>JBBDGP010002215.1:832500-1070067 GCA_037952835.1 Lithobates septentrionalis | reverse complement strand
CTATAAAGGCAAAGAAGACACTTGAATTATGGTTGAGAGAACTTTTAGAAAACCTGGGAAAAGACATCCACTTCTGTTACCTTTCTTGACAAGGATCCAGGGACACCTCCACACAGAAAACGATTCTTTTGAGGACTTGGCAATTGCATTTACTGGAATGTTATTGTCCAAATTGAAATCTGGATACATGTATCCTTGCAATTGCAGTGTTTTGCTACAATTCCGTGGTTATGATGATCTTTGATAACGGTAGCCTCTTTATCTAATTTTGATAGAATTACATTGTGTTTCCCCCCCTCCCGCTGCTAACAAAAAAAAACAAAACCTAGGGTATTTAATATCTGACAGATTCCAGTCCTTCCATATTCTATCCAAAAAAAGGTTTATGCTATACATACTTTGGGGTTGATTTAATAAAACTGGAGAGTGCAAAAATCTGGTGCAGATCTGCATGAAAACCTATCGGCTTCCAGTTTTTTTTTTTTTTTTTTCTTTTTTGTGGAAGCGTAATGGAAAAAGCTGAAGTTAGAACCACATTAGCTACAATGCACAGTTGCACCAGTTTTAGTAAATCTCCCCCTTGGGTCAGAACACATACATCTGCCAGGAGTTGGGGTGTTTATAGACCAATCCATAATGCTGCTTTTGAAGGAATAACAAATGTCTCAACCAAAAACAATTGTCTGCAATTTAATTTATCTACATTACACTTCTAGAGTAAAAGCAAAGAAAACAGAAGCTTTGAAAATTAAACATTTGACTTGTTTAATTACCAGTGAAATATGACTGTTACATAAAATTTGATATGCTCTCCACAAGTAGAAAAAAAAATTGCAGTATATTACTATTTACATTGCTACACAAGTACATTAGCGGAAGCCATGTCTATTTACAACACTGAAGTTACATGACAGAAAAACAAAATAGCATCATATACATCTAGAATTATAATACATGGAAATATGTTCAAGAGAACAAGACAACACTTATGTTCGACCCCTTTCACACAGAGGCAGTTTTCAGGCATTTTAGCTCTAAAAATAGCACCTGAAAACTGTCTCTCCAGTGTAAAAGCCTGAGTGCTTTCACACTGTGGGTGTGCGCTTGCGGGACTGGGGAAAAAAAAAAAAAGTCTTGAAAGCAGCATCTTTGGGAGCGCTGTATACAATGCTCCTACACCACCCCTGCCCATTGGAATGAATGGGCAGTGCTTCTAAATCGCCGCAACATGGGCGGTTTTAACCCTTGCTTTGGCTGCTAGTGGGGGTTAAAAGCGCCCCACTAACGGCTGAAAAGCACAGCTAAAACTATGGTAAACCTAGTGGCGCTTTACCGATAACGGACGCGCTGCCCCAGTGTGAAAGCAGCCTTGGGATAACTGCAGACATTTTTTATTTATTTTTTGCTTTGGATAAAGCAGGTAACATTTATTTTTGATTTTCTACTTCTGCAAGTGAACCTTATGAGCTGAGTGTGCCGCCCCCCCCCCCAATATGTCTTGTCCCTAAGATGCTCAAACAAGAAATTGGGGTTTATATCTGTGCCCCTTTGAGGGAGATTCACGCTCTCTATTTGTCCTGATTATCATTGAAAGTAAAGAAAATCCCAAATGTTGCGCTGTCCCCAGAAAACTAAGGGCGGGGAAACCTTCCAATGGGAACACTAGGTTCGGGGGGTTGTGTTGTCTCCAAACAATTCCCTTAGGCTGCTTTCTTACTGAGGCAGTTTTCAGGTGTTTTAGCGCTAGAAATAGACTCTAATGCCTGAAAACCTCCCCATTCATTTCAGTGTGACTTTTCACACTGGGGCAGGGTGCTTGCAGGATGTTCCGAAAAGTCCTGCAAGCAGCATCTTTGGAGCGGTGTGGGAGTGGAGTATACACCGCGCCCAAATCGCCCTGCCCATTGAAATAAATGGGCAGCGCCACAACATAGGCACTTTTAAACCTTTCTTCGGCCGCTAGCGGGTGTTAAAAGCGGCTGAATAGCGCCACTAAAACTAGCTGCACTTTCAATGTGAAAGTAGCCTTTACTTGCAGGGAACTCCTCTCACTTTTTGTTTTGGCTATGGGACACAGATGGCGGGGGGAAAAAAAAATCTCAGCGATTATAATCGTCCCTGGCTCTGTCCAAAATGGAAAAAAAAATTGCCTATAGGTCTACTTTAAGGACAGGAGGGCACAAAAACAGCTATGATGAGACAAGTTTTAACCTTTCCCTAATCTACTAAAATGCCTTTTTGGCTGTAGAGTGGGGAAAATAGATTTCATCCCCTGCAGATTTTGAAAGTTTGCCCACTTACAATGATATTTATCATAGGTGTATTTTAAATGATATCGACCAAAAAACCAGAACAAACATGTGATACAAATGTTATTTTACTCACTGAACTGCAACTCAATTTATAAGTATTTGATCCCAAGAAAAACATGACTTGGTACTTGGTGGAGAAACCCTTGTTAGCAAGCACATAGGTAAGACGTTTCTTGTAGTTTGGACCAAAATCCCTCCTGAGATGTGTGCAAACCTGGTAACAATCTTGTTTACAGATCTTCTCCAAATCCTTAAGGTTTCTTGGCAACTCGAAGTTTCAGCTCTCTCCATAAATTTTCTATAGGATAAAGGTCTGGAGACTGGCTAGGCCACTCCATGACGTTAATGTGCTTCTTGAGCCACTCCTTTGGTGCCTTGGTGGTATGTTTTGGGTTATTGTCACGCTGAAAGACCCATTCCATGACCCATCTTCGGTGTTCTGGCTGAGGGAAGAAGGTTCTCATTCAAGATTTTACAATACATGGCCCCTCAATGCGGCAAAATTAGTCTGTTCCTTTAGTAGAGAAACAGCCCCAAAGCATAATGTTTCCACCTCTTTGCTTGACTGTAGGGGTGTTCTTGGGGTTATAGCATTTTTCTTCCTCCAAACATGGCGAGTCCCCCGCCTCAAGAAGGCACATGTACAGTCATGCCAATGAACACCTTAATGATTCAGAGAATAATTGGGAGAAAGTGCTGTGGTCAGATGAGACCAAAATTTAGCTCTTTGGCATTAACGCAACTCACCTTGTTTGGAGGAAGAAAAATGCTGACTATGATCCTAAGAACACCTTCCCTACAGTCAAGCACGTAGGTGGAAACATTATGCTTTGGGGACATTTCTCTGCTAAAGATACAGGCCACATTGAGAAGCCAATGGAAGGGACCATGTATTGTAAAATCTTGGATGAGAACCTTCCCTCAGCCAGAATACCAAAGATGGGTCTTCCAGCATGACAATGCCCCAAAATGACCCGCCAACGCAAAAAAAAAGTGGCTCAAGAAGAAGCACATTAAGGTCACAGAGTGGCCTAGTCAGTCTTCAGACCTTAATCCTATAGAAAATTTATGGAGGGAGCTGAAACATTGCCAAGAAACCTTAAGGATTTAGAAAAGATCTGTAAAGAATCCCTCCTGAGATGTGTGCAAATCTGGTCACCAACTACAAGAAACGCCTTACCTATGTGCTAGCCAACAAGGGTTTCTCCACCAAGTCATGTTTTGCTTGGGGATTAAATACTTATTTTACTCAGTGAACTGCAACTCAATTTATACCATTTGTATCATGTTTTGTTTCTGGATTTTTGATTGATATTCTGTCTCTATCATTTAAAATACACCTATGAAAAAATTATAAAACCTTAATTTCTTTGTAAGTCGACAAACTTTTAAAATTTGCAGGGGATCAAATAATTATTTTCCCCACTGTATATTTGTTAAATAGATTTCTCCTCACTTCTTAAGAATCTCAATAGGTGCATCGTTGGCAAGAACAACTCACTATATATAATCCCCCTACTCTATCCAAATGAAACAGTTTGGGCTGGAGTTGGCCTTTAAAAACAGGTAAATCAACAACATTTATATTACATCTTCATAAGCTAGGCATACGTCTTACTGTAGCAAGTCATGCCTTGTATTTGATGTTAAGCCAAACACTGTAACAACAAAATCTTTTCATTGATACAAAAGCGATGCAAGATGACCATGAGATTTTCCGTGCAGCGCGAGACTTGCCGTTCCATTGCCAGCCTGAAGTCTTCTTTTACTCCTTTTGTAATTCCCCGAGTCACTGTGTGATGCCTGCCAGAGAAAGCATCATCTTTGCTGAGAAGATACATTGAGTCTTAAATTAGGCCTGACAGAGCCCTGTAGTTTAAAATGACATCTTAAAGTCTCTACCATTCCGAAGTCAGCCTACACCTCCCTAGGCCAGTACAGTAATAAAATAAAAAAAAAAAAACCCTGTAATACATTGCTCACTTGATTCAGTGAGATTGTTAGGGCTTACTTTATATCTAGGAAGAATAAAGTAGCACAGAGACAGTTGATTAGATCAGTGGTTGCCAACCTTTCAGACCGCCAACATGAATTTTACATGCCTTATACACACAACGCTCCCACAGTCTGATCAGCGCTGCATTGGAAGTCCCCTCCTTCACCTCTCACTCTCTACACTACTCCCGGAGCCTCCCTCTGAGATCACAAGAACTACAGAGGAGGCAACTAGCATCAATGTGCACTGACAGTATTGACACATGAACTAGGCAGATTCACCTGCAGTAAATGTTTTCCGATTGTCAGATTCACTGCTTTATAATAATTCCCCTTTGTTCACACTGGTGTGGTGCATTTTACATGCGTTATCTTTGAACTTTATATAAAGTGCATTTCAATGACAGCACATTAAAAATGGAGCAAGCAGAACTTTTTTTTTTTTACGCACAGTGTCAGTGTGAGCTGTGTGCTCACACATCGTACATGCAGGCAGTTTTGCATTGACAGGAAGACTCAACAAACTACCACAGAGCTCAACAGCGCTGTGGTAGTTTGAGAACTACAAGCAGACAGCCACAAAGGCTGTCAGAACTTGTAGTTCATTCACACACACAACTGTGTGAATGAATGATGCAGCCATGTGGGCGGAGCCCCACATGTCTGCGCCGTTTTAAAAAATGTGACAGTACAGGGAACTTCTCTCCGTACTGTTGTCACAGGGAGAAAAAGAGAACGGCAAGCTGCTGCAGCGCTGGGAACATGTTACATGTTCCACCCTAAAAACGGGTATAACATGTTCCCAAAGGTGAACTTTTCCTTTAAATCAGAGTCACTTTCATCAATGGCAGGTGTGTACTGACTACCATGTAACATCAGTTTGAAAGTAATTAATTCTGAACACAGCCACATCCCTAAATTATAAGAGGGTGTGTACACCTATGCAACTACATTAGTTTCGTTTTATTAAATTATTTTGCTACTAAACAAACATTTTTGCTTGTTTTTTTAATTGCATTGCACAGTGTTTGCATTGCATTGAAGCGGAGTTCCGCCAAAAAAAAAAATATTAAAAGTCAGCAGCTACAAAAAGTGTAGCTGCTGACTTTTAATAATCAGACACTCACCTGTCCCGTGGTCCAGCGATGCGGGCGGATGAAGCGCCGCTCCTCTCCCCCTGCTCTCCATGGCACTGGCATTCTTACTGTGGGCGCCCAGCTCAGCCGGGCACGCACTGCGCCTTGTGAATGGCCGGGCAATCTGGGACCTGTGACGTGTCCCAGAAGATTGCAGGGAGGGAGGGGGGAGAGCTGAACTTCCTTCCGGCGCCGCAGAGCCCCGGGAGTAAGTGGGAGCTGGATGCCTCTAAAAAGAGGGTATCCGCTCCCCCCCCCCCAAAAAAAAATGACATGCCAAATGTGGCATGTCAGGGGGTCACAAGTACTTAAAGCAAAAATTCCATTTTTGGCTGTAACTCTGCTTTAAGATGTTAAAAATTCCTAATTTAAAGAAAGGTTCCAGTCATTTGTTTATTAAAAGTCAGCCGCTACAAAAAGTGTAACTGCTGACTTTTACTAAACACACACTCACCTGTCCCACGATCCAGCGATGCACTCCCTGCAGCCGTGTCCTCCCTCGGCGGCGCCAGCATCTCTATTTTGGGCACCTGGCTGTGACAGCTTGTGGCTTCATAGCCGGGTGCCCACTGTGCATGCACAAGCGGCACTACGCTCTGTGACTGGTCCCAAAGTCTTCTAGGACCTGTTGTGTCCCAGAAGACTTCATTAAAGAGAACTTCCGTGCCAGTCGCCGGAAGTGGAAGCAGGTACCTATCAAAAGCTCAGTTTCACAAACAGGAGTCGGGGAGGAGGTCTTAAAGCAGAAGTTCCACTTTTGGGTGAAACCCTGCTTTAAGTGACTTATCTTGGTATGATTTTTTTTTTTACCTCTCAAAAACCTGGCATTTTTACAGGGGTGTGTAAACTTTTTATGTTCACTCTATGTAATGGCAGCACAATATACTTTACCTACTAAGACACCTAGATACTCTAAAAATGGGAACGGCTTCATGGAGGCCTCAGTCACAGAGGAATTGTACAAATAAGTGAAGTTATTTCTCACAGCCACCAAACAGGTGCAAACATTCAAAAAAGAGAAGGGAACTCAGTTTCTTAGTAAGAACATAGGCCCCTACTGTGTTTTTTAACTACCTGTATTTGAGCCAAATGTATTCAAATCTGTACACAAACATTAAGCTGATCTGAATGATTTTCATTGAGCAAGAAATACCATTCTTTTTAATGCGGTTGTAAACCGCTGGAGGAAAAAAAAAACAAAAAAACAAAAAACAACTTTCCTCTGTAAGACAATTGCAGAATTTGCTAGTATGCATTGCATAATAGCACATTATGAAATACTTACCTTAGAATGAAGCTCTCCAGCAACATGCTGTCACCGCTAACAGGGCTTCCATCTTCCCCCAAGTCTTCCTTCCGGGTTTGTGGACTCCAGCTGTGAGATTAGCTGGAGCAGCGATGACCTTCAGAGCGTATGTGACGGTGACGTCACCGGCTGCATCCAGTGTGAATATCTTCTAAACGGTGCCCATTTAGGAGATATTCATTTTACCTGCAGGTATGCCTTATTATAGGCTTATCTGTAGGTATAAATCACAAAGTGGACTTTACTTCCGCTTTAAGAAGTAATGCTTTTTCTGAGTAGTGTAGTGGCTACAATCAATAGCTCATGTACCTATGAAGTGTTATAAAATACATTACATATATCTGTAGTGCAAGAGCTGCTCTTTTACAGTATTTAATATATGTGCAGACTCAAACGTTCACTTCTGGTCTAATAACAGAGTGTAATACAAGTCAATGGATTGGTCAAATAGAAGCATACCTTCTGCTGCATGCAGATGTGATATGAAACAATTCATGTAAGAACTGCATGCACTTACAAACATGTACACTGTGTGGAAATTGTTGTGGTCTAAAAAAGATACTGTATGAGTCTCATTGTTTAATGTGATGTAAGAGTGCTGCCAGTTGGAAACAAATTACAAGTGGCTCATGGGGAAGAATGCTGAATGTCACGATATTACAATCAAAATGAAGAACAAGAAAATAAAATGGAAATATATATATATGGGCAAAATGTTGTACAACAAACATCAAAAACTATGGGGCTGTGAGTAAAAATGTTAACGGACACAGCACATCATGAGCAGGCTTTGTGGACTTGGTACCTGTCACTGGTTGTTAGGCTGGCCTGTAGGACAGGTATGAATTCCTGCTGCAGCAGCCCCAGGGTAGTGCTAGAGCTCCTTCAAAACAGTAAACAGTAATATTCAAAACCCTCAGCTGCCAAAACACATCACACTGGAACATGTTTCATAATACAAATGGAAGAGCACATTTCATTCCTTAAAAGTAAACCTGTCACAAATCGGAAGAATTCAAACTGAGCAAAAAACAGGGGTTACCTTTCAGGGAAAACACCATGTAAAAATGATCAATAGATTTAAATATATAAACATTTGAAGTTATATACACAATTCTGTCTTTTTTTTTCAAATATGTGCTGGGGCCCACCTCCTGAGCCTCCCTACTGGTCCAATGTGATAGGCACCCTCACTGATCGATAGAAAGCTATAACAGGCTGGAAGGGACAACAACGCTCAACTCCAAGGAAGCGTCAAGATTCAAGTGAATGTAAAGTCTCTCTTTTTTTTTTTCTTTAAAAATAACAAACGACACTGTCATACCTGCTCTGTGTAGTGGTTCTGCACAGAGCAGCCCAGATCCTCCTCTTTTTAGGTCTCCTGCTGGCGCTCCTGGCCCCTCCTTCCTGTCCAGTACCCCCACAGCAAGCAGCTTGTTATGGGGGCACCCGAGCTGCAGCTCCATGTGTCCATTCAGACACGGTGTCCCGGTTCTAACCCACCCACTCTCTCTTCTAATTGGCGGACTGACAGCAGCGGGAGCCAATGGCGCCTCTGCGGTGTCTCAGCCAATCAAGAGGGAGAGCCCTGGACGGCCGAGGCATTCGTGCACATAGCTGGATATAAATGGGGCTCAGGTAAGTATTGGGGGGCTTCTACACATAGGTGTTTTTTTTTTATCTTAATGCACACAAAATCACATGCTCTCTCGACATACAGAAAAACACACTGCCACTTAACAGACACAAAGCTGTGCCATTAATTGTTAAAGGCAGCCCTACACATTTATTCATTACATGTACTTCTCTAGCACCATCAATGTACACAGCACTTTATATTAATATTGTACATTCACATCACTCCCTGTGCTCAAGGAGCTTTCAATCTAAAGGTCCCTAACTCACATTCAAACATATACATACTAGGGCTAGTTTAGACCGGAGCCAATTAACCTACCAGCAAGTATTTGTGTGGGAGGAAACTCATGCAGGCATAGGGAGAATACGCAAACTCCAGGCAGGTGGTGCTGTGTTTGAGATTCTAACCGATAAACCTAGCGCTGCTAGGCAGACGTGCTAATCAATCACTTTAACCACTTAAAGCGGAGGTCCGCTGAAAAAAAAATATTAAAAGCCAGCAGCTACAAATACTGCAGCTGCAGACTTTTAATATATGGACACTTACCTGTCCAGAGAGCCCGCGATGTCGGCAGCTGAAGCCGATCTGTCCATCGGCTCTCGGCTGCTGCTGCCACCATCCTAGGTAAGGGAATAAGGAAGTGAAGCCGTGGTTCCCTACTGCACATGCGCGAGTCGCGCTGCGCGTCCTCTCTGGTCCCTGCTGTGTTCTGGGACCTGTGTGTCTCACAGAATACAGCGGTGGAGGAGAGTATAGGCGCCGGAAGTGGCGTAGGTCACCGCAAGCGCTGCGATGATCTATGCCAGGAAGTGGGAGCAAATACCTGTATTAGACAGGTATCTGCTCCCTCCTCCCCCCTGAAAGGTGCCAATTGTGACTCCGGAGGGGGGGAGGAATCCAAAAAGTGATAGTTCCATTTTTGGGTAGACTAGCCTCTTTTTTGGATTTTAGGTGTTTACATGTTTAAAACAGGTTTTTTTGCTAGAAAATTACTTAGAACTCCCAAACATTATATATTGTTTTTTTTCTAACACCCTAGAGAATAAAATGGCGGTCATTGCAATACTTTTTTTCACACCGTATTTGCGCAGTGGTCTTACAAGCGCGCTTTTTTTGGAAAAAATTCACATTTTTGAACAAAAAAAAAATAATAAGACAACGGTAAAGTTAGCCCAATTTTTTTTTTATATTGTGAAAGATAATGTTACGCAGAGTAAATTGATACCCAACATGTCACGCTTCAAAATTGCGCCTGCTCGTGGAATGGCGTTAAACTTTTACCCTCAAAAATCTCCATAGGCGACGTTGAAAAAATTCTACAGTTAGCATGTTTTGTGTTACAGAGGAGGTCTAGGGCTAGAATTATTGCTCTCACTCTAACGATCGCGGCGATACCTCACATGTGTGGTTTGACCACCATTTTCATATGCGGGCGCTACTCACGTATGCGTTCGCTTCTGCACGCGAGCTCGTCGGGACGGGGGGGGGGGGGGGTTTAAAAAAATTTTTTTTTTTTATTCTTATTATTTATTTTACATGATTTTATTTATTTTTACACTGTTTTTTTTTTAAAAAAACTGTCACTTTTATTCCTATTACAAGGAATGTAAACATCCCTTGTAATAGAAAAAAAGCATGACAGGACCTCTTAAATATGAGATCTGGTGTCAAAAAGACCTCGGATCTCATATTTACACTAAAATGCAATTAAAAAAACAAAAACAAAAAAAGTCATTTAAAAAAACGACATTGAAAAAAATGTGCCTTTAAGACGTATGGGCAGAAGTGACGTTTTGACGTCACTTCTGCCCTGTAATGTCATGGAGACAAGTGGGCGCCATCTTAGCCTCACTCGTCTCCAGGCACAGCAAGGAGACAGACGCGATCGCCTCCGCCGGCACCGGATCGCGGCGGGAGGGGGGCCCTATCCCGCCACCGATAAAAGTGATCTCGCGGCGATTCGCGGCAGAGATGACTTTTATCTGAAAGCCGACCGCCGCACGAAAACGGGGATACCGGGGTTATGGTAGCTAGCTAGCTGCTGCCATAACAACGATATCCGCCGCCAAACTTCGGACGTACATCGGCGTGCGGCGGTCGGCAAGTGGTTAAAGGGTAAGTTCCCCTTTGTACACTTTTTTATTTACTTTTTTTCTAAATTCCAGCTTCTCTATGCACAAATACAGCATTCATGTACTTTTTTGCAAAGATATCAAAGCTTTCAATTAAATCTACAGACACATACTTTTCTTGCCCGAATCCACGTTTCCATTAGTAATGTCTTCTTCCTGATCAGACTATAGGTCATGACACAGGAAGGAGTTAACCAGCTGACCTCATTAACACACACCCTGCATTATCTGCCCACCCACTCCCAGGTGCATGTTTTTTAAATGATTTGCAACTAATCAGTGATCAGCCTTCTCACTAAATACACAATATACAATCAGATTGTATAGTGTATGGCCATGTTTATGCACCTAAAATTACTAGTTGCCCTCCTTTCAGTGCCATTAATTAGTAACGGCACACCAAACACAGAAGAAAAACACACATTTTGCCAAGTGAAAAAATGCACAGTAAAAAACATACAACTCATAAAACGCCAATATGTCCCATTAATCACATGTAGTGCAGCCAACATTACTAATAGAAGCGTCTGGAAACGTGGATTAGGACAAGAAAAGTATCTGTTTGTAGATTTAATAGAAAGCTTTGATATTTTAGCAAAAAAAGTACATGAATGCTAAATTGGTGCATAGGGAAGCTGGAATTTAGAAAAAAAAAAAAAAAAAGTGTACAAAAGGGGAACTTACCCTTTAACCATGATGAACATCTGCAAATGCGTGCACCGAATTGCATGGTGCTGCCCAACATGCTTGTGCTAGGCCGCACCTGTAGGTGTGAAAAAGCCTAAGGCTATATTCATACCTGCACATTATGGCATAAAGCATTAGCGCACCTTGGTGCCATTCATTCTGCATAGCACCAAAAACAAACCTGTGTTGCAGTGCACCACAGGACACCATTGTGGTTTTTTTTTTTGTTTTTGCAATTCTGATGTGGCAGCCCATTCATTCGAATAGGCTCTCTCAGCACGACATATACGCACCGCACTGGAATAGTCTAGGGCCCATTCACATCTTTCAGCACTGTGGTAATGCATGTAAATACATTGTTGTACCATTTATGAATCCAAATGCACCTCTGACCTACACGCAAGGCAACGCACCACAACGAATGGCACTGCCATGTGCTGCGGTGCGTCAGTAAAAAATGCTGCATGTTTGATTTAGTATGTTCTGGTGTACTGCCAGTTTGTTTTTGTTTTTTTGTTTTTTTAACGGGCTGCTTTACAATAACATATCTTCAGTAGCCTAGATCTCTAAAGCTGGCCATAGATGGATTAAAATGTATCCAGTTCAGCAAGGACCGGCTGGATTTCTATCCATCTATGGTCAGTCCTGTTTAACAGCATATAATCTACTGATCAACTTCTCACAAATGAGCTTGCTGGAAAACATTTGTTCAATCAGTGCTGCAGCCTATTGGTTAGTGTATTTTGACAGCATAGGAGTCCAGCTGACTCCTCTGTTGTCAGAATACAATGACGGAGGATTCCCGCATCCACCCTGCGGCTCCATTCACATATATGCGATGCGGGAACAAGCGCGATTCCTGTGCAAGTTCCCGCATTGCATGTCGCTAGCAGGCAGTTCACACTGCCCTCTGCAAACCTCTGCGGGTGTCAATAGAAAGTTAATTACATCCCCAGATCAGTTCCCAGATCGCAGTGCTAACTGTCAAACGGTACAGGAATTGGATCGCATGGGTTTGAACACCAAAAAAAAAAAAAAAAAAGGTCCTGCACCATTTTGGTGAGAATGCGATGCGATTTCAGCCATAGTTTGTTTGGCTGAATTTGCATCCCACAGACATTGCATGTTATCTGCAGAGCAATGCGGTGCGAATCACATGCGATATCTGTGTTTGCACCAAGTGTTAACCCAGCCTTAATGTGTGGATAAGGGTATTGACTCAGTATTAGTCCAGTCATCAATTTTGACATGCTGTTTTCACTGAAGTTTTGTATATTTATCACATACTCCGTTTGATTTGCCTAGGCTGTGACAAGTTTCCTTTCAGTAACAAAGTAGTTTTTTTAGTTAGTACTGAAAAACTCAACTGTAACACAAACTGAAAATAAAGTCAACAACAAAAATATAATTTTCGCTTCCATGGGGATTATAAATACTAAATACTCAAACTTAAAAAGGTTCTTTGGCAGTGGGACCCAAATAATTGAAAAACATCATACATACAATTGGCCGTTGTAAACCTTCATTACACCAATACCCACTGCCTTTCTAGCTGAGAGGTGAAGGGGTCAGACAAGTCGTTTCTGCTACACCTCAACCTTCAAACAAAGCAGAGAGGCAGCAGATCTCAGCACTGCACTACATTTCAAGTGTCAAACTGTTAAAGAAAGAAAAAAAAAAAAAAGGGCTGTGAAACCTGGACGATTGTATGCAAAACTTATTTTGGGAGACTTTAATTTGCTCTCAAGATAAACCAAAATAAAGAAATATTTACCCTCAGAATATTTCATACAATAAAAATGTATTATTTTTTTTTTTTTAAGAAAATTTTTTGTTTGCTTGGAACCTTTAGACTGGGTGTACACTGGTGCGAACACAGACATCACACGTGATTTGCACTGCATTGCTGTGCAGATCACATGCGATGTCTGTGCGATGTAAATTCAGCCATACAAACTGTATGGCTGAAATCGCATCGCATTCGCACCAAAATTGTGCAGGACCCTTTCTTTGGTTCGCACCGGAATTCCTGTACCATTTGACAGTTTGCACTGCGATCTGCAAACCGATCTGGGAGTGTCATTAACTTTCTATTGACACCCATAGCGGTTTGAAGAGGGCAGTATGAACTGCCTGTGAGTGACATGGGATGTGGGAACCTGCACAGGAATCGCGCGGTTTCCCGCATAGTATATGTGTGAACCCAACCTTATAGTAACAGACACATTGGGAGAGATTTACTAAAACTGGTGCACCTGTGCATAGTAACAAACCAGCTTACAGGTTTGTTGTCAAAGCTTAAGTAAACAAGCTGAAGTTAGACGCCGATTGGTTACTATACATGCACAGCTGCACCAGAATCTGTGTGCACCAGTTATAGTAAATCTCCCCATTAGAGCTGCACAATCAATTGTTTAAAAAAAAAATTGCAATCTCAATTCAAGCCCCCTTCACAATCTTAATCCAGCATTTCCACGACTCATATAACAAGCGTAGAGCAATTCTGCTCACAGCTGTCAAAAAAAAAAAAAAAAAAAAAAAAAAAAGCAGGCTGAAAGAGATGAAGGAAACATTGTATCCTCTGTTCTTTTAGAGGTCAAAGGGATAAACTTCAGTCTGCAAATGAGGTCAGTTTACCCAACTTAAAGACTTAAGGCCCGTACACACGGTACGAAAATCAGAAGGGAAAAGTCTGAAGACAAGCTGTCTACAGATTTTCAGATCGTTAGTACGGTGCATTCCACAGACGATTTCACTTTTACATCAGACAAAAGCTGGATGTGCAGGCTATAAAATTTTTGTCGGATGTGAACTCAACGTCTGATTTTCAGATGGTCAGTACAGAAATTGTCACACAAAAGTCGAAAGTACAAACGCGCATGCTCGGAATCAAGGAATGACTGGGAAGAGTTCAGTCTTGTAAACTACCGTTTGTAATCTAGAATTAACCTTCGTGACGCAACAATTAATGGAATGTCAAAATTCTCATCTTCTTTAATGGGATTATAATGAAGCTGCTTTGCTGGCGATACTGATGTAGTTATGCCAGACGTATTTTAAAAGGCATTTGTTTTGTACGATCTGAAAATCGCGAATCAACGCTCACCAAAATTCTACTAACAAGAAATTAGCAGAAGGAGCCCAAAGGGTGGCGCTCGAGACACAAACTTCCTCTTTATACTCTCGTAGTACGTCATTACGTTCAAACGACAATTTGCGGATAGTTCGTATGCTAGACAAAATCCTGCACACGCCCTTTTGACAAAAATCAGACGCTCGGTCGTCCAACAATCAGACCGTGTGTACGAGGCTTAAGCCTTTTTCTGACACTAGTTGCTTGTCGCCCCAGCCGAGAGAAGACAGTGATTATGGCTAGCGGCTATAGCAGCCACTTGCGATAATCCGAAGCAGATCCGGCAGGCTGGTTGTACCCAAGTTGACAGATCAACTTGATACATTCAGCCTGCCAATTAATGGTTCGAATCTGCCGAGATTTGAACCGTGTAGGGCCGGCTTTAGATGTGATTTAACTAGATTGCAATTACCATAAGGGTTTAGCAGATTAACCTTTTATCCAGAAAACTGCACATGCCAATTTTTTTCAAACTTGAGAGGCAAAATTGTTTACAGTTGCCAATAGGTTTGCGGTCTGGACCAAACGCTCAGGAGTTTGTAAGTGGTCAAGGGCCCATTCACACTAAAAACTGCATGTGAATTGCATTGCGTGTTCCTTTGCAATTCATATGCAGTTCTCTGCAGTGTGATTTCTAGCCCATTCATTTTGAATATGCTGAAATCGCATCACACCAACAAGTAGTGCATGCTCTAACCTTGGAAGCACGCTGCAACCGTATCACATGGTACATTTATACCATACGATCCAACACGGACAAACACACTGCGTACACCGTGTCGTTACCTTTGCACTGACATCTGCTGCAGATCACAAGGGCAGTGTGATTTGAATGCGGTGCTGAAAACCAGCACAGAACACGGGTTTCCTGCATGGCATTCTAGTGTTCACGGGGCCTAAATGTTACCGAAAAGGGTCTTTTTCTTTTCAATCCTTCACTACATAAATAATAAAACAAAAGTAAATGCTTAATCAACAATTACACAAATTATATATCAACCCATGTCCATGATCAACTGAGTCACATTTTAAAGCAATAGCTACTCCTAAAACTTCCATGGGTTATTGTAATAACTTAGCTTACATTAACCACCTTGCTAGTATTATAGCATAGGTATATGCCCAAAAGCTTTCATTGCAAGTATGAGGATTCAATAAAAATGCCATTAATGCCATTTTATTAGATAGAGAGTTCAGAATATGATATACTTTCATACCTTTGCCTCAATAGTCAGTGTTCAGAAAACAGACATTTAATCATGTTTGCACTTTCTTAGCTTGATTCATCTGCATTACAGTGGCTTAATTAATTTACTACTCAACGTTAGCACTCGACCCATCACGTTTATTGCATATATATGTGTGTATAGCAATGTAGGGAGATGTCGATCTGGAACAGTATTGTACTAAAGGATAATGAACACAATACTAACAAGCAGTAGTCTAAAGATGTACTGTCAACTCTAACAAGTAAAATACTTACTTAAGCAATACTCCTTGATTGGGGATTAGTTCCAAATGAATCTTACCCCCTTCCTGTGTTCTTAAATATGCAAATTCCTCAAGCATATCAATATCTGAAGATATTAAGGGAAACATTTTCATGCAGTCTAGTATTGCAAACAATTTCTATCTTTAAAAGATAAAAAAAAAAAAAACATATATACACACACACAGCACAGAAAAATTAAAGGAACACTTTGAAAACAGCTTCCACAGGCAGTGGTCTCAGCGAGGAGTATCAATAGTTTCAAAAAACTATTAGATGAGCACCTGAATGACCGCAACATACAGGAATATACAATGTAATACTGACATAAAATCACACACATAGGTCGGACTTGATGGACTTGTGTCTTTTTTCAACCTCACCTACTATGTAACTATGTAACAACAGATCTCAATGGGTAAAAATATCATGCTGGATATCTATACTGATATGTACTGGGTAAAGTGTTAGGAACAAAAGGATGCCACATTGATGATGTGGCAACCTACAGAAGGCTGAATTCAAAAGACACCTGGAAAATCAAAGTGAAGAAATTATGCAGCAGGCTAGTCCATTTTGCTGAAATTTTATTGCAACTCAAAATGGTACTCAGTAGTTTGTATGGACCCCACGTGCTTGTATGCATGCCTGACAATGTTGGGGCATGCTCCTAATGAGACAACTGATGGTGTCCTGGGGTATTTCCTCCCAGTCCTGGACCGGGTCATCACTGAGCTCCTGAAGACTGAGGTGCAACCTGGCGGCGTTGGATGGACCGTAACAATGTCCCAGAGGTGTTCTATTGGATTTAGGTCAGGCGAGTGTGAAGGCCATTCAATGGCATCAATTCCTTCATCCTTCAGGAACTGGCTGTATGCTCTCGCCACATAAGGCGGGCATTGTCGTGCACCAGGAGGAACCCAGGACCCACTGCACCAGCGTAGGGTCTGACAATGGGTCCAAGGATTTCATTCCGATACCTAATGGCAGTTAGGGTGCCATTGTATAGCCTGTAGAGGTCTACAAGTCCCTCCATGGATATGTCTCCCAAAACCATCACTGACCCACCACCAAACCGGTCATGCTGAACAATGTTACAGGCAGCATAACGTTGTCCACAGCTTCTCCAGACCCTTTCACGTCTGTCACATGTGCTCAGGGTGAACCTGCTCTCATCTATGAAAAGCTCAGCGCCAGTGGCGAACCTGCCAATTCTGGTATTCAATGGCAAATGCCAATCAAGCTACACGGTCTCAGACAGTAAGCACAGGGCCCTCAGACCACCCTCATGAAGTCAGTTTCTGATTGTTTGGTCAGAGACATTTAGACCAGTGGCCTGCTGTAGGTCATTTTGTAGGGCTCTGGCAGTGCTCATCTTGTTCCTCCTTGCACAAAGGAGCAGATACCGGTCCTGCTGACGGGTTAAGGACTTTCTACAGCCCTGTCTAGCTCTCAAAGAGTAACTGCCTGTCTCCTGGAATTTCCTCTATGCTTAAAAGACTGTGCTGGGAGACACAGCAAACCTTCTGGCAATGGCACGTATTGATGTGCCATCCTGGAGGAGTTGGCCTGCCTGTGCAACCTCCATAGGATCCAATTATCGCCTCATGTCAGTGGCCTGCACCTGTAAAACCATTCCTGTTTTGGAGGTCGGCTCATGGTTGCCCATCTAGTGCACCTGTTAATTTCATTAACAAACAATGCAGCTGAAACTGATTAACAAACCCCTCTGCTACTTAACTGAGGAGTTTAAGTGACTGGATGCTATAATCTAATTAAAAAGTGTTCCTTTAATTTTTTGGAGCAGTGTACAGTTGTGCTCATAAGTTTACATACCCTGGCAGAATTTATGATTTCTTGGCCATTTTTCAGAGAATATGAATGATAACACAAATACATTTCTTTCCCTCATGGTTAGTGTTTGGCTGAAGCCATTTATTATCAATCAACTGTGTTTACTCTTTTTAAATCATAATGGCAACAGAAACTACCCAAATGACCCCGGTCAAAAGTTTAAATACCCTGGTGATTTTGGCCTGATAACATGCACACAAGTTAACACAAAGGGGTTTGAATGGCTATTAAAGGTAATCATCCTCACCTGTGATCTGTTTGCTTGTAATTAGTGCGTGTATGAAAGGTCAATGCATTTCTGGGTTCCTGACAGACCCTTGCATCTTACATCCAGTGCTGCACTGACTGTAAAAACGATCAAGCGGCGGAATCGCTGCTATGATCGTTCTTATGGTACAAAGAATCGCCAGCTAAAAACAAGGATATCTGAATGATGCCTGTAGCTGCAGGCATCATTCAGATAATCACACTGAAAGTCCAGGTCGTCATTTTTTTTGCTAGAAAATTACTTAGAACCCCCTAACGTCATATAGATATTTTTTCTAACACCCTAGAGAATAAAATGGCGGTCATTGCAATACTTTGTCGCACCGTATTTGCACAGCGGTCTTACAAGCGCACTTTTTTTGGAAAAAATACACTTTTTTTGAATTAAAAAAATTAGACAACAGTAAAGTTAGCCCAACATTTTTTTATATTGTGAAAGATAATGTAACGCTTCAAAATTGACGCATCAAATTCTGCCAGGGTATGTAAACTTATGAGCACAACTGTATATATATTTAGTAAAAATGCCCTAAATTTTCCTTTTGTTATTTGTAGTATTCCTTGTTTTCTGTCTGCATGCCAACTGGATTTATTGGAACTGTGTTAATGTGTAATATGGCTCTATAGGAGATGCCTCTAGCAATAAGAGCTCTTTTTCAATGATAAGCATTTATTAACCACTTAAGAGCTATGGGCGGAAGTGAAATTTTTAAGTCGCTTCTGCCCTGCAATAGTATGGAGATGGGTGGCCATCTTCCCCTCACTCGTCTCAATGCCTAACCGGGAGAACAACCCGAACCCCTTCCGCCCCCTAACGATGGCTCCGGTAAGCGGCGGAGAGCACCGTAGCGCGGCGGGAACCCCTCTCCCGCTGCCGATAAAAGTGATCTCGTGGCGAATCTGCCACTGAGACCACTTTTATTTGAAAGCGGAAGTAGAGGATACTGGGGGTTATGGTAGCTAGCTGCTGCCATAACAATGATATTCCTCTTCAAAGTACCAGCATATGACGACGCCAGGCAATCCGTAAGTGGTTAAATTCAAAATAGTCTCTGTGCCATTGATTGTAATGGCCCAGATATCGCCCAGATATCATTTTTTTTAAAAATATATTTCAGAAGGGAGACATAATGGTCAAAGTAATTAGCTTTACGTAAAACTTTATTCAGACTTCTGAATAACTTATTGATAAAAGGCATTATCTACACCCACCGGCCACTTTATTAGGTACTTGCTAGTACCGGGTTGGATCTACTTCTGCCTTAATTCTTCATGGCATAGGTTGAATGAGGTGTTGGAAACATTCCTCAGAGATTTTGGTCCATATTGACATGATAGCATCACGCAGTTGCTGCCGATTTGTCGGCTGCACATCCATGATGGGAATCTCCCATTAACTACATCCCAAAGATGCTCTATTGGATTGAGATCTGGTGACTGTGGAGGCAATTGGAATACAGTGAACTCATTGTCATGTTGAAGAAACCAGTGGTGAGATGATTTGAGCTTTGTGACATGGTGCATTATCCTGCTGGAAGTAGTCATCAGAAGATGGATACACTGTAGTCATAAAGGGATGGACATGGTCAGTAACAATACTCAGGTAGGCCGTGGCATTTAAAAAAGATGCTCAATTGGTACTAAGTGTTACAAAGTGTGCCAAGAGAATATCCCCCACACCATTACACCACCACCAGCCTGAACTGTTGATACATGGCAGGAGGGATCCATGATTTCATGATTTTTTTTTATGCCAAATTCTGACCCTACCATCTGAATGTCGCAGCTGAAGTCAAGACTCATCAGACCAGCCAACATTTTTCCAATCTTCTATTGTTTAATTTTAGTGAGCCTGTGCAAATTGCCTCAGTTTCCTGTTCTTAGCTGACAGGAGTGGCACGTGGTGTGGTCTTCTGCTGCTGTAGCTCAACTTCTTTAAGATTCGATGTGTCATGCGTTCAGAGATGGTATTCTGTACCCCTTGGTTGTAACAAGTAGTTATTTGAGTTACTGTTGCCTTTCTATCATCTCGAACCAGTGTGTCCCATCTTCTCTGACATCAACAAGGCATTTTCATCCACAACTGCCACTCACTGCATATTTTCTCTTTTTCGGACCATTCTCTGTAAACCCTAGAGATGGTTGTGCGTGAAAATCCCAGTGGATCAGCAGTTTTTTAAAATGCTGAGACCAGCTGTCTGGCACCAACAACCATGTCACGTTCAAAGTCACTTCAATCCCCTTTCTTCCCCATTCTGATGCTCGGTTTGAACTTCAGCAAGTCGTCTTCACCACATCTAGATGCCTAAATGCACTGAGTTGCTGCCATGTGATTGGCTGATTAGCAATTTATGTTACCAAGCAATTGAACAGGTGTATTTAATAAAGTGGCCGGTGAGTGTATATGTTAATTTACCCATCTAATTCACAGATATTAAAGTCTGCATGATGCTAAGAAACTGCTATGACCATTGTCTCCCTTCTGAAATATTAAAAAAAAATGTTCTCTATATAAAACAGTAAATAGCATAAGTCAAAATGGTTGCTAGTTGTCTGGGTACCACTGTAAGACCTATTTGTGGAAATTGCTTAGCCAGCAATTCTACATGCATGACACAGCTAGCAGCTATTACACAAGTACATTAGTCAAAGGATACTTGTTATGTAGTTGAAGAAGTTTTCGTACTGGAAATTTCCTTGTTGACATATTTTCCCTATGGTTTTTAAGAAGAGGATCTCTCCTTTGGGCCAGTCATGCTGCAATAACACAATAAGTTGTCCCAGAGCCATGTCATCCCGATTATCAGACAATGCTCTGAGCTAACAAAAGAGAAAAAATACATACAGCCATTATTGAACATACAGCAAAATACACAATCTCATTAATTTACATATTAAATACTAGAATAGGACAATTCTAAAATGTCAAATTAACAGGAGAATAAATAAAAAAACAAAAATAAAAAAAACACACAACATTAACAACTTTCCTACCAGCGTTGTTTATAAATGTTTAACCACTTCCGGACCGCCCACTGTATATATACGTCATTTTTTTAAAGATGGATATCTCGGTAACGGCAGCAGCTGCTGCCACAACCGAGGTATCCATCTTTTCAGTGGGCGTTTCTGTACACGATAATGGTGGTCTCTGCGGCGGGTTCGCCGCGAGATCACCGTTATCGGCAGCGGGAGAGGTGCCACCCCCCCTCCCGCCGCTCTCCCGCACCCTCCGCCGCTTACCGGAGCCGTCGGTAGCGGTGGAGGCGATCGGGTCCTGTCACTTCCTCGGTATGGAGATGAGTGAGGCTAAGATGGCCCCCACCCGTCTCCATACCATGTGACGGCCGGAGCGACGTCATTACATCAGCTCCGCCCACTTCTCTTAAAGGCACATTTTTTCTTGTGTCATTTTTTTTAAACGACTTTTTTTTTTTTTTTTTTTTTGCATTTTAGTCTAAATATGAGATCTGAGGACTTTTTGACCCCAGATCTCATATTTAAGAGGACCTGTCATGCTTTTTTCTATTACAAGGGATGTTTACATTCCTTGTAATAGGAATAAAAGTGATCCAATTTTTATTTTTTTTTAAAACAGTGAAAAAATAAATAAAATAAAGTAAAATAAATAATAAAAAAATAAATAAATTTTAAAGCGCCCCATCCCGCCGAGCTTGCGCGCAGAAGCGAACGCATAAGTGAGTAGCGCCCGCATATGAAAACGGTGGTCAAACCACACATGTGAGGTATCGCCGCGACCGGTAGAGCGAGAGCAATAATTCTAGCCCTAGACCTCCTCTGTAACGCAATACATGCTATCTGTAGAATTTTTTAAACGTCGCCTATGGAGATTTTTAAGGGTAAAAGTTTGACGCCATTCCACGAGCGGGCGCAATTTTGAAGCGTGACATGATGGGTATCAATTTACTTGGCGTAACATTATATTTCACAATATAAAAAAAAAAATTGGGCTAACTTTACTGTTGTCTTATTTTTTTAATCAAAAAAGTGAATTTTTTCCAAAAAAAGTGCGCTTAGAAGACTGCTGCGCAAATACGGTGCAAAAAAAAAGTATTGCAATGACCGCTATTTTATTCTCTATTGTGTTAGAAAAAAAAACAATATATAATGTTTGGGGGTTCTAAGTAATTTTCTAGCAAAAAAACCTGTTTTAAACTTGTAAACACCTAAAATCCAAAACGAGGCTGGTCTTAAAGTGGTTAAACAAATGTTTAAACAAACATACTTTTAAAGCAGCTAAACGTTTCTGTTTAGCACATACCGCACAGAGTGCAGGGGTCAGAAGTACTTACAGCCCACTTCTCATGCAGGGGCTATGCCCACACTGCAAGGTATAACTGTCAGTTTATTCTGGGGGAAAGCAAAGGCGCTTTTATGATCCTCTACTTCTCTGGAAGGCAGCACTTCCCAATGCTCCGGGCGGAGGACTTTTGCTCAGCGTCATTACGTCCAATGCAATCCCCCAGTACAGCTCTCCTCTTCCAATAAAACACACTTACTATATCAGAGCAGCTCAGGGTAAGAGGTGTCCTCCCTCACCTGGGTTATGTGACTGGGGACAGGGAGAAGCAGTACTTGCTGCTGCACCATGGATGCTCTGTGGGGTAGTAGATTTGAACCCCCACCCATATCTATGCCCTGTAGGAATGGATCACAGCCCTATAAAGCACACTGTGGCTAACTACACTTATTTTACCATATGCCAAGGGAGCACTGAACGTAGGATCCAGTGCCCAAAACAACATTACAGGCTGTCCCTGCTGCTGTGGGGTCTGGATATGGTTACCAAGGTATACACCGGGGTAACTGATCTGGAAACTGCTTGTGAGGCATAAGCTGTCGAATCATGAAAAAGTCAGTCGAAGAAGCAAAAGAAAACTGGTGGAAATAGAAGGCTCTTCCCAAACAGAAGAAAGGGGTCCATCACCCTAAGGATACTAGCAAAAACTGGAACCCCATGGAGTGGGCGGGGTCTTTTGTATACACTAGGTTGGTGATTCGAGCAAAGCCTTTGCCATGTCCTGTTCCAGTGTCCTTTAGGCTCCATTCACACTTGTACGACTTCAAAGTTGCGCCGACTTTGGAGTGCATCTTTGATGCAACTTTGGATGGGTGCAACTTGGATACGACTTTGGCTTTTACCAATAATAATGGACAACTGTTGCACACAAGTTGCATTGTATAACATTCAGGTACAACTTTCATGCAACCTCTGAGGGTCAACATTGAAGTCTATGGCCCTCAAGTTACATTAAAATCAGACCAAAGTAGCGCATGAACTACTTTGAAGTTGCTGCAACTTTAAAGTGATTGTAAAGCTTTGTTTTTTTTTCTTAAACATGTTATACTTTCCTCCTCTGTACAAGGGCTTTGCACAGAGTGGCCCTGATCCTCCTTTTCTGGGGTCCCCCGCAGCGCTCCTGGCTCCTCCTCTTCTCAAATGCCCCTACGGAGAGCCACTTTCCATGGGGGCACTGGAGCGGGTGCGCTCCCAAGTCCTGCTGCTGCGTCCATTGACACAGTAAGCAGGACTTGGCCCCGTGTCACTGGATTTGATTGACAGCAGTGGGAGCCAATGGCTCCCACTGCTATCAATCTATCCAATGAGGACCCGAGACAGCGGGTGGAGCTGCTGTGCTTGTCCCTGTCGCTGGAACGATTGGGCTCAGGTAGGAAAAAATGGGCGGTCTGAGAGGCTATAGAATGCTCTAAAGTGGATGTAAACCCAATGTCATCCTTTCTAAACTACTGCCAATAGGGGTTATCTATAAGGATATACATGCCTCCTGCATGTATCCTTACCTGTCAAATGTCTCCCCTCTATCTGTTATGAGAGTGTATCCTTTTCAGGCATTTTTTAGGTCGTCTTTCTGGCATTTTTGTTGACCATTTTGTTGCAGCGTTTTTGTATATATAATATAAAAAGCAGAAAAACACCTGTAAATCTTTTTTGAGCTTTGCTTTGTAAACAGGGGCCATTTAAATGAAGGGGATTTTGCTTGTTGGGCGTTTTGGGACTTTTGAGATGAGCGTTTTACGAGCTGAAAACGCTCAGGTGTGAATGGGCCCGGAGGGTTTACAACCCCTTTAAGTCGCGCATATATGAATGGTTATCATTGGAAAACATGGGGAGTGGCAAGTCGCACACGTGTGAACGGAGCCTAACTGTTCAAATAAGATACTTTCTTTAATAAAACCTGCATATTAGCCTAAACTAATGAATACATTTTTTTTTTTTTTTGTTTTTGCAAAGAAGAGTGGGGAAATATTGCCAAGTCAAGATGTGTTATAGCAGAAAGTAAAATATATATCTTTTTTTTTCAAAATTGTCAATTTTTTTTTGTTTATAGCGCTAAAATAAAAACCGCAGAGGTGAAATACCACCAAAGAAAGCTCTATTTGTGGGAAAAAAAGGACATAAATGTTGTTTGGGTACAGCGTTGCACGCCCGCGCAATTGTCAGTTAAAGCGACGCAGTGCCGTATCGCAAAAAATGGCCTGGTCATTGAGGGGGTAAAACCTTCCGGGGCTGAAGTGGAAAATTAACATTTACAGTAATATGCCTTATTGTGTCAACAGTTAATCAGACTGCTTCATTTTCTTCAGCTAGTAATTATTTTTCCACACTTGTTTGAAAGCAATTCCAATAAAAACAACAATTAAAAATAGTAATATATTAAATTTAAAGATTTTTATTAAACCCATTTTAAATTTGGTCTGTAGCCATCCCAAGAATTGTATTTAACATCACTAGCAGTTTGCACTATTGAAAGTCCATGCAGGAGAGCAATCTGCCATTCATTTGTGCTGTCTAGTATTTTGTGTTTTTACATATGTGGTGCACTCACCTTTACACTTGCCAGCAACAGTTGAAGACAGTAAGGCATTACATATTTACTAACACAAGGTAACAGCTTGAGATCAGAACCTAAAAAAACAAAAATAGAATATCTTGATAAGTGTGTACATACAAATAACTTTAGTACTGTAGAAAATTATACAAAAATTTAAGTGGTTCTAAAGAAAAAAAATATATATTTTACGTAATTTTACCCCAAGATAAAACAAAACAAAACACGTGACTGTTTCCCTCTGCCATCCCAAAACCCTTACCCGGCATCTCTCACTACTCCAGCACTGCTCTCTTCACTTCCTAGATTCAAAGGAGAGCAATAGGCTCCTACTGTCAAGCTTCTGTGAGGACCCACACAGCCTAGTTCAGGGGTGCGCCTGCACAGGTGGAGGTAAAAGACCGCTCTGTGCTTTATCTTTGCACAAAGCTGGTAAGTAGAAGTAGAACATCATTTTTATCTTCATTTTTAAAAGATTGGCCTTTTATATCACTTTAAAGTGGAACTTGACTCTCAATTAACATTTTTAATCCTTATGCTGCTAGCATTAGTAAATAGATAGGAAGGAATATTCTATTTGTTTTAAGCTTTTCTTTAAAATTCTTTAGTTACTTCCTGGTTTCCAAGCCTAGGCAAATGATGTCATACATCCCAGAAGTCTTCAGGAGGGTTTTTCTCAGCTAAGTACACCCTCCTGCATTTGTGCCTGAGCTTAGGACAGATGGATTCCAGGAAGTGCAGTGGATATAAACAGTTCACACTCCTCTGTTAAAATGTCAGGTTTCTGTGATGTAAAAAAAAATGACACAAAGATAAATCATTTCAGAACTTTTTCCACCTTTATAGTGACCTATAAACTGTACAATTCAGTTGAACAACAAACTGAAATCTTTTAGGTGGAGGGAAGTAAAAATAGAAAAATAAAATAATATGGTTGCATAAGTGTGCATACCCTTAAACTAATACTTTGTTGAAGCACCTTTTGATTTTTTACAGTACTCAGTCTTTTTTGGGTATGAGTCTATCAGCATGACATCTTGACTTTGAATTTGCCCACTCTTCTTTGTAAAAACACTTCAAATTTGTCAGATTGCGAAGGCATCTCCTGTGCACAGCCTTCTTCAGATCACCCCACAGATTTTCAATATGATTCAAGTCTGGGCCATTCCAAAACTTGAATCTTCTTCTGGTGAAGCCATTCCTTTGTTGATTTAGATGTATGCTTTGGGTCATTGTCATGCCGAAAGATGAAGTTCCTCTCTTCAGCTTTCTAGCAGAAGCCTGAAGGTTTTGTGCCAATATGGACTGGTATTTGGAACTGATTATAATTCCCTCTACCTTGACTAAGGCCCCTGTTCCAGCTGAAGAAAAACAGCCCCAAAGCATGATGCTGCCACCACCATGCTTCACTGTGGGTATGGTGTTCTTTTGGTCATGTGCAGTGTTGTTTTTGCCCCAAAACATATCTTTTGGAATCATGGCCACCATAACACATTTCACCACATGCTTTTGGGAGATGTGTTTTTGCAAAATCTAGCTGGGCTTGGGTGTTTTACTTCGCGAGAAAAGGCTTCCGTCTTGCCACTCTATCCCATAGCCCGGACATATGAAGAATATGGAAGATTGTTGTCACAGGTACCACACAGCCAGTACATGCCAGATATTACTGCAGTTCCTTTAATGTTGCTGTAGGCCTCTTGGCAGCCTCCATGACCAATTTTCTTCTTGTCTTTTCATCAATTTTGGAGGGATGTCCAGTTCTTGGTAATGTCACTGTTGTGTCATATTTTCTCCTCTTGATAATGACTGTCTTCACTGTGTTCCATGGTATATCTAATGCCTTGGAAATTCCTTTGTACCCTTCTCCTGACTGATAACTTTTAACAATGAGATCACGCTGATGCTTTGGAAGCTCTCTGAGGACCATGGCTTTTGCTGTAAGATGCGACAAGAAAATGTCAGGAAAGACCTACTAGAACAGCTGAATCTTATTTGGCGTTAATCAGGGGTACTTTAAATGACAGGTGTACACTGACTCCTATTTAAAGCGGAGTTCCACACAAAAATTGAACTTCCGCTTTTTGGAACCCTCCCCCCCTCCGGTGTCACATTTGGCACCTTTCAGCGGGGAGGGGGGTGCAGATACCTGTCTAAGACAGGTATTTGCACCCACTTCCGGCATAGACTCCCATGGGAGTCTATGCTTCTTCCCGTCCCCACCGCGCTGTCTCCTGGGAACACACAGCTCCCAGAAGAGAGCGGGGACCACTTGGGACGCGCAGCGCGACTCGCGCATGCGCAGTAGGGAACCGGGAAGTGAAGCCGCAACGCTTCACTTCCTGATTCCCTCACCTAGGATGGCGGCGGCAGCTGCCGAGAACCGAGCGGGTTCTCAGCGTCGTCTGCCGACATCGCTGGACCCTGGGACAGGTAAGTGGCCATGTATTAAAAGTCAGCGGCTGCAGTATTTGTAGCTGCTGGCTTTTAATATTTTTTTTTTTTGGCGGTGTGGGTGGACCCCCGCTTTAACATGAATTTGAATGTGATTGCTTAATTCTGAAGACAGCTACATCCCCAGTTATAAGAGGGTGTGCACAATTATGCAACCACTGAGTTGTACAGTGTATCGGTCACATTAAAGGTGGAAAAAGTTCTGAAACTATTTATCTTTGTCTCATTTTTTTTACATCACAGAAACCTGACATTTTAACAGGGGTGTGTAGACTTTTTATAGCCACTGTATATGCTACATCATTTGCCCTTACTCAAGATGGGCACAGCCAGAATTGCTAGGGGGTTGTTTTTCAGCGTGATTTCTCAGCAAGATGAATCATGGAAACATGGATGGGTGGGGGGAGTTTGTTTTGAATATTATAAATGAATTAAACAGTTTTTGGTTTGTGTTGCTCAGATGCAGTGTAGTTCTGCTTTAAGTCAGCTTGAGGCTTGGAGACTAAACTATAAAAATATAGTAACTGCACCTCTGTGACACATATGGTAGATTTCAAATAGCCACTGTGTCACTCCAGACAATTAATAGACTGCCTTAATTTAAGACATGTTTAAGTGTAAAATATTGAATGGTATCACGTGTATGGAACCGCAGCACATTGCACATGACTAAAGGGGCCCTAAATATGAACATGTGCATACAAACCTTTTCTAAATTTAGGCTTGACTTTTGACTGTTCCTCTCTATGTTTGGAAGTTTCCTGAGGTGGGGGCACGATAAAGTTCATCAGTTCCAGAACCTTCTCACATGTGAGCTGTGGAAAAAATAAGAACCATTGGTGTAATAAAAATTCAGATCTGTGACCTTGGTTCATCGTAAATATATAAAAGCCAAATTCAGCCATATATCCCAGCATGTCATTCCTTTACTTGGGTAGCTGCACAGTAGCATTAAAAGGTTGTACAGGGTAATCTCTCCTGTACTCAAATTGTTTACTCTAATTTTACTGCACACTGAGATTCTCTTTGTGTGCTTTAGAAGTTGAAGAAAGTCAGAAAAGCCTGCCTAATTTTCTGTCTGGAAGACACCCAGCATCATCTAGATCCTTCCCCCCCGCCCGACTCTTCCTAGCTTGACTTTCATTGAATTTCAGGTCTTTCAATCACAGAGGCTCAGCCTCGCATGTTGGTGTCACCTAGGGCATTCTTTGTGCAAAAACAATCTGTCTAGAACAACCACTCCAGACCAACATCCACCTATCATGACATTAATATTCGCCTAACTTCTACCAAAGCCAGTCCACTGCTTGCACCAGGGACGAGGGTTCTTGAGAGATGGTACTGAGACAGGGTACTGTCTTTTTTTAGAAAACTATATACAGCACCCTGCTGGCCTCTCCCACCAGCCATGATTTCCATGCATTGCATTGAGAAGCACAAAGACCCAGTGACAAGGTGGATCAGGGAAAGCAAAATATATGCAGTTTGGTCTTTAAAAGGAATTATAAACCTTCCTTTCTATTCATGGTTTTGCATCTGAATAAGAGGTGCATTCATCATACAGCTTTATGGTGCCATTTGTTGGCCTGTATGCATAGCCTATAGAAGACTGGTTCTTCACATTCCTGTTTCAGCAGTTTCTGTTCAAACATGAGGCATGCCACTGCACAGGTTAATGCATGCCCCCTGTCTGTAGTTTGAGAAATGAAAGAAAGAAATGAAGAAACTACATACCCCACAATCCCTGAGTCTCTCAGTCAACTGCTCTGCAGGTGAGAACTAAACAAGAATTGGATCTGACAGTAACAAACAGGCAGAGCATTTGCAGACACACAGAGTTCACAATGCAGCTGGAATATTTTTTATTACCTTAGCCCTCGCACATTTGTGATGCGACAGGGGATGGCAACACATGCAAAGAGAGTCTTGTGAAAGCAGCGCACTCTACAGGGAGAGCCCAATTCAATTGAAGGATCCACTCACAGGTGCCCAGGGGCTCAGTGTGTCTATTCACACCAGAAAAGGAAATGCAAAAAGATGGAGCCGGCAACACTGTAATCCTTATCGATTGACTACATAAAAGAGTGAAAAAAAACACAAAAGAAACTGACGCGTTTTGGCGAGAGCATTAATCGTAGCACGATGGCAACATATGCATTGTACTCTGTGTGACCTGAAAGCAGTTTTGTCCCTTTGGCAAATAGAGACCGGCAAGCTGTAGAAAAACAGACATAGGTGAACTGCTCAGCCACGACACTACAAACTGCAGTCATAACATATGAGCCCATCATTACAATGTAAGGCAAACAAATGACACAGGGAATATAACCACACTCATACCTAGATAAAACAAAAACATTTGAAAGTCTAAAAATTTCTTTAACATTACAAATAAGTTAAGCAGACACATAATACCTATATAATGTAAACTGCTTAGAAGCCAAAAACTGTTTTGTCAGCACTATTCAGAGAAAAACTGTGGACTAAAATGATTGAAGTCATTTGGGAGCATCTACCTTATATTCACCAAGGGCAAAATGGCAGGCAGCAAGCTGGATTAGTGACCTTTGCTGCTCCAAGCTTCCTTGACTCATAATCTGCTGTGATGGTGAGTGAGGTCCCTGCAGAGCTGCCATGAGGTGAAGACTGTTGATGGCTTTCTTATGTTGTCCCTACAGTAAAAGAATTCAAGAAACAAAATACATCCTAAATGCATCATTCCCTGTTTTCAAAAATGGATTCTCTGGTACCTTGAAATATGTCTATTCTTGTTTCAGAAAGAATTCGCCTACCTGATAAATAACCATATCTGTGAGGAAGATTCTTAGCCACAGCCAGGTGTCTGTCTTCCATGGTAAGCAAATTCTGGAAAACTCTAATACGAGCAAAAAAAAAAAAAAAAAACACTTGGCACTATTACACTGTACAGGTTTTTTGCAGTAAAGTAAAGTAGACAACTTGTTACTTTTATTAACATGCATCTCGCACAAACCTTAATGTGTAAAGGCACCACAAAGTTTGCACAATAGTGTCAAGTAGGTTTGTACCAAAAGAAATTTAAACAGAATTTTAGAATAAAGTTCATACATAAATATGTACAGGGGGTCCCCGGGTTACGAACAAGATAGGGACTGTAGGTTTGTTCTTAAGTCGAATTTGTTTGTAAGTCGGAACAGTACCTTTTTTAGGTGCAAATCTAGTCTCAGAGACAGGATGTAAACCAAAATCAACAGAGAAAGGCAACCGGATGGCAGGGGCGGCATGGTTAGTTCAAATATGTTTTGTTTCTTTTATTTTTTTACTTTTTAATCACTTTTTTTTTTTTTTTTTTTTTATTTGTAGCTTGTCGTTTACTTTTTTTTTTTTTGTATAATTTTCTTATTTTTAATATTATTTTTCTTATTCTATTCTTATTCCCTGTGTGATAGCAATTGGAGGTGACAGGTTCTCTTTATTGACCCTGTCACCTCCAAAACAGGAGTCCAGGAGCACAGCTGAGCACAGCTCTCCCCTCTCACCGTTTTCATGGCGGCAGCGACAGGAGACAGCAGAGAGAGGTACACTGTATGGCACAGCAGGGAGATGGATGGTGAAAGCAGCCATCAGAGGCCAGGCAGGACGGCTGGCCGCGGTGCACCTTCGCGGGGCAGCGGCGCAGGAAAGACCGGGGATCCTGGAGGCTTCGTTAGGCCGCACTAGGCCGGACAAGGCCTCGGCCACGACGGGCAGTTTTAGCAGCCTGGCAGCCCACCGGACCATACCAGGCCTGTGGATGGGCAGGCAGGATGACGAAGGGGACCCGCAGCCAAGCCAGGAACGGAGGAAAGGCTCAGGAGAGGAAGATTCGGCCAGCAGTGCCGTCATTCGGGCCCCGTTCGTAAGTAGGAGTTGTTCGCAACTCGGATGTTCGTAAGTCGGGGACCCCCTGTATACATAAAAAATGAACCAGAATAAAACAATAAAAACTCAGGTATTTAGTAAGAGGCATGTCGAGTTTTTTGAAGTAATACATTTTTTGTCACAGTTTTTTGTAAAATAAGAGATTAGGAAAATGTTTTTTTTTTTTTACAATTTTTTACATACTGTCACAAGTGCAGTACAGCGTCATCATATAACTGATGGGGCGGTGATCAGGGACACTGACTAGTGACAATACACACACATTATATATATATATATATATAATATATATCCATAGTAACACTGTACTCCTCTGGGGAGGTGATCAGGATTTTTTACACACCGATTGCTTAAAACTGAATTTTACAGTTATAAGCAACCATTTTTTTGAATGAAAACTATTCATTTAGGCATTTACTATTGTGGTTAGCTGTGATTGGCCACAGCTAATCACATGGTACAGATGGGCTGAGATTGTCCCTGTCTGTACCATGTGATCACTGTGACCAATCACAAAGCCCATCACAATGAAATGCGTGAATCAAAGCCTTTCATGGTGTACAATTGTCATGTGATCTGCTGTGATTGGCCACAGTGATCACATGGTACCAGCAGCGGGCTGGTACAGTGATCAATCATTGGCTGTGTCCAGTGGACACAGCAGGTGACAAATCGTGCCGGAGCCCGGCCCACCGGGCGCGATTTTGGGAGGATGTCATATGACGTCCCCCCACAGCAACCGTCATTTTAAAAGTTTTGGCATAATAATGTAACAAATTACTATTGGGGTTTAAATGCAAAAAAAAAAAAAAAAAAAAAAAAAAAAAAAAATCGAACTTGTTGCAGGGGACTGAATGTTTGTTTTTAAAGCTGCACTTATCCTTTAAATCCCAACCCCAAGAAAAGTAAAAATGCTCCCTTGCAGTGGGGCTTCCCAAGCACTAGAAGGAATAACATCAAGAGGGCATCGGACCACCAAATCGCAGGGGAGAGATTGCTGCGGGGACCTGTCTTGCAGTACAGAGGATCAGGTAAGTAAAACGTATTCAGTCCCCCAGAAATAAACGAGTAGTTAAAGCTTGAAATTCAGGGGTAGCCCCACAGTAACTTTTCCTTTCCTGGAGTTCTCTAAAAAAAAAAAACATGTACTGAAGCAGTTGTGTACCTTTGTCAAGGGCATCTGAAGAGTGCAGAAGGTCCCAACATTCTCTTGCCATTTTAAAGCTTTCAAGTACTTCATTAGGGTTAGAAAGATCGTTTTTATTAACAACCACATGGCGACTTCGACTTTTTCCAGACAGTTCTTCATCATCTGAGCTCTGCGAGTTTACAAATCATATGTGTACATTTAAAGAAAAACATAGACCACCCTATATGTAAAACCTTTCCAAGAGTACAAAAAAACTAAACAATAGGCGTTATTGCACACCTCAGTGCAAAGAGCAGAAAAAACCTCAACTCTCAACTGAAATTTTTAGGATTTCTGCAAATAACTACTATTCAATTTACTGCACACATACATTTTATAGGTGAATAGAAGAGGTTTTAGTTTAACAGAGTTAAAGCAGACTTCACTCACCTCTCATTATTACCGTCTGTGTCCCTGTTATGGAGATATTTGTCATGTTTACCGTAATCGCGAGAATAAAAGTCAAAATATCTTGGGTTTTCACCAAAGCAAGAATAGCAGGGGATTCTTAATAGGGACACCTGTTCCAATAACAACCAGAGATTCTCTCACTTTGGAGGAATTTCTTCTCACTTCCTGTTTTGGCCATGGGACAGGAAGTGAAGGGAAATTTCCCCAATGGGACACAGATGACAAGGGTTATAAGGCTCCCCCTACTCTATTCAAAATGACATAAAAAAAAGTTTTGCCTTTAGTTCTACTTTAACTGTAGAGATGTTGGTATGAATTGCCCTCACTGATCTGTACACAGAGACTTAGTTGTATTTCTGTGACTGTCCATTTGCAAGGAGTTTTTACCTTGGCAATTGTGTTTAAATACATGAAAGGCATTTCCTGTGAACTAACTAGATGTGTACAATCGTTTCGTCGTAGTCTTTTTTTTTTTTTTTTTTTTTTTTTTAGAAGCTCATGCTATGTGTACTGAAACTTTAAATTTTTGCAGATACGGTTAAGGATAAGTTCACCTTCAGGAACATGTTACACCCTGTGAATCAATGAACTACAAGTACCATCATCTTTTGCAGCTGCTGGCTTATAGTTCTCAATGAACTACCAGAGCGCTGTTGAGCACTCAAGTAGTTCATTAAGTCTTCCTGTCTTTGTGAAACTGCCCACCCCCAATGTACAGGCAGACAGGTTACATGGACCGCCTAAAGGAGTCCTGCATCTCACCCACAATCCTCTTGATTGTGGATGCAATGCTTTGCAGGCTGCTACAAAAAAAAAAAAAAAAAAAAAAAAAAAAAAATGTCAATACACTTTACCTACAAAAAAAAAATGCATTTTTTTTTTTAAAGGTGAACGTATCCTTTAACTTTTTGCTGTCCATAAATAGGTTATTGGCCTATTGAGGATAAGGGGGTTATATGAGCTCTCTTTAAGGTCTGTGGATAACATTGACCAGATTTACATTTTTTATAGTTTGGGAAAAGATTTTTTTTTTGTATCAAGTATTTTTGATGTTTTGATATTTAATAAAATGATTACATTTATATTTTATTTTGTGGGAATTACTGTATTGTGGTGCAGTACTTGCAGTATCCTTTGTTTTGTATTTCAAAGCAAGGGTTTGCTAGCACGCAGTTCTTTGGATTTCGATAAGTATTAGCATGCAAAGCTATAGAACATGTAATATTTATGAAAAAGATTGTAATGGCAGGCCATGTGACAGTTATTTTTAGCTCTCATTGGCTTTTATTTCTTAAAACAACATCTGCTATGGCAAATGGGTTACTAAATGTAATCTACAGCCCTTTAATATATAAACAAAATGATAAAAATGCACCCTAAATTGATGTTTTTCACAAGGTTCTGGTAATATATTGAGTTGTCTATACACAGATCTGCAAGTGTCAAAATGGCTGAACTCCAAAAGAACATAGAACCATCCAATAAACTTTCAGTGCAATACACTGAGAATAAATAGAAATGTATAAAATAAAAGATATGCACAACTAAAAACATGAAAAAAGCGCAACAAAGAATCCACTGTATTATGAGATATAAAGTCAGTTATTCAGAGAAGACTGGAACCACCTATGATGCATGCAGGACAAAAATAGGGTGAGCCAAAAGTATCCTCCACCGAACACCAACACACCAGGCCCCTTAACAGAGAAAATGGACCACTATGTTATAGGTGGTCAGATGAGCATAATGTATCCTTAATGCCACGGCTCCACTCCACTCCACTCAAGTAACAGACAGCTGAATCTTGTATAGTATCAATACATAAGGAATCCACAGGTTCATGCATGAAACAGAAGGCGGCAACTCCTCATAGTGCAACATGTAAATTCAAGAAGTATTTAATCCATAAAAACAATCAGAATACTTACATTTGTTAAAATAAAAACAGGCATGTCATGAATTCAATTCAATCCTAGATATCAGATGTTTCCAACCACAAAGATGGCCGTGGTCAGCGCGTGTATCCTTGTAATGTCAGATCTTCACCCTATGCAGCGTTTCGTCCAATAGGAACGTCGTCAGAGGCATGGTCGGAGACAGTCATGTCCTCTTTATATAGGGGGAGGGCGAGATAGAACCGCCTCTTCCCCCTTGCATTCCAAGCCTCATTCCCGTCTGCCGGAAGCATGTCACCGTCGGATGTTTACAACACAGCTGGGACCCGTGTAGTCAGAAAAACCTCCACAGCGTAAAAAGCTGCTCTAAACATCTAAAAAGTTAGGAAGAACCAAAATTAGACTCCACACAGAGCCCAACCAGAAACTAATAAAATTGGTGACCAATGCTGCCATCTAGTGGTTGGAAACAAATCATGCAACAATTATACAGTATCTCACAAAAGTGAGCACACCCCTCACATTTTTGTAAATATTTTATTTTATCTTTTGACGTGACAACACTGAAGAAATGACACAATGTAAAGTAGTGAGTGTACAGCTTGTATAACAGTGTAAATTTGCTGTCCCCTTAAAATAACTCAACACACAGCCATTAATGTCTAAACTGCTGGCAACAAAAGCGAGTACACCCCTAAGTGAAAAAGTCCAAATTGGGCCCAACGTGTCAATATTTTGTGTGGCTACCATTATTTTTCAGCACTGCCGTAACCCTCTTGGGCATGGAGTTCACAAGAGCGTCACAGGTTGCCATTGGAGTCCTCTTCCACTCCTCCATGATAACATCACAGAGCTGGTGGATGTTAGAGACCTTGCGCTCCTCCACCTTCCCTTTGAGGATGCCCTACAGATGCTCAATAGAGTTTAGGTCTGGAGACATGCTGCCAGACATGCTGGCCAGTCCATCACCTTTACCCTCAGCTTCTTTAGCAAGGCAGCGAGTCTTGGAGGTATGTTTGGGGTCGTTCTGTTGGAATACTGCCCCGCGGCCGTCTCCAAAGGGAGGGGGATCATGCTCTGCTTCAGTAGGTCACAGTACATTTTGGCATTTATGGTTTCCTCAATGAACTGTAGCTCCCCAGTGCCGGCAGCACTCATGCAGTCCCAGACCATGACACTCCCACCACCATGCTTGACTGTAGGCAAGATAAACTTGTCTTTGTACTCCTCACCTGATTGCCGCCACACACCATCTGAACCAAATGAGTTTATCTTGGTCTCATCAGAACACAGGACTACATGGTTCCAGTAATCCATGTCCTTAGTCTGCTTGTCTTCAGCAAACTGTTTGCGGGCTTTCTTGTGCATCATCTTTAGAAGAGGCTTCCTTCTGGGACGACATCCATGCAGGCCAATTTGATGAAGTGTGCGGTGTATGGTCTGAGAACTGACAGGCTGACCCCCCCCCCCACCCCCACCCCTTTAATCTCTGCAGCAATGCTGGCAGCACTCATACGTCTATTTCCCAAAAACAACCTCTGAATATGACACTGAGCACTTCTTTGGCCGACCATGGCAAGGCCTGTTCTGAGTGGAACCTGTCCTGTTACCCTGCTGTATGGTCTTGGCCACCATGCTGCAGCTCAGTTTCAGGGTCTTGGCAATCTTCTTATAGCCTAGACCATCTTTATGTAGAGCAACAATTCTTGTTTTCAGAACCTCAGAGAGTTCTTTGCCATGAGGTGCCATGTTGAACTTCCAGTGACCAGTATGAGAGTGAGAGCGATAACACCAAATTTAACACGCCTCCTCCCCATTCACACCTGAAACCTTGTAACACCAACGAGTCACATGACACTGGGGTGGGAAAATGGCTAATTGGGCCCAATTTGGACATTTTCACTTAGGGTGTACTCACTTTTGTTGCCAATGGTTTAGACAGTAATGGCTGTGGGTTGGGTTATTTTGAGGGGACAGCAAATTTACACCGTTATACAAGCTGTACACTCACTACTTTACATTGTAGCAAAGTGTAATTTCTTCAGTGTTGTCACATGAAAACATAATAAAATATTTACACAAATGTGAGGGGTGTACTCACTTTTGTGAGATACTGTAAATTCAGATCTATAGCAACATCAAAGAAAGAGTAAAAAATTTTTTTATGATGTTGCTATAGATCTGAATTTATAATCGATGCATGATTCATTTCCAACCTAGATGGCAGCATTGGTCACCAATTTTATTCGTTTTTGGTTAGGCTCTGTGTGGAGTCTAATTTTGGTTCTTCCTAACTTTTTAGATGTTTAGAGCAGATATATATATATATTATTCTTGTTTCCATTTGGCCCGGTTCTTTAATCCACATTGCCTCAACAACCAGAATAACCTAATATTGTTATAACTAATCTCCTTAAATATGGCCGCCGTGGAGGTTTTTCTAACTACACGGGTCCCAGCCGTGTTGTAAACATCCAGCGGTGACATACTTCCGCTTCCGGCAGACGGGAATGAGGTTTGGGATGCAAGGGGGAAGAGGTGGTTCTATCTCGCCCTCCCCCTATATAAAGAGGATATGACGATCTCCGACCACGCCTCTGACGATGTTCCTATTGGACGAAACGTCGCATAGCGTGGAGATCTGACATCACAACGTTAAACACGCCAACCGTGGTCAAAATACTTCTTGAATTTATATGCTGCACTATGAGGAGTTGCCTTCTTCTGTTTTATGCATGAACCTGTGGATTCCTTATGCATTGATACTATACAAGATTCAGTTGTCCGTTACTTGAGTGGAGTGGAGCTGTGGCATTAAGGATACATTATGCTCATCTGACCACCTATAACAAGTGGGTCCATTTTCTCTGGTAAGGGGCCTGGTGTGTTGGTGTTCGGTGGAGGATACTTCTGGCTCACCCCATTTTTGTCCTGCATGCACCATAGGTGGTTCCAGTCTGCTCTGAATAATGGACTTTATATGTCAATACAGTGGACTCTTGTTGCACTTTTTTCATGTTTTTAGCGCTGCAGATCTTATTTTTTACATTATATTGTCACCAACTTTTTATGCTAGCTGCTTTTTTAAATTGTTATAGCGCAGTGATTAATTTTTATTTATATTAAATAGAAATACCATTGTTTTTTCTCTACTGTCTGCAAGTTTTCTTCTTTTGTGAATGTGCTTGCCAGAACCGAGTTCGACTTCACTGAAAACATTTGGAATATCTTCTAAGAGGACTATGGGTACTTGGCTTGGAGTGTTTGGTCCTTTGGAAGAAAAAAAAAAACATTCCTTTTAACAAGGAAAATTTGGAAACAAGATAACTGAAAGAACTAATTATCCTGACAGATGTCACATGCAAGGGACAGATAGAGAGGTTTTATATATATATATATATATATATATATATATATATATATATATATATATACACACATACACATACACATACACACACACACACACATATACATACACACACACACATACATACATACAAAATAAAAGTTGAACTCTTGGGGTTAATCAGGGGCACTTTAATTGATGGCAGGTGTGTACTGACTCCTATTTAACATGAGTTTAAATGTGATTGCTTAATTCTGAACACAGCTACATCCCCAGTTATAAGAGGGTTTGCACACTTATGCAACCACATTATTTTAGTTTTTTATTTTTACTTCCCCCAAAAGATATCAGTTTGTTTTTCAATCTGAAGACAAAAATCTGCAGAAAATCTAATAGTGTGTATGGGGCTTAAGAATATAAGACAATAAGCTTGAAGTAGCTGTGTGTAATCTGAATACAAGACACAATATAATTTGCTGTATCTTTGCAATAAGGGGAGAGAACAATTTTCCATTCCCTGCCTTCACCGACACATGTCCCAGTTTATGGATAGCAATGGCAATAAAAAAAAAAAACAAAAAAAAAAAAATAAAAAAAAAAAACTTTATAGTGGAGATATAGCAACAATACCTTTTCTTTTATAGGGCCCTTCCTGTAGTATGATTCCTTTTGTACCATCTCATGCTGAGGGCCTTACATAAAAGGGCTTACAATTATTCAACAAGATTTACCCATCACATGCAAATCTATACTGAAGAGCAATAATAGCAACAGCAGCTTCCGTATGCCTCAGTGGAGAAAAAGTGAACTTAAAAAACCTGCAACAGTTTGATTTTGTGTATAGGCTTCTTAAAGAGACTAATCTAGTGATGGAACATATAATAAGGTTGCATTCTGACATTCCCAGAACAATTAATGTCTCAAGAAACAGATAAAATAATCAGTGCAATGTATTGGGTCTGATACTATTTTGCTACTAGATGACATTCTTTTTTTTTTTGGTCCCTTTGACAAAACACACTGACCTTGGAAGAGTGATGGCTGAATGGCACTGATATAATGGTAGACACTTTTGAAAAAAACAAGAGTAGTAGAATAGACGACTTGATTCTTATATTTTGCATGAGCCTCATTGTCAAAATTACTGATGTACCGGCAGAGTTCTTTCACACGGTGAAACAGATCATTATATGTCCTGAATGAAACAAAACAAATGTCGTCTCAAAGCAGATATATGGACTCATCTGAAGACAAAATCTATGAATAAATTAGAGGCATGAACAGTGAAGTTTTTACCATTAAAGCGGACCTTCAGTAATTTTTTCAACTTTCCATCTATTAAATCTTCTGCCCTTGTTATTTAACTTTGGATAGTAAAACATTTTTGCGTCACTGGTTAGCACGAACCGGAAGTACGTTGACGTGTTTCGCCCTTCCTCCAGGGCGTCATCAAAGGACATCACTTCCGGTTCCATTACACTCCATTTATACCCAAGGGAAGATCACTCCTCCCTCTGGGGAGGACGAAATGACCAATTACGATCAGTGTGTGAAAAACACACACTCACTACCTCCTCTTACAACTTTAATAACAAAAGCCCAAACAGACAAAACTGCCTGTTCAGCTATATAACTACAATATAATATACATATAATGCGATAGACATATGCAAAAGATTTCCAATAAAATAAAATAAAAAATATAATTGAATAAAATAAAATGCAAACAATTAGAAAAAGGGCACTTCACAAGTAATATTACTAGTTGGACAGAAAACAATTGAGATCCAACTCAATGTTAAGGCCATGAGGACTCAGCGTCCGGAGCCTATGGATCCATTGGGTCTCATTCTGTGAGATAGCTCTCTTGAGGTTGGAACCTCTCCAATGTTCCTCTACCCTATCTCACAGAATGAGACCCAATGGATCCATAGGCTCCGGACGCGGAGTCCTCATGGCCTTAACATTGAGTTGGATCTCAATTGTTTTCCGTCCAACTGGTAATATTACTTGAGAAGTGCCCTTTTTCTAATTGTTTGCATTTTATTTTATTCAATTTTATTTTTTATTTATTGGAAATCTTTTGTATATGTCTATCGCATTATGTGTTTTTATTGTAGTTATATAGCTGAACGGGCAGATTTGTCTGTTTGGGCTTTTGTTATTAAAGTTTTATATTTGGCAACATGAAATGATGTAAGAGGAGGAAGTGAGTGGGTGTTTTTCACACACTGATCGTAATTGGTCATTTCGTCCTCCCCAGAGGTAGGAGTGATCTTCCCTTGGGTATAAATGGAGTGTAATGGAACCGAAAGTGATGTCTTTTGATGACGCCCTGGAGGAGAGGTGAAACACGTCAACTTACTTCCGGTTCGTGCTAACCAGTGACGCAATTTCCGCCACCGTGGAACGCATGTCACACAGCAGCGAACTCAGATTTTTTTTTTTTCACTGATGCCTGTCTTTGTCAAATATCCTGTAAGTTGCGCATTTATTGTGCTTGATAACTCATGTTAAAACAGTATTTCACTAGGAGTTCTTTCTCTGTTTTCCCATCTATGGAGTGTGGTATATCCTTCCTGTCATAAAATATCTTCTTGGAAGAGTGTGCCAAGGAACCATCCTGCATATCCCCAGATCATTAGATCACTGCTTTTTTGATCCCAGACTGCGAAGCTGAGGATCTACCGTATATACTCGAGATTTTCAGCCCTTTTTTTTGGGCTGAAAGTGCCCCCTCGACTTATACTCGAGTCACCGCCGTCTGTCTGTATGATCAGCGTGTCATGCAGACAGATGGCGGCCAGCGTGTGATATTACCATTCGGCGGCCATTCACTGTTCAAAAGCCGCGCCTCCTCCTCGTCTGCGATAGGCAGAAAACTCCATTTCCCAGCAGTCAGTGTACAGCCTATCACGGACATTCTCTCATCCTTGTCTGTGGTATGAGGATGAGAGAATGTCCGTGATAGGCTGACTGCTGGGAAATTGAGTGTTCTGCCTATCATGGACGAGGAGGAGGCGCGGCTTTTGAACAGTAGAATGGCCGCCGAATAGTAATATCACAAGCTGATCGGTGCAGAGCGGCACACGGAGGATGCAGATCGCCACAGGGACACATGCACAGGACACAGGTAGGCGACACATGCACATATACACAGGGACACATACACAGGGAAATATACAGCTGCAGATGGGCATTGTTGACCCTCTTTTTCCACTTACAGTAGCTGCTGCATTTCTCACCCTCATCTTATACTCGGGTCAATACGTTTTTCCCAGTTTTTTGTGGTAAATTAGGGCCTCGACTTATACTCGGATCGACCTATACTCGAGTATATACGGTAATATTTCTGGTGAGTGGGGTCACTGAAGGGGGAGTCACCTCACTCCTTCAAAGTTTTAGAGCACCTTGCACTTTTTACAAAAGCACCAAGCACTTCTCAGATTTTGTGTTTCTTATGTCACAATTATATTGATGTATAAGGCACCATTTTTTAGGATGTATATTGTTTGATATAGGCTGCCAGCACTGTTTTATACTTTCTATTAGTAAATACCTTATACAGCCCACTTACTGTTTCTTGTCTGGTAAAAAGCCTAGGCTTATGACATCATGCACAGGTCTCTCTCGCACTCTCGTGAGAGTTTGCCAGGAAGAGAGGGGGGATGATTCATAAGAGGGCCAATGAGAGCTGCAGAGCTGGAGGTGTGCATCTGTGTAAATCCAGGAAAGAGGCACCAGCTTCAGCGCTGCCCACAGTTAAAAAGGTTGCAGCCAGACTTAGTGGAGGGCGATTTCTGCAGCATATTTGGCAAGTACAGATACCGTTCCTCTTTAAAGAGCAAAAGACAGAAAAGAGACTAAAATGTAAGACTATACGGAAAAAAAAGATGGATTATGTAATCTATGTGAATAGCTTAAATCTTAACCCTTTGCCTAAGCCTTTTTCTGACATTTGTTGCTTACAAGTTAAAATCCATATTTTTTGTTAGGAAATTACTTAGAACCCGCAAACATTTTATATATTTTTTTAGCAGAGACCCTAGAGAATAAAACGACAATCGTTGCAATATTTTATGTCACATATTATTTGCGCAACGTTCTTTTAAACGCAATTTTGTTAGAAAAAAGACATTTTGCTGTTTATTTTTTAATTTATAAAAGTTAGCCCAATCTTTTTGTATAATGTGAACAATGATGTTACGCCGAGTAGATAGATACCTAACATGTCATGCTTTGAAATTGCGCACACTCGTGGAATGTTGACAAACTCTGGTACTTAAAAATCTCCATAGGCGATGCTTTAAAATTTTTTACAGGTTACCAGTTTAGAGTTGGAGAGAAGTTATTGTGCTAGAATTATTGCTCTTGCTCCAACGATCATGGCGATACCTTACATGTGTAGTTTGAACACAGTTTACATTTGCGGGTGCGACTTATGTAAGCGTTCGCTTCTGTGCACGTGACGCTTTAAAAAAAAATGTTTTTCTTATGTATATTTTAAAAATGTTATTTTTACACCGTCTCTTAAATTTTTTTTTCTGATCATTTTTATTGCTGTCACAAGGAATGTAAACATCCCTTGTGACAGTAATGGTCAGTGACAGGTCCTCTTTATGGAGGGATCTGGGGTATAAAAGATCCTAAATTCCTCCTTTGCACTTAAAAGCATTCAAAAACGCCACGTTTGGCTGTTTTGAATACTGTCATTTTTTTTAAAGTTGGCCCCTTTAAGTCTTCAGTAAACACGGAAGTGATGTCATGACATCGCTTCTGGGTTACTAGATCCAAGACCTGATTCCAGCTAGTCGCTCAGGCCTCCCAGTGAGACGGGAGAGCCCCTGCAAGCCGCAGAAGGCGGCGGAAGGGGAGACATCCCCTTCCGCTCCTTGGGATAACAGCCGAGCGGCTGTTTGCAGCGTTGGTTGTTATCCCAAGAAAGCCAACTGTTTACTTTAAACAATGGTACTGGGGTGATGCATGCAGCACATCACCCTTGTACAACCCCTGCAAGCCGAGGTCGCATATTTGCATATGGTCGGCGTGAAGGGGTTAAAAACATACATCAAATCAGTTTTCAGAAATAAATTTACATAGTTGTTTGTCCTGACAATGCCCAACAACCAGTTATATATCCTAGACTTCTGTAAGTGAAAGTTGGAATATGTTTCTCAATACTAAGTGTAGAAGTAAGAATTCAATTGTGTGTACATTATTACCTTGTTCCTTTGTCCATCTGCCATTCACATCTCATTCCAACTACAGAAAGAATCTTAAACAGCCTATCCCAAGGATCCAAAATCTGTGAGGACTTCTCTGTCAGACCTTCAATGATGTATTTTTGGGTACTTCGTTTTGTGGGAGAAAGTAGATCAGAAGCATCTTGTGTGCCTGGGAATAAACAACTTGGGTATCATAGAATGTAAAATATACAGGAATGATCTCTATTCACACCTTTGTCTATTCCCAACTTTGTGTTTTGGAAATTTTTTTTGCCTGATGTAGTTTACATTGACACATCAACAAGCATTACTATATGGACGTGAGGTACTGTGCAATGTAAAGTGTACTGCAATGGACAATAAAACACACAGGGCTTTGCTGTGTGTTGACATTGCACATTATCAAACATCATATAGTAATGCCTGCTGATGTGCATCATAACACACCCAAATGCAAAGGTGTGGACCCAGCCCATATGACATTTACTCAATAAAATAATAAACAAGGGATCATGCAGAGGGCAACAAGGAATTTGATATGCATAAAACACAAGTTGTATTAGTGATCAGAGCAGTGATGCAGATGATGGATCTAGCTGGCATCCAGAGATTTAGACAATATATAAGAAAGTTATGCATAAAAAAATAAAATAAATTGAATAGGAACCAAAAGGGAACTCTTCGTGAACGTTCCTTAAAACCCAGGCAAAAAATAAAAAAGTTTTCCCATGCAGTGGGGCTATGCCGGCACTGCACAGGATCAACTGCTCGTTTTTGTCTAGGGGTCTGGAGAACCTAGCTATACCTACCTACTCCTCCGATCCTTCCTGCACAAGATCGGCCCCTGTGACTCCTGCCCACCCTCCCCCCAGTCTAGCACTCTTGTGCAGTGGACTATTTCTGACATCAACAATCACATAAACCTGCTCTGTACATGAAAACGTCAGGAACTGTCCGTTGGGTTGTGGGGAGGGGGGGCGCCGTTTGCTGCTGGAGCGGGTAAGTATAGGCTTTCTTCTCTCCCCTGGACAAAACGAGCAGTTGGCCCGTGCAGTGCAGGAACAACCCTGCTGCAGTGGAAAACATTTTTTTAGTGCTTATTCACTTACAATTTTTCAAAAACCTTAGAGGAAAAGGGAAAAAAAGAAAAAAAAAGGATTCCAACCTTGTTGCTGACTGTCATTCTGAGGAGATCGCGTCATGTAGTTGATATAAAATTCAGCAGCTTTGTTGAGGTACTTGTAGAGCAGGCTGGCCGGCAAGCGTACATCCAGATTGTTTATAATAAGGGGCAGAACATCACAAACTATCAAGAAGAGAACAGACAATGATGTAACAAATAATATTAATTTGGTTGCATGATAGATATTTTTCTCAAAAAAGATAGAACTACATTCATTTTAAGCACACATCCTGTTAGAAACTGAACATGTATTGCTAGATATGGTGGTGTTCCATCACAGCTAGAAATGTCAGGATTGTGTGTGTGAGAGGAACTACAGCTTACTGCAGCATCCATACCACAACATAATGATCTGACTTCAGCAAAGCGAACTCTTTTGACCTGTTCACACATAATGCAGGGACCTGTGTTTTTCTGCACTAGACTAACGCAGGTCACTTTACAGCATGTAGAAAATAACCGTTTTCTATGTGCCCCATTCACACTGAAACACAGGTCGGAAGGTGCGGATGCAGATATGTAGCATTTTACAGCAGTGCAGAGAAACGCACACTATATTGCAGCCTCACTGCCTATAAACTGACAGCAGCCCAAACTCTGAAACTGAGTGTTTTAGCATATAGTACTGTGTGAACGAGTCCTCAAAAGGCTGCAAAAATGTGAATTCAATAATAAAGTGACTAGTGCATTGAAAATCAACAGCAAACATGTTTTTCCCGTTGTTAAGTGTGTAAAGAAAAATAAATATATACAAAATTCAACAAATAAACTTTCAAAACTTAAATTAATGCATGTGGTGCTGCCTGTCCTAAACAGAAAGTTTGTGCCGATGAATATTAATGAGCGATAAAGTATCAAATAAATTCCACTTCGTAATATTTATTAGCACAGGAGAAGTTCTAAGTGATACAAAGTTCCTCCATTCCCAGTAGACGACATTTTTGTGGAAACGCGTTGGGTCGGAGAGATCCTGTAACGCCACCCAACTGGCTGGATGAGTGATCACGCCACCAGATTAAACTTCTTATGCTTGAATTTTCAGCCTTGGTGCAAGTGTAACTTTTAAGGAATTTTAATAAATTTGTTAACTGTTTTACGCTATGAGGCTTTTTCCCTTTTCTACATACGATTCCCGAATGTTTGGAGTTCCATCTATTGATGTAAGGCATCTGAAACCATCACACCTGTGATATCCACGCTGGTGATTACCTCAACACAAGCGGGTTGAATATCTGTGATAGTAATCCAATGCTTTTTTTCTCTGAAACACCTAGGCTCAAGTTGTGGCAGCTGTGAAAGTAACATCCATACAAGCGATTATTTCCACTCAGCGGGTTTGATCTATGTAATAGGGATCCACCATATCCGGTAAGAGGCTACTTTTACCAGATGGAACATCACATCTCTGAGCACAGGAGATTGTTCAAAGTGGAATTTCTTTGATACTTTGTATCACTCATTAATATTCATTAATCGGCACAAACTTTGTGCCTAGGACAATCAGCATCACATGCATCAATTTAGGTTTTGAAAGTTTATTTGTTGAATTTTGTATATATTTACACACTCAACAGCAGGGACAAAAAAAAGATTGCTGTTGATTTTTAATGCACTAGTCACTTTATTAATGAATTCACATTCACATTTTCGTAACACATGGTTACACTTTTTTTGTCCATTTTTTTTCTTTTCTTGTTTCTTTCCCTTTGTCCTTTTTTTGTAAAAAAAAAAAAGTTTTACAGCACGTCGCACTTAAAAACCTGGTGCCACACATGTAAAATACAGTTTAAAGGATAACTATACCACCCCCATCAAAAATGTATATTTACCCGTTCACTCACACAACCATTATTCCCAAAAACTACATTTTATTCAGAAGACATATACAGTAAAAATAGCCAACGCTTTTCAGGAGTTCAAAGGGTCCCCCCTTCATCAGGGCTTAGTATTGATTAAGGAAGTATATTCTGGACAACAGAACTAAAATGTATCTTTGAGGAATAACTTTTAAGTCCTTCAGTTGAACTTTGGGGGGCCATAGTCTTGCATTCTAGGTGCATCAGATTTTGCACTCTCCAGTTTTAGTAAATCAACCCCATTGTGTACAACTGAAAAAATACAATCAGTCCTCACTGAAAAACAAAGTTTTTTTCACACACGTGTTTTTTTTTTTTTTTACATTTCTTTATTGCCCCATTCAAGAAACCTACACTATAGTTTTAATAGAAAATGACATGGAACACCCCCTTCTCTACAAAAGCAGTGCAAAGAGCTAGAATGATAAATAAACTGCATAAAAACAATGTTGAAAAAAACAGGCATCAGATTAATAAAAGCACACTAGGGCCACAATTGCGATCTGGTCTCTGGAAAAAATTCATCAGTGACAGGATAGCTAAAGCGGGCAAAAAAAAAACCTCCACTCACTTCTTTCTACAGTGTTCAGAAAAGCAAGTACTGTTCTGAGAAGCGTTTTTGAAACAAGTGTGTTTTATCAAATGATCCTAGCAGGATCTCCCAATCTATGGATAGTGTAGGACCCACTAATCATGGGGTACTTTGTTGCAGTAAGTGGGCTTAGCACCATATAGCAATATGGTGTGACCAAATCCCCATATTTTTTGATAATGTTTTTTGAAAATGTTTAGGCGTTTTAAAACTAGCCTCGCTGGAGGTAAATGTCTTTTTTGCATGTGTGCGCTGTAATATTTTCTTCTTCTTTTATCAAATGATCCTGTCACTGGATCGGTTTTATAAACATGGTTCTAGAGCCTCGTACACATGGTCGGACTTTGTTCGGACATTCCGACAACAAAATCCTAGGATTTTTTCCGACGGATGTTGGCTCAAACTTGTCTTGCATACACACGGTCACACAAAGTTGTCGGAAAATCCAATCATTTTAAACGCGGTGACGTAAAACACGTACGTCGGGACTATAAACAGGGCAGTGACCAATAGCTTTTATCTCTTTATTTATTCTGAGCATGCGTGGCACTTTGTCCGTCGGATTTGTGTACACACGATCGGAATTTCCGACAACGGATTTTGTTGTCGGAAAATTTTATATCCTGCTCTTAAACTTTGTGTGTCGGAAAATCCGATGGAAAATGTGTGATGGAGCCTACACACGGTTGGAATTTCCGACAACAAGGTCCTATCACACATTTTCCGTCGGAAAATCCGACCGTGTGTAGGGGGCATAAGGGTTACTGCATTTTGACATATGCCTTCTCCAATAAACTTTTAAGCAAAACGCCTCTGCTGGTATTTTCTATTTTTTTTCTATCCTATACATACCTTTTTGCCTGCAGCCTACTATCCAGTCCAGTGAGGTCATGGCAGCTTCCTCTTCTTCCTCCAAAGGTGATGAGCATGCTTTCAGGAATCAGCCGCACTCATGTAATGACTTGTGAGCACTTCTCAGTCCTGGATTACTAGGACAGCCCTAGTTTCATGTATTCAACAGACTGGATTCACAAGAAATGCTAGAATGACATGCCTAAAGAGGACTGCCAGTCCTGGATGGAGAATGAAGCCAGGAACAGCACCACTGGACCATGCAAATGGTAATTAGTCTTTTTTAGGATTATTATTTTTTTCTTAAACAAGGAGGTGGGGGGTTAAAAAAAACAAAAAATACACTGGAATTCCATTTTAGGAGTTAAAATATACATTGATACAATATTATACACAATTCTAAGTTTAGCAAAAATGTTGGGTGCATACATTTGTCAAAGTAAGCACAGAAGCAAATGGAAAGCAGTATCAATTTAAAGCTGCTACACTTACCAAACAGTTTTCTAAAGCAGTTTACAGGTGATTCCTGGTCCTCAAGGCTCTCAGCTTCCAGAAGTGTCTCACCCAAGCTGACCTAAAAATAAAAATGTCAAAACATTTTGCATACTAAAAACAAAACTATAGTTACATTAGTCTAAGGGCAAATCAATATCCATACCCCATGCTGTACGACAGTTTCAGGGAATCGCCTCAACAGAAGTAGCAGCATTTCTGCCCGTTCCAGTGTATTAAAACATTGCTCTGTGGCTTTAAGTAACATCTCGCACTGTACCCGGCCAGGAAGGGCTTCAAAAAGACCTGGAAAACGTAAACGTGGGCAATTCTTAATCACACTGTGAGAAATAAGTCTTTAACTAAGATACAATTATCCACAAAAGTTGTTATACACCTCATAGGTTTGGTGTACTTACCAGACTGACTGACCAATCAAAAAGGATACAAACACTCAAACAGTTTAAATGCAGCTCTATAAAATACTAACCATAGTTTTTTTTACCACATGAAACTCAAAAAACATGCTACTGGTCAGTTACTGTTACAGCACATTAAAGAGGAGTTCCACCCAGGGGGGCCATTAAAAAAAAAAAAAATTAAAAGTCAGCAGCTACAAATACTGCAGCTGCTGACTTTTAATTGGACACTCACCTGTCCCTGGGTCCAGCGGTGCGGGGGATCGAAGCCCCGCTCGTCCCCCCCCCTCCGCTCGTCGGCGCCGGCATTTCAACTGTGGGCGCCGGGCGTTATATATTCTTATATACAATAAACCTTACGAAAGGGTTAAAGAGTATTTCTACTTATGCAGCCAACGTGGGATAACAATGTAAAATTTACTATCAAATACTTCCCGTAATTTTCCTTTTCTGATAGACTCCATGGCAGCATGCTTATGGGTTAACCCTGCCTCCACTCCTCCCCTATAGGACCCCACTCCCATAAACCTTTGCTGTTCTGAGCCAGACCTTCCTTAGGAGGAGGGAATTACAGCGGCACCAAAAAAATTGTAATGAGTTAAGGCTTAGAACTGTGTATCACATAAGGCGAATCCCCCCAAATCCCCCCCCAGCACCCTTCTCATCACATATCCCCCCAGCACACCTCTCATCACATATCCCCCCCAGCACACCTCTCATCACATATCCCCCCCAGCACACCTCTCATCACATATCCCCCCCAGCACACCTCTCATCACATATCCCCCCCAGCACCCCTCTCATCACATATCCCCCCCCCCAGCACCCCTCTCATCACATATCCCCCCCCCAGCACCCCTCTCATCACATATCCCCCCCCCAGCACCCCTCTCATCACATATCCCCCCCCCAGCACCCCTCTCATCACATATCCCCCCCCAGCACCCCTCTCATCACATATCCCCCCCCAGCACCCCTCTCATCACATATCCCCCCCAGCACCCCTCTCATCACATATCCCCCCCCAGCACCCCTCTCATCACATATCCCCCCCCAGCACCCCTCTCATCACATATCCCCCCCAGCACCCCTCTCATCACATATCCCCCCCCCAGCACCCCTCTCATCACATATCCCCCCCCAGCACCCCTCTCATCACATATCCCCCCCCCCAGCACCCCTCTCATCACATATCCCCCCCCCAGCACCCCTCTCATCACATATCCCCCCCAGCACCCCTCTCATCACATATCCCCCCCCCAGCACCCCTCTCATCACATATCCCCCCCCAGCACCCCTCTCATCACATATCCCCCCCGCACCCCTCTCATCACATATCCCCCCGGCTCCCCTCTCATCACATATCCCCCCGGCTCCCCTCTCTGCACAAATCCCCCCGGCTCCCCTCTCTGCACAAATCCCCCCGGCTCCCCTCTCTGCACAAATCCCCCCGGCTCCCCTCTCTGCACAAATCCCCCCGGCTCCCCTCTCTGCACAAATCCCCCGGCTCCCCTCTCTGCACAAATCCCCCCGGCTCCCCTCTCTGCACAAATCCCCCCGGCTCCCCTCTCTGCACAAATCCCCCCGGCTCCCCTCTCTGCACAAATCCCCCCGGCTCCCCTCTCTGCACAAATCCCCCCGGCTCCCCTCTCTGCACAAATCCCCCCGGCTCCCCTCTCTGCACAAATCCCCCCGGCTCCCCTCTCTGCACAAATCCCCCCGGCTCCCCTCTCTGCACAAATCCCCCCGGCTCCCCTCTCTGCACAAATCCCCCCGGCTCCCCTCTCTGCACAAATCCCCCCGGCTCCCCTCTCTGCACAAATCCCCCCGGCTCCCCTCTCTGCACAAATCCCCCCGGCTCCCCTCTCTGCACAAATCCCCCCGGCTCCCCTCTCTGCACAAATCCCCCCGGCTCCCCTCTCTGCACAAATCCCCCCGGCTCCCCTCTCTGCACAAATCCCCCCGGCTCCCCTCTCTGCACAAATCCCCCCGGCTCCCCTCTCTGCACAAATCCCCCCGGCTCCCCTCTCTGCACAAATCCCCCCGGCTCCCCTCTCTGCACAAATCCCCCCGGCTCCCCTCTCTGCACAAATCCCCCCGGCTCCCCTCTCTGCACAAATCCCCCCGGCTCCCCTCTCTGCACAAATCCCCCCGGCTCCCCTCTCTGCACAAATCCCCCCGGCTCCCCTCTCTGCACAAATCCCCCCGGCTCCCCTCTCTGCACAAATCCCCCCGGCTCCCCTCTCTGCACAAATCCCCCCGGCTCCCCTCTCTGCACAAATCCCCCCGGCTCCCCTCTCTGCACAAATCCCCCCGGCTCCCCTCTCTGCACAAATCCCCCCGGCTCCCCTCTCTGCACAAATCCCCCCGGCTCCCCTCTCTGCACAAATCCCCCCGGCTCCCCTCTCTGCACAAATCCCCCCGGCTCCCCTCTCTGCACAAATCCCCCCGGCTCCCCTCTCTGCACAAATCCCCCCGGCTCCCCTCTCTGCACAAATCCCCCCGGCTCCCCTCTCTGCACAAATCCCCCCGGCTCCCCTCTCTGCACAAATCCCCCCGGCTCCCCTCTCTGCACAAATCCCCCCGGCTCCCCTCTCTGCACAAATCCCCCCGGCTCCCCTCTCTGCACAAATCCCCCCGGCTCCCCTCTCTGCACAAATCCCCCCGGCTCCCCTCTCTGCACAAATCCCCCCGGCTCCCCTCTCTGCACAAATCCCCCCGGCTCCCCTCTCTGCACAAATCCCCCCGGCTCCCCTCTCTGCACAAATCCCCCCGGCTCCCCTCTCTGCACAAATCCCCCCGGCTCCCCTCTCTGCACAAATCCCCCCGGCTCCCCTCTCTGCACAAATCCCCCCGGCTCCCCTCTCTGCACAAATCCCCCCGGCTCCCCTCTCTGCACAAATCCCCCCGGCTCCCCTCTCTGCACAAATCCCCCCGGCTCCCCTCTCTGCACAAATCCCCCCGGCTCCCCTCTCTGCACAAATCCCCCCGGCTCCCCTCTCTGCACAAATCCCCCCGGCTCCCCTCTCTGCACAAATCCCCCCGGCTCCCCTCTCTGCACAAATCCCCCCGGCTCCCCTCTCTGCACAAATCCCCCCGGCTCCCCTCTCTGCACAAATCCCCCCGGCTCCCCTCTCTGCACAAATCCCCCCGGCTCCCCTCTCTGCACAAATCCCCCCGGCTCCCCTCTCTGCACAAATCCCCCCGGCTCCCCTCTCTGCACAAATCCCCCCGGCTCCCCTCTCTGCACAAATCCCCCCGGCTCCCCTCTCTGCACAAATCCCCCCGGCTCCCCTCTCTGCACAAATCCCCCCGGCTCCCCTCTCTGCACAAATCCCCCCGGCTCCCCTCTCTGCACAAATCCCCCCGGCTCCCCTCTCTGCACAAATCCCCCCGGCTCCCCTCTCTGCACAAATCCCCCCGGCTCCCCTCTCTGCACAAATCCCCCCGGCTCCCCTCTCTGCACAAATCCCCCCGGCTCCCCTCTCTGCACAAATCCCCCCGGCTCCCCTCTCTGCACAAATCCCCCCGGCTCCCCTCTCTGCACAAATCCCCCCGGCTCCCCTCTCTGCACAAATCCCCCCGGCTCCCCTCTGCACAAATCCCCCCGGCTCCCCTCTCTGCACAAATCCCCCCGGCTCCCCTCTCTGCACAAATCCCCCCGGCTCCCCTCTCTGCACAAATCCCCCCGGCTCCCCTCTTTGCACAAATCCCCCCGGCTCCCCTCTCTGCACAAATCCCCCCGGCTCCCCTCTCTGCACAAATCCCCCGCACACACATACTTTCCCAGGTTTCCCATCTGCACAAAATTCCCCAAGCACTCCTCTGTGTTCTCCCCTCTGCTAAACACACACAAAAACTTTCCCTCTCTGCACATATTCCCCCTCCCCCACAGACTTTCACAGTGCAGTGCACTCCTCTCCAAATGAACTTAGTCTCTGCAAACTTTCTCCCTCATTTTCACAGTGAAAGGTCCCTCACCTCTTCTGCAGTATGCACAGGATTCTTTTTCCCCATCACACTACAGTGGACTGGAGAGCTCCTCCTACTGTAGAGGTGAGCAGGTGTTTCAGGGCTCCTCGGCTCCGTGCTACAAAGGCTGAGTAGCGGCGGCAAGCAGGCAGGGATGGAAGCTTTCCCCCAAATTACTGCAGTAATGGGGGGCGGACCTGAAGCACTCACCAGTGATCGAGGGCAGCAGCCCTGAGTACACAGCGCTAGCACAGAAAAGCCAGTAGAGGAAGTGCGCTGTACAGAAAACTTCCTTTACTGGCTTCAGGATTAAATGACAGGTTGGAGAGGAGAGGGCTGTCAAAGGTTCTGGAACGCAGTTCCAGCAGAAAAAAAGCCCTGATTGAAGAAACTTTGACCAGATTCTCCCGTAAACTTTGTTTAGGTTCATTCTTCTAGTATTCAAGAGAGCGGAGATGACTCTGGAAAAGCAGCCGAAGACCTCCAATCTCGAGAACCAGAACCTTCAGGCGCAACCGTGCTGGACATGGATGTAGAATTGCACCCAGTGACAGAAGGTCACAAGCGGAACCATGGCCTAATTGGCCAATAAGGCATCACTGCCACTACCTCTGTTCGGAGTCTTCGTAGAAAACCAGAAGTTGACCAGGACTGGAAGAAATGCACAGATCCTACTGCATTTCCAATGAACCATCAGGGCATCTGAAAACCTCCACATGTAGAGACCATTCATTGTTGTCCAATTGGACTCTGGAAAGAAAGTCTGTTAGTGTATTTTGGACTCTGGGAACATAAGCCGCTGAGATGTAGGCTCAATTCTTAGCCCAAGACATAATTGGCTTCGCTTCCTGTAATAGAGAACAGGCTGTGAGTCCCCCTTTGTCTTAACGTAGGAGACCGCCGTAGTGTTGACTAACCTAAGAGCACTGACGCTCCCTTCGTTATATGGTGAAAGGCCTGTAGAGTGCAGAAGGCTACTCGTAGCCTCAGAATGTTCAACACAATCTTGTGAAATTGACAGCCCCGACTGCCTTGAGCTACCCCAACAGGCAGCAAGCCCCCTCATTCCTTATTGCTAGCATTGGATGTGATTGTGAACCAGGAAATGGGGCAATGGAATGGCAAATGAGCCAGTTCCTCCATTGCAGCCACCAGGGGACTCACTCCCATGACTGAGGTTATGTAGATTACTTGAATACTGCCTTCCTGGCTCCCCCTGCCAGAGAAACCCCTTCCCGAAGGACCGCCTTCTTCAGCTTCCACTTGACCCTCGGAACCGTAGACACCATAGTGCCAATCATTTTAGACACTAAAAGTCGTGCAGGTGAGAAGACAGGGCCAGGAGTATTCTGCTCCAGAGCATCAGGATCCAGAGTCAAGACAATGGTCCTCTTAATTATATTCAGCTGTGCCCTGAGGCACACAGGAGACTGAGTGGGCTCCAGGTGGCTTTTCCAGATTCAGCTGCCACCGGAATTTGAGGAGCATTGAAAAGACCTGAGCTCTGGACTCCAGCAGCTGCCCTCTGTTTTGAGACAGTAGGAGAAGAACATCCATGTAACTATGCAGGCGTATGCTTCTTGTTTTGATAAAGACCATAACAACCAATAAGACCCTGAAAACACATAGGGTGATGTTGAAAGCCCGAATGGCTGTAGCTGGAGATGCTCTTGACCTACAGCGAACCGAAGGAACTTGTGGAAGTCTTCTCCTTTGCTGAAAATTGTCTCAGGTGCGTAAGGTCTAAAACCGGCCTCCGCAAGCTGTTCCTCTTCATGACCATAAAGAAGGGCGAGTACCTGCCCTGAAATCTCTCGCATTCAGAGACTGGCACGGCAGCACTTTGCGACACCAGTGACTTTACGCGAAGCATGAGTATATGCTTCCTTTATCTCAGAGCGAGGCAAAATCCATTGAAATTAATCCGAGATGAGGAGGACTTCTGATGGAACATGCATGTCCCGAAAGACCACCTTGACGTCCCAATAGTCTGAGGCCCAAACTCAGTAGCTTCTTGGATACCCTAGTTCAAGCCTTTTAGCATACTTCTGAGGGTACATTTGGTCTCCTCATCAGCTTTTCCTAAAGACCCGACCTGGTCTGTAAATACGAGTGACCTTTGCAAACTCTGAACTTTGTTCTCTAGACTGTCGTCTTCCCGCCTAACTTGCCAACTGTAGCCCGGGTTACGGTGCTATCCAGCTTGCCAAATGATGAAACTCCCTCAAAAGGAATGCTATATTACGCCCGTTAGAGGCGGGATCAGCAAGCCCAGGCCCCATTGTTGTTCAACCTTTTTTTTTAGTCAAGGCACACTTTAAAATAATGGACAATCTTGAGGCACCCCATTCTAAAAAATAAAAATCTATTTTAATAATTTTACATAATGCATCAACAACCACACATAGCACACCCAAAATTAGAGGCAATTTATTCTTCCAAATTGGTACTGACTAACATTCCAGCGTTTCTCTTTTTCCTCAGTTTTTCTCTATCACTTAGCTAAAGTGACCCCAGTGCTGATGGAGAGAGGCAGGGGAGAATCTAACAGGGATGCTGTGCGGACAACCGACATCCTCCTTATGAACTGATGATGTAATTGGTTGTTAGGATGCCGGAACATAGAAGGTTGTAATGGTGCACAATGAAAACCTGTGGCTTTGTGTAACTAAAAAGGCAGGCTTAATTCACCTGCTGGCTTGTTTATGTTTTTTGGGCAATTTTTAGGCATTTTGCCAAGCTACCCCTGAAGAAACCTCAAGGCACCCTGGTTGAAAAAGGCTGGCATGGGGGGCGTGGCCTGGACATGGCTGAGTGAGGCTGCACTTTCTTAGAGCTCCCGGCCTTGGCCTTCTACTCACGGCAATAATTGGCATAATCGGAATGCAATCTTCCAAGAAGTATAAAACAAGAGCTGCATCCAGGGAGACCCGACTCAGCCTACCCGCCGGGAATTTACACAGTTATTTTAGACACAAACAGCGGAACTCCACCGGAGTCAGAGCGACTGCACCGCACGGCAGCCCACGTGGAGACAACACAGAGGCCCAGGAGGGAGGCGAGTGGCACACGGATCCAGAAACAGAGGGATCCCCGTGCTCTACGAGAACACCACATCCCGCAATGGAGCCACCCAAGCAATCCCAAGCAGACCAGGACATTAGGGCTCTTATACAAGCCCTCCCCACAAGAACCGATATAGAGGCACTGATCCTGAGACTGGAGGAAACCCACCGCCGGGACATTCAGGAGGTGAGAGAGGATGTGAGCACCCTGGCGGAGAGAGTCACCTCGGGAGAAGCCTCTTTCACGACATTGGAACAGAGAGTGACAGAACTGGAGCGTTCCCGGGACCAACACAGGGACACGGCTATCGCCCTCCAGCTCCACCTGGAAGATGTGGAGGACCGGAGCCGTAGGAACAATCTGCGGCTCCGAGGCCTGCCGGAAACTATAGAAGCCGAGTCCCTGGAGGAGACGGTACAGGGTATGTTCCGTACCATTCTAGAAGACCCTGAAGGTGCGGTAGACATAGACCGAGCACGCAGAGCGCTGGGGCCGAGACCGGCAGACCCAGGCCGACCCAGAGATGTAATCTGCAGGCTAGCACGCTACCCGCAGAAGGATGCCATACTGCGCAGAGCCTGGGAGCAAGGCGGGATCCGTCTGGATGGCACACACATCACCATTCTGCCTGACCTCTCCAGAGCTACCTTGCGTCGTAGAGCCATGCTCAAGCCAGTGCTTGACCTGGCGAAACAGAAGGGCTTCACCTATAGATGGGGGTACCCGTTGGCGGTGACATTCAGGAAAGATGGGAACGCCTTCACGCTACAAACCCCAGCGGACCTCCCTGAACTGTTTCGATTCTTGGCCGCAGACCGGATACAAGTCCCAGACTGGCTCCAGCTGCTCCCGCGCCCCGCAGGCAGATCAGGCCCCTCCACCTACAGAGGACAAGCTCAACAGCGCCTGCAGAGAAATAGAAGGAGATCCAGAGCGGAACCGGGAGAGGAGCAACGTGAGTAAATTATACACTTGAAACATTATGACTGTGCCCCTGCCTGGATATGCCCTTAGTGTATCCCGCAGTACCAGTAGTCCTCTAAGTTGGAGCCAGTGAGGTGAACTATCGGTGCTCCCCACCAATGGTTCCCCCCCTCCCCTGTCCCTTGCGCTGCACTGCTAATACTAAACTAGGAAGACAAAAAAGGAGGACTCCCTCAACCCCTGACAAGTGACATGTTTATAAACGATCAGCCAGACGACCAGAAGTTTTGTACAGCGACTCAGCCCAGATCACATAGCACCTAAGATACTGGTTCTGGAGGCTTAGGGGAATGGATACATCTACTTTACCTGTGTTATATGGGGAATGTGAGTCTGTATCTGGAGGTAACTTGGCTGGAAGACACAGAATCAGGAAGGACACACCCAGCAGAAGCTCCCCCCTGATATACGATATGGCAGACAACTGTAAACTCCCAGAGCATATGAAAGGGGGAACTCTTGTTATCATTTGGGGATTCTGCCAGGTGGCGAACAGAGATCTGTACTCACTCTTTATGTGTGCGGAAGGCAGCTGCGCCTATCCTGAGGAGCTCTGGGTCAGGGCGGGAGCTGAGGGGGGGTCTGCCGGGGGACTGCGAGAGAAGAGGAGCTGAACTCAAACCCATCACCAACACCCACGGACATCAATTTGCAATGTTCCCCACTTTTTGTTTTTCTCCCTTTTTCTTTTGGTGTTCATTATAATTAGTTATGGGAGGGGAAAAAAACTGTATATGTGTTGGGGGTTAGATCATCTAGGATACGACTGCGATTTGTTGAAGCCTGAGGGAGAACATGCGGCATTAATAAGTCCTTGGTAGGGGGCGCAAAGTACATCACTGAAAGAAAACCAGTTTACTATTGCATTAGATTGTTACTCTTTACAATGTTTTATGGTTCATGTCACTAGTTACCTTAACACATGTGACGGGTTATGTACGACAATTAAAAAAGGTTTATTGTCATACATTTTGATTGCATTGCGAATACAGGCATTACAGTTACAATTGCCGGGGGTGGAGGGGGGGGTCGTGGGGCTCGCTTCACGGCTCTGTCTATCCACTAACCCACCTAGGACTGCGCTCATAGTCCAGCAAAAACTGAGGAGCGTTATAGCTGTGAACAGCTATGTTAGCACTTTTTTTTTTTTTCTTCCCCCTCACCCTAATTTTACTATTGGTACGGATTATCTCCCTATTCTTTCTTCCTTGTACCTACCCTATTTCCTATTATCTAATAACCCATTCTTAAACTCACGGACATGGACGAACTACATATAATTTCATTAAATGCGAAGGGGTTAAATACACCAGAAAAAAGGAGGATGTTGCTCCATGACATGAGGCGCTTGAAGGCCGATATTGTTCTTCTACAGGAAACCCATTTTAGAGAAAATGCCTTCCCAATACTCAAAAACAGATATTACCCCACGGTATACCACTCTATGTATACCGAGACGAAATCTAGAGGGGTTTCCATTCTTATCTCGGCCAGAATACCATGGTCTCTGACAGATGCAAAGACTGACAAAGACGGACGCTATTTATTCTTAAAAGGGCAAATTGGAGATGTGAAAGTGACTTTGGCGAACTTCTATGCTCCAAACACCCAACAAGACACATTTCTGACACGTCATCTAGAACGTCTCACACAATATACAGAGGGACAACTCATCGTTGGAGGAGACTTTAATACCCTCCTGACGCCAACGGTGGACACTTCCTCTGGACAATCCTCGACCTCACGAGACATGCGGAAAAAAATCTCTACATCATTACACACTGCGCAACTGATCGACGTGTGGCGCCTCTTTCATCCCGGGGAGCGCGACTATACATTCTACTCGAGGCCGCACCAGACCTACTCGCGCATTGATTACTTCCTGATCCCTCATAGACAATTACAAGCAATAAAAGCCACCACAATAGAATCAATCATCTGGTCAGACCATGCCCCGATAACCCTACGATACGCACTGACAGACATCTACAAAACACAGAGACCACCCTGGTGCTTAAACGAAAGCCTACTCCAAGACCCTGAGGTCTTAACAGAAGTAGTGAAGGAATTGGGACAGTACTTCCCCTCTAACACCACGCCTGACAGCACACCTGGGGTTGTTTGGGAGGCACACAAAGCTGTGATTAGGGGTATACTCATCAAACATGGGTCCCGACTAAAACGACAGAGGACAGCTCAACTGAACTCATTGCTTCACAAACTTCACACACTAGAGACGAAACATAAGCAGACGTCATCCGAGAGGGTTAGCACAGAACTGGACCTTACTCGCAGACAGATTACAGATCTCTTACAGTATAAGGCCAAAGCGGCTATACAAATTTGCAGGAAGAAAATCTATGAGTCGGGAAACAAGTGCGGGAAATTATTAGCTCAATCCCTACGAACACAGAAATGGTCATCGTATATACCACATCTTAGCTCCTCCGGAGGTCAGAAATTATCAATGCCCCAAGAAATATCAAAGGAGTTTAGATTATTTTATGACTCCCTATATAAACTTGGACAGTCCGTCCTCACAATTAGATGAAACATTAGACTATCTAACTGCAGCCCATTTGCCAACTTTGTCGACCGAAGATCAAACCATTCTAGAAGAGCCGATCACACTATCAGAACTTCAACTGGCCATAGGGAAAATGAAGGCAGGGAAAGCGCCAGGGCCGGATGGGCTTACCATCATGTATTACAAAACGCTACTCCCCTCCTTAGGTAACTATATGGTCGACTTATTCAATGACCTTAGTACAGGAACGAACCTACATAACTCTACATTACAAGCACAGATATCTGTAATACTGAAAGATGGAAAGGACCCTTCACACTGTGGGAGTTACCGCCCCATCTCTCTACTAAATACAGATTTAAAACTTTTCACTAAAATCATTGCCTCCAGACTTCAGCACCATCTTCCAAACCTAATCCATTTAGACCAAGTTGGATTTGTTCCGACCAGAGAAGCTAGGGACAACACCATCAAAGTCCTCAACCTGCTCCATCTAGCCAATAAAAACAAAACACTGAGCATATTTTTAGGAATGGACGCCGAAAAGGCGTTCGACCGAGTGAACTGGCAATTCATGTTTGCTACTCTACAACATATAGGTGTGGGCAACAAAATGCTTAATTGGATTAGGGCAGCATACTCAAACCCGACGGCGAGGGTTAGAGCAAACGGTGTAGTTTCAGAACCATTTTCGATTACTAACGGGACTAGAGAAGGATGCCCACTCTCTCCATTATTGTTTGCATTATCTTTAGAGCCATTCCTTTGCCATATCCGATCAAACCCAGACATCACGGGAATAGAAATTAACAATACACAGTATAAAGTATCTGCGTATGCAGATGACATGTTATTCTCCATCACAAACCCAAACATCTCACTCCCCAATTTAATGAACGAATTTGCGATATATGGAAAACTTTCCAACCTAAAAATAAATTTCACCAAATCAGAAGCAATGGGAGTGGGTGTCCCACCTTCACAACTGGATAATCTCAAAGCTAATTTTAACCTGAAATGGACAAACACAGCATTGAAATACTTAGGAACATTCATCCCACCAAAAATTGCCCAAACGTTCAATTTAAATTTCCCACCCCTTTTGAAAGAAGTCCAAAGGTTACTTAGCAACTGGGATAGCGGCCTCCACTCGTGGTTCGGCCGCTGTAACATACTCAAAATGACAATTCTGCCAAAGTTCCTCTATCTACTACAAGCACTCCCAATCCACATTCCCGCATCCTTCTTTAAACAAGTGAATTCGGCATTTATAAAGTTCCTTTGGGCAGGGAAAAAACCCAGAATAAGCAAAAAAATACTATCAGTTCCAAAACAGCAAGGAGGCATAGCGATGCCAGATATCAAAACCTACTATCACGCGGCACACTTGAGCAGACTTGTTGACTGGTGTAGACATAGAGAGTCCAAACTCTGGACGCAGATAGAGCAGGCACAAAGTGAATTTCCCTTAAATAGAGCACCCTGGTGTCATACGGACTTGCCATCTGACACTAGACGACAACCAATGATTGGCTGTACTATCAGCCTGTGTGCCCGCTTATTCTCCCAAACCACCTTGTCCCATAACAATTCACCTCTCCGCCCAATTCTAGGCAACCCACGATTTACGCCGGGCATGAGCGACCCGAAATTCCACGCTCTAAAATTATTAGGCCTTCATCAAGCATCTCATTTTAGCACTACGGGTCATTGGAGAACACTAACAGAGCTTACGGACTTGACAGGTCAATACAAACTAGACTTCTTAAGAGCTTTACAGCTACATCATTTTCTTCACACAATGACCCCACCTAACATTACCGACAGGCCTTTCACGACTCTGGAAGAGATATGTACAGAGACGGGAACGATCCTACATACACTGTCCCTCATGTACAAACTACTAATAACGCCAACAGAGGACTGCCGAATCCCATACATTGACAAATGGGAGGGGGACTTGGATTGTCACTTCACAAATACGCAGAAACAACATATATTGACATTCACACACAAGTCATCTATCTGCGCCAAAATTCAGGAGACCAACTATAAAATTCTCACACGTTGGTACAGAACCCCATCTGTACTCAAAACATTTTTCCCAGCAACATCCGATTTATGCTGGCGCTGTAAACAAGATAAAGGAACCTTGCTGCACATCTTCTGGTCCTGCCCATTAATCCAAGTTTTCTGGGGAGAAGTACGTCGAATAATACAAAAATTCACTGACCGCATAGTCCCAGATAATCCAGCATACTTCCTCCTACATGTAACTGATACTCCGGCGAGAGTGTATAAAAAAAATCGGTGATACGCCATTTACTTGACGCAGCCAAAGCGTGTATTCCGCTCAACTGGAAATCAACACACCCGCCGTCTATAGACTTATGGTTTAGGAAAATAGAGGAGATAAACGAAATGGAGGACCTTATCTTAACACACCAGAATAGACAGGAAAGATATTCCAAGACATGGCAACTGTGGAATATATTCAAATACTCAGAAGAAGGACAAACCTTAGGGATCACCCCTCACCACACGAGTTTATAAAATACTTCCTGATGGCAAGGAAAGAGGGTGCTATCGACAGTAGCAATAATACACAAACTAAGCTGTGCATGTCCGTGAACCCCCCCCCCCTTTTTTTCTCTTCTTCTTCCCCCCTCTTTTCTCCTCCCCTCTACATACTCCCCCCCATTTTTATTTTTTTATTTTTCTCTTAATCTTATTTACCAAGTTTTATAGGTTTGTTTTAGGTTATATAGAAAAAGAACAGGAGACGTGTCCGCGGGGCAGCAAAATGATATGCTAACAATGTCAGACACGAGAATTATTCCCGTGACTTTACAAACACTCTCATAGGACCGGGGAAAGAAGCAGTATATGGATACTGAGCATAGGTTTACATTTTAAGATACACTCTAAAGATTTACTATATGGTAGTTTGTCATTATGGATCCAACAGTATGTTAAATATTGCACGATGTCATCATAGATCCCCAATGTATGTAATGCTGACATGTTATATCTGTAATGTGTAATTGTGGTCCTTGTGGATTTGATTCCTGGAATAAACAATTTAAAAAGAAAAAAAAAAAAAAAAAAAGAAAAAGGCTGGCATAGAGAGCCGAGTATAATCTGACACTGGAGTGGAGGGAAAGGACACACCCCTCTACACCATCATAGATAAATATACACACATCTGAGGCTGTCAATCACCCACTGCATGCATGGTAGCGGGGCAGGGCTGTCATCCTGGATTGCCTGATGTCAAGGAAAACTGCAGTGTTGGATGCACATTGCAGGGAAAGGAGAGAGCAACCAGAATCTGCATTAGGTGCTTGATGTTAAGACATATACACTTTGAGTATATTCTTTGTTCATTTTTTTTAAGTTTACAAACAAAGATCTTAAGGTCTTGGTGGTACAATGTGTGTTAATGCATTTTATCTCAGTCTGTCCTTTTAACTGCACTGCACTAGTAAGGGATTTTCAAATTTGACTGTCAAAGTGAAAATAGAAACAACATCCACAATCAATGTTTAAAACATAACTAATCCTGTATGTCTGACCGTGTAGCAAGTATAGATATGGAACCTCTTACGACGACTACTGGAACGTAAGTCAGAAAAAAAAAAAAAAAAAGAAATCTGCACAATGCCTAAAATGTTCATAATTATCTTCAGTCATAGGAACCAGTGCAGGTCACAACCTTATCTATTTGTTGCAAAGGTTTCTCTCACTCTAAAGTCACCACCAATAGAATTCACCACTACTGAACCTGCACCACGCAATGTTAGATAAAAAATAAATAAATACTTGTTTCATACCTCTTAAAAACTGTGTTTGCTTATCCTGCGAGTCATTACGAAGAGCAGAGGTTATCACGCCAATTTCCCTCCAAACTACTGGCTGGTCACTGAAGTTTACAAACCTTGACAGAACAAAAAAAAAAAAAAAAAAAAAAAAGAGTGCAGCTTCTGTCAGCACAAGAAAAGACAATCCAGAAAAATATGACACAAGTATGAAAAATTCTTCATACAAATTACAGTGTATGGGGCAATAGTTGGATTGGAAAAGTGAGGGTGGGAGGGGAGGCATTTGCAGCATGTTACATGCAACAGTCTAAATATGGGTGGAACATAGGGTTGTCCCGATACCGATACTAGTATCGGTACCGATACCGAGCATTTGCCCAAGTACTTGTACTCAGGCAAATGCTCCCGATGCTTCCCCCGATACCTAGAGGACAGCTGTGATCGGCCCGTGGGGGAGTTACAAGATTCTACCCCAGCGGCTTTCACCAGCTTTAGTGACATACAGCGGTGATCGCTCACAGCTGACTGTCACTGCATCCTCCTCCGTGCCCCCTCCGTTCCTCTGTGCCTCTCCTTATCTGTCCCCTCCGTTCTGCTCTCCTTATCTGTCCCCTCCGTTCTGCTCTCCTTATCTGTCCCCTCCGTTCTGCTCTCCTTATCTGTCCCCTCCGTTCTGCTCTCCTTATCTGTCCCCTCCGTTCTGCTCTCCTTATCTGTCCCCTCCGTTCTGCTCTCCTTATCTGTCCCCTCCGTTCTGCTCTCCTTATCTGTCCCCTCCGTTCTGCTCTCCTTATCTGTCCCCTCCGTTCTGCTCTCCTTATCTGTCCCCTCCGTTCTGCTCTCCTTATCTGTCCCCTCCGTTCTGCTCTCCTTATCTGTCCCCTGCATTCCTCTCTCCTTATCTGTCCCCTGCATTCCTCTCTCCTTATCTGTCCCCTCCGTTCTCCCCTCCGTTCCTCCGTCCCCCTCCTCCTTCCTTTGTGTATGGAGAGAGTCAGCTGACTATGTCCATTCACATAACTGAAACATTGTAATCTCCTGTGATTACAGAAGCCGCTGTCTTCTCTCCATTCATTCTCAGTGCAGCTGACGCTGCAGAGAAAGGGACTGGGGAATCTCTATCCTCTGTCTCTTTCTCTGTCTCAAGGTGGAGATATAAGAGGTCTGTTAAGACCCCTGATATCTCACCAAAGCCCCCCAAAAGGGCTGATTAAAAAACAAAAAAAAATAAAGAATAAAAAAATATTATTGTAAAAAATAAAAATTGTAAAAAAAAAAAAAACAAAAAAAACACACACATACAACGTTCACCCCCCCCCCCCCCCAAAAAAAAAATAGCAAAAAAAAAAACTGTCACGTGACATTAAAAAAAAAGTATCGGTAATCGGTATCGGCGAGTACTTGAAAAAAAGTATCGGTACTTGTACTCGGTCCTAAAAAAGTGGTATCGGGACAACCCTAGTGGAACATGTAACATAGTGCACAAGGTGAACTTATCCTTTAAGCGCTTGTATCACATGCATCCTTTTTATATTAGGAGCCTGTTCACACCAGCTGGCATGTGCAACTTACATTGCTGTGAATTGTATGCGGTGACGTGGTTACAAAACTTTGCAAAAAACACCACATTTAACTCTATGCACAATAGGGTGTTTCAGTTTAAAATATTCCAATACGCATAATGAAAAATAATACAGATTAAAAAAAAAAAAAAGTGTATTCATTTGTTTTACATTTAATGAAAGTAAAGTGTTTATTGATACTGAATTAAAATGAACACATATTTTACAAATAAAAATAACTCACGCTTCACACCAATTAAGAACTCACATGTCATACAATAGTCTTCCGGCTGAGGCGGTGCGTTCTGCATTTCTTTCAATATTGTACATTTCATACTGTAAAAAAATTAAAATATTGCTGCAACGGAAAGCAGAATTGAACTTCAAAAAGAATACATACATAAATAATAAATGGTCCTTAAAAAAGAAACAATGGGGAACATTTATTTAAGTTGTACCTGACCGCGCTATAGCCAAAAAGCGGCTACAGAGTGGATGTCCAGTTCTGGGAGGGCATCCTCCTAGAACCTTGCCTCCTGGGCCCCCGCAGCGTGCATTGGGCACGCTCTGTGACTGCACACAGCTGATCACAAATTACGGTAAAGAGCCGACAGCGGCCCTTTACCATGTGATCAGCTGTGTCCAATCACAGCTGATCACATGTAAACAGACTTGCCAGTTATAAGCAGACCTTTCCTCACATGCTGTGTCCTTACCAGGCTTTTAAAAACAAAAAAAGAACTGAAGCTGCTGACATTTGAAAATACATACTTACCAGTCCACGAACTCCAATGTAGCCGTCTTTCGCAGCTTTTTTGCTTCCCGCACTGCCATCTTGGACTTGGAAGTTGGCTGCAACTTCCTGAGCACCTACCCTCCCCCCCCCCCCCCTTTCTGAAGCACAGCTGCATAATTTGTATATTCATGAGGCTCAGCGGGAAAGATAAATGTATATCATTCTCACCTTGCAGAAAAAGTTACTTACTACTCCTCCCTCTCTCTCTCCCCCCCTCCCCTTTTTCAAAAAAAGATTACACGTGATTGTGTTACAGGTAGGGGGGAGGATTGATGGGTGAATGTCCGCTTAGAGTCAGGGACAGGAGCGGAGAGGGAACAATGCAGTGTGATGTCATCTGCCTGCCTCTCCACTTCAGCCAATCAGAGGTAGCCTTGTATCTATTCATAGAATACAAAGCATCCTGTGAATGGCTGAGCAGTACTCAGCCTGACTTGATATTATTCCTGGAGTGGAATGGAAAGTCCCTGTTCAGCTGCTGATACACAGTGCTGTATACTGGATGTAGCTGATGTTCCAGTGTTTATACAGCGCACACATCTGTTAGTGAAGGTAACAGTTTGTTTGGACCAACTTGGTGAAAATGAACTACAGTATGTGAAAAGAGAAGTGTGGGATTTAAAAATGACAAACATTTAGGGCCCCTTTTACATGGGCTTTCCGATCAGGTCCGCCTGTCAGTTTTTCAGGCGGACCTGATCGGATGCTCCATTCAGCACTATGGAGCAGTGGATGTCATCGGTGACACGTCCGCTGAAACCCGCTGTTATCCAATTGTGTCAGTGAAATCCAGACGGATGGAGACCCCATTTTCCATCTCTCTGGTGGATCAGATGAAATTGGACAGGCGGTCCGTTTTCATCCGATCTCCCAATAGAGGAGAGCAGGGCTCTAACAGGTCCGTCTCTGCAGTGAGCAGAGATGAGCCTGTCATCTGCCTGCTCAGCGGAGCGATCCCCCGCTAAGCAAAAACGAGTTCGCCGGGCATCTGTCCCTCACTGTCTTTAAGGCCGAGAACTGAGCTTTCAAAGACCATTACTTCACTGAGACCAGACTTCACTGAGCGGAAGTTAAAGTGTTAAAGACAATTTTTTTTTTTTATTAAAATAACAAACATGTTATACTCACCTGCTCTGTGCAATGGCGTTGCACAGAGCGGCCCTGATACTCCTCTTCTTGGGTCTCTCGGCTCCTGCCCTTCTTTGTGTGTCCCCATAGCAAGCCGCTTGCTATGGAGCCATAGACTTACACAGCGGGACTTAGCCCTGACCCCCACTTCCTTCTCACTATGTTTGATTGCCAATCGCTCCTGCCGCTCGACTGCTGTGTGAAGAGGAAGAGAGGGGAGAAGAAATGCAGCTATGCACAGGACTGGATCTATTCTCCCCTTTCTAACCCCTTTACACAGGGAAGGGGGCAAAGAAATAAAAAAACATTTAAAGGAGAAGTACAAGCCAAAGCTTGTTTGGCTGTACTGTACTTCCCCTGTGGATCACAGGAGTGCAGTTCATTCTGCACTCCTGTGACCAGGTTTCAGCTGACAGCGAGCTAAAGCCCTCTGTCGGCTGACATCACAGAGCCGGTCCAGGCAGGGGCAAGATCGCGACAATGAAGTCGGGATCCACCCACATGCCTGGACCAGCACCCAGCTCAGCAAGTTGCTCCAGGGACGAGGGTGGGGTTGGAAAGGCAGAGCAAGGAGCTGCTGACTGATAGTCACCAGCTTTCTGCTCAGGGAGCTCTAAGAACCATCGATCAGTGGTGTTTGATTGCTTAGTTCTCAGCCTTAGAGCCGGTGGGGGGACAGATGCAGCATCCAGCTAGGCAAGTATGATTCCACAAAAATAAAACATTACCATACTTCTAAAAGTAAAAAAAAACTTTTTAGCTTTAGTATCACTTTAAAGCGGAGTTCCACCCACAAATGTAACTTCCGCTGATCAGATTCCTCCCCCTCTTCTGTGCCACATTTGGCACCTTTCAGGGGGGAGGGGGAGCAAATACCTGTCAAATCCAGGCATCTGCTCCCACTTCTGGGGAGCACATTGTGCTGTGAACTACGTAATGTCCGGCCCAGACAGAACTCCGCTTTAAGCCATTCTGCAATGACCAATGGAGACGCCTGAAAACCAGCACCCAGGGCGAAGCTGCCGGTGTTCTGTCAAAATAGCCAATTCATCAAGATCTCCAATCATCAGTAATCGTAGATTTAGAGGAGTTGCTGTGTTGACACAACACCAGAAAGCGTGTACACGATATTATGACCAGACATTGTTAGTCCACTGGATACTAACAAACAACATGGCCACCTCCGAGGCGGCAACTTTTTCCTCCCTAGCTGCTGTTCTGTCAAAACAGCAAACGCTTTGTGTACCGGAGGGTACACGCTTGCCGGGTGTCGTGTCACAACAGCAACTCTTCTAAATCTCCAATTACTGATGCTTTACAGTAACTGGAAGTGACGTGATTGGAGATCTTGATGAATTGGCTATTTTAGCAGATCACCGGAAAGGGACCTGGAGCATTAGAAATAAGGGAAGTTGCTCTTTGGTCCCACTTGAAGGGAAATCACAGATGACAACAAAAGTCTGACAGGGGGTATAACCTTCCCTTACTGTAGTCAACATAAAAAAAAAAAAAACTTGTGCCCTCAGTTCTTTTCTTTAAAGGGATGCTTTTCTTAGTTGTTTCTTCCAGTGACAGGTTCGCTTTAAGGAACCCTCCTATAGATGACACATATGTGGGAAGGCTTGTCTTTTGCAATGAGAAATGAAGTGGTAGAGTGAATGGTGCAGTAATAGACCCCCGCAGAGCTGTGTGTGTGGTCCTGTCACCCCCCTCCATACACTAGCATAGGAGGACTCATGGGGCACACCTGGATATTGAAGTCCTGCGGGTAGAGGGTTCGGGCGGTGATAAGCCAGGCTCGGGCGGCACACGTGTCCTCCTGGACCAGCTCCCGGGCTCTCCGGACCAGAAACTCGCAATCCCCTAGTCCCGCCATGGTCACGAACGATCTCGGCGACGGCTCATGACGTCCCCGAGAAGGAAAAGGGCCACGCATGCGCAGCCCAGCGTCGCGCCTTGATGCTCTCACAAGCTAGTTACCGTGTCTGCTGTTACCATAGCAACAGTGACACATGATATTCGCTGTTCTCTGCTAGTATGTGGTGAAGTGTCCCTCCGGCTCATTTAGAAAATGTGATGTTCTTCTGCACAGATTCCTGTAGTTATTGTTACAGGAAGATATGTCTCTTTTTACAGTGGGTTTGTTTATTGTTGCTTTTTTTTTGTTTTGTTTGTTACTGTGTCTGCTTTACAGCTTTTTTATTTACCATGCCTCCTATAACCACTTCACCTCCAGAAGAGTTTACCCCCTTCATGACCAGGCTATTTTTTTTTTTTTTGCACTGCTATCTTAACCACTTAAAGGGGTTGTAAAGGTTCGTGTTTTTTCACCTTAATGCATCCTATCGTATTTAAAAAAAAAAAAAATACCCTTACAATCACTTTAAGGACCAGGGGTAGTTTTCAAACTTGATGTTTACAAGTTAAAATAATTTTTTTTGCTAGAAAATTACTTAGAACCCCCAAATATTATGTCTATATTTTTTTTTCAGACACCCTAAAGAATAAAATTAGCGATCGTTGCAATACTTTATATCACACCGTATTTACGCAGAAAACGTAATTTTTTTGGAAAAAATAAATTTTTTTGAATAAAAAAAAAAAACAGTAAAGTTAGCCCAATTTTTTTTTATGTTGTGAAAGATAATGTTACGCTGCGTCAATGGATACCAAACATGTCACACTTCAAAATTGCACCCGCTCGTGGAATGGCGACAAACTTTGCCCCGTAAAAATCTCCATAGGCGACGTTTAAACATTTCTACAGGTTACCAGTTTTGCGTTACAGAGGAGGTCTAGTGCTAGAATTATTATTATTATTATCTAACGATCACGGCGATACTTCACGTGTGTGGTTTGAATACCGTTTTCATATGTGGGCGACTTATGTATGCGTTCACTTCTGCGCGTGAGCATGGAGGGACGGGGCGCTTTAAAAAATGTTTTTCTTATTTCTTATTTATTTTACTTTTTATTTTTTATTTTTACACTGTAAAATGTAAACATCCCTTGTAATATAAAAAAAGCATGACAGGACCTCTTTAATGTGAGATCTGGGGTCAAAAAGACCTCAGATCCGACATTTACACTTAAATGCAATAAAAAAAAATTTCTTTTTTTTTTCAATACAAAAAATGTTCCCCTTTAAGATCATTGGGCGGAAGTGACGTTTGACATCGCTTCCGCCATCTGCTTTAACCACTTGCTTACAGGGCACTTAAACCCCCCTCCTGTCCAGACCAATTTTCAGCTTTCAGCGCTGTCGCACTTTGAATGACAATTGCGCGGTCATACAACACTGTACTCAAATGAAATTTTTATCATTTTTTTCCCACAAATAGAGCTTTCTTTTGGTGGTATTTGATCACCTCTGCGGTTTTTAGTTTTTGTTAAAAAACTTGAAAAACACCACATTTAAAAAAAAAATATATATTTTTTTTATATTTTGTTATAAAATTTTGCAAACAGGTAATTTTTCTCCTTCATTGATGTACGCTGATGAGGCGGCACTGATGGGCACCGATAGGTGGCAGTGATGGGCACTGATGGGTGGCAATAATGGGCACTGATTGCTTACACTGATGGCAGCACTGCTAGGTGGCACTGATTGGCACCACTGGTGGGCATTGATAGGTGGCACTTGTGGGCATTGATAGGTGGCACTGCTGGGCACTGGCAGGTGGCAATGGCAGGTGGCACTGGCAGGCACAGATGAGGCATATGTGCCTCCTTCCTCTTTGGGACCGATGTCCCTTTAACATAAGCCGGTGATCGTCTTTTTTTTCTCCTCGCGCTGTAAGTGATTACCGAGTTTTTGTTTACATCATGTGATCAGCTATCATTAGCTGACAGCTGATCACATGGTAAGGGGCCGGGATCGGCCCCTTACTTGCATCTGTGATCATCCGAGTCTCCGTGACTCGGTGATCACAGCGCGCGCACCGCGCACCCCACACCCTGCAGGGTGCGCATGCACAGGGGAGGATGTCCCATGATGGCCTTCTGGAAATTGAGGTCCGCGCTGTGGCCGTCATTCGGCTATGGCCCGGACCTCAAGTGGTTAAAGTGATTGTAAACCCTCACTTTGTAAAACAACCCATTTAGTTTAAAATAGAAATGAAAGACAAAACATTTGTGCATAAATATATATATATATATATATATATATATATATATATATATATATATATATATATATATATATATATATATATAAAACAAAAAAAATTATAAATACCTTTTTTCCCTTTTTAAAGTGATCACATTCCTTCTGTTCTCAGCTGCATAAGAACCAGGGGAGCTTCCCATTGAAAGGCTGTGTGGGGATGGGGGATGTCAGGACAAGTCTGATCATTAGAGGAGAGCAGACTGAGTTCCCAGCACAGCTAGAGAACTGACCATAGTGTTTTCACCTGCTTAGTGTGGTCAGTTTTTAATAGGAACTTAGAGGGACTGGCAGGAACACCAGGGCTTTCACACAAAGGAAGCAATACAAAGAGAACAGGAGACTTTCTCATACAAGTACACAGTACAGCAGACACATATCAGGAATTTGAAGTGTTGGGTTTACATATTCTTTAACCACTTGCCCACTGGGCACTTAATCCCCCTTCCAAACCAGACCAACTTTCAGCTTTCAGTGCTCTCACATTCTGAATGATAATTACTCAGTCATGCAACACTATACCCATATGAAAATTGTGTCCTTTTTTCCCCACAAATAGAGCTTTCTTTTGGTGGTATTTAATTTCTGCTGGGTTTTTTATTTTTTGTGCTATAAATGAAAAAGACCGAAAATTCTGTACAAAAATACATTTTTCTTCATTTCTGTTATAAAATGTAGCAAATTAGTAATTTTTCTTCATACATTTTGGCCAAAATTTATACTGCTACATATTTTTGGTAAATATAATTCAAATCGGTGTATATTATTTGGTCTGTGTGAAAGTTATAGAGTCCACAAGCTATGGTGCCAATCACTGAAAATGTATCACACCTCAAGTACTGACGGCCTATCTCATTTTTTGAGACCCTAACAAGCCAGGGCAACAGTAATAAGGAGTGCCGGCAAAACTGTAATCCTTGAAGTGTCGTTTATTGGTACATCAGAGTGACAATAAAACAATAAAGATGACGCGTTTTGGCAATAGCCTTAGTCGTAGCTAGTCTCATTTCTTGAGACCCTAACAAGCCAGGACAGTACAAATACCCCCCCAAAATGACCCATTTTTGGAAAGTAGACATTCCAAGGTATTTAGTAAGAGACATGGAGAGTTTTTTGAAGTTGTAATTTTTTCCCACAATTCTTTGCAATATCAAGATTTTTTTTTTCATTTTTGTCATATTAGCAGGTTATTTCCTACATACAGCATCTGCATACCACAAATTACGCCCCAAAGTATGGTGATACCACATGTGTGAGACTTTTACACAGCGTGGCCACATAGAGAGGTCCAACATGCAGGGAGCACCATCAGGCATTCTAGGAGCATAAATTGCACATAAGATTTCTTGACTACCTCTTGCACTTTTGAAGGTCCTGGAGCACCAGGACAATGGAAACACCCCAAAAATTACCCAATTTTGGAAAAAAACACCCCAACGTATAAGCTATGAGGTATAATGAGTGTTTTGAACATGTCATTTTTTTATACAAGTTTTTGGAAAATGTGGAAAGAAAATGAAAACGCATTTTTGTTTACACAAAGTTGTCCATTTATACAATATTTCTAACACATAGCATGTACATAGCAAAAATTACACCCCAAAATAGATTCTCCTTCTCCTCCTGAGTATGGCGATACCACATGTGTGAGACTTTTACACAGCCTGGCCACATACAGAGGCCCAACATGCAGGGAGCACCATTAGGCGTTCTAGGGGTATAAATATCAAATCTAATTTGACTACCTATTACACTTTGAGGCACTGTAGTGGCACTGATGGGCAAGGCAGTGGCATGGATGAGGCATAGATGAGCCGTAGATGGGGATGGCTGAGCATGGTTGAGCCATGAATGTGGATGCTGAGTATGGCTGGGTGTGGCTGGGTATGGCTGAGTATGGCTGGGAATGACTGAGTATGGCTGCGTATGGATGGGATCGCTGAGTGTGGCTGGGAGGGTATGGCTGAGTATGCCTGGGTGGGTATATCTGAGTATGGCTGGGTATGGCTGAGTATGGCTGGGTGTGGCTGGGATGGCTGGGTATGGTTGAGTATGGCTGGGTGGGTATGGCTGGGTATAGGTGGGTATGGCTGAGTATGGCTGGGTATGACTGGGTATGGCTGAGTATGGCTGAGTATGGCTGGGTATGGCTGAGTATGGATGGCTGAGCATGGATGGATGGATGAGTATTGCTGAGCATGAATGGCTGAACATGGATGGACGGATGAGTATTGCTGAGTATGGATGGATGGATGAGTATTGCTGAGCATCGACGGATGGATGAGTATTGCTAAGCATGGAAGGCTGAGCATGGATAGATGGATGAGTATTGCTGAGCATGGATGAATGGATGAGTATTGCTGAGTATGAATGGATAGATGAGTATTGCTGAGTATGGATGGATGGATGAGTATTGCTGAGCATGGATGGATGAGTATTGCTGAGAATGGATGGATGGATGAGTATTGCTGAGCATCACGGATGGATGAGTATTGCTAAGCATGGAAGGCTGAGCATGGATAGATGGATGAGTATTGCTGAGCATGGATGGATGGATGAGTATTGATGAGTATGGATGGAGGAGTATTGCTGAGCATGGATGGATGGATGAGTATTGCTGAGTATGGATGGATGGATGAGTATTGCTGAGTATGGATGGATGGATGAGTATTGCTGAGCATGGATGTATGTATGAGTATTGCTGAGCATGGATGAGTATGGATGGGATGGCTGGGTATGGATGGATGGGTGAGTGCTGGAATGGGCACAGATCAGCGCTGTGGGCACTAGATATCCAGCCCACAGCGCTGCTGCACCCGATCTCTCCCCTCGCACTGTACCGATCGGTACGGGGAGGGGAGAGATGAACCGAACATGATGTTTACAAGTGATTGCTGTCAGCAGCCATTTACCGGACCCAGCAGTGACGGATATTCCTGGGTGCGTGCCCCAGGGGGCGCACGGAAGCAAGTTTCTGGGAGGACGTCCATGGTCGCCACCACTAAAGAAGAAGATTAAAAGCTCTTGACATCACTTAACTGACTTGAAGACTACAGGAAAAAAGGTATGTACTGTATAATGTGATTTCTCCAATGGCCATATTGAGGTATTTTCCAGAAAAACTTTAATAAAGAGCACTACTGTAGCGCTGGTAGATTTATGATCTACCATATGATAGGTAAATTTAGTGAATTGCTCGTTAGGAAGTTAGATTTGCCTCTGTTCCAGCTTGGCTTGGCACTACGTTGCGTGTGGTTCCACATTGTGCCGGTGGGTGTCGTTGTCACCATCGGCGGGTGTTGGAAAAGCAACGTGTTAAAGCGGATGAGTGCTCCTCTGTCCCAGAGACAACTCGGTGGAGGTGGTCCTCCGAGCTGCATTCTGGGAGACGGTATTTTTTTGGGACAGACGCCATGTTTAGGGGGCCGACAGGTATGTGTTAGAGTACCACCTCGTGGTCCTTCGTTCCGGAGGGCCACGTCGTTGTGGCGCGTGGGTGGGCCCAGAAGCCTGTCTGGGGCCTACCACAGCAGCCGAGGAATGGTCCTGAGCTATCTATCCAGAGTGAAGAAGCTGGACAACCGAAAAGATCCCAGGGGAGGACCCATCATGGAAGGATCATGCAGAGTGCTGGTCTGGAGAGGGGCCTGGTGACTCGGTTGGAGGACGTATCCTGAAGTAGTCTTATTGCATGGTACTGCCGGGTTGGCTTAGAGGTCCAAGTACTGTGTCTGACATTCATCACGAACCAATACATCCTGTGGCAGAGGATCATACGGGTTTATTTCAAGCAAGTCTGTGGCAGAGACTTTTGTTCGTGCTATGTACTGGCTGCTAGGCAAGTGAGAGAGGCCTATCCAGGCGAGCAAAGATTGTGTCCCACAAAAAGGGGATTGCATTCAATTACAGTATTCAACTTTAAAGGATGTTCTAAAGAAACCTAAAGAAAGGTATTTGAGCTTCCCTGCAGTTTTCCTCCTGCCTCTTTCCTGCTACTTCCTTCGTAAAAGCATTGAAACCGTACTCAAGTGTTGGTGCTTATATCGTCCAGAGGTAAACTCAACGGAACCCTAGACCCGGTGCCGGTGAAACAGAGGTATCGAGAGTGAAGGTAACAGCCCGCCTAAACCAGCAGCTCCACCGAGAGTTAGTTCTACACTACATTATGTCCACTAGATGGAGCAGACAATCATGGGAAATAATCATATTACAAAGAATACAATCATTCATGGCTCTTGTATGAATGCATTAAGGCATCTGCCCAGCAATTTTTTTTTAAAAATATGGACCTCGATGTATGTTAGGACTACGGAAAACCTTTCCTTCTCCGCAGTTCCATAACAGAGGGTAGAGGTGTTCTGTATTTCACATGAACAGGGTATGTAAAATGGTCAGGGCAGAAAAGTTCACTGGAACTTATGAGCTCACTGGATCATTGGTAGGATCAACAGGTATTTTTTTGCTCTTATAGAACAGCTATAACAACATTTTTAATGGTTTATTTAACAGACCAAATAGAGCAACTTCATTTTTAGCATTTTGGACCACAATTACAACAAATATTCTAATAATTGCATGATTAATTAATGTAATGATAAAGTGCCCATGGTTGGCACAAACTATATAACACTGCTTGGTGGATTATGATTTTTTCTTGTTTAGACTTGTGGTTGGGAGTGGGAAAAACATTTTTCCACCCCTCCTTAAGCTGCAAAGGCAGTGGACTGGAATATTCACATGCAGTGCCACTTTGTTTTGTGGCCTGGCAAAAAATGATCCCCCTATTAAAGTGAATAGGGCCACATTGCAACCGCCCCACACCCGCGTGTAATGCGGCATTTATGTTATTAATTCAGGTGGAGAGGCGACAACATATTATCTCCCCATTGCCTGCCAAATGCCTTTATTTATTGTAAATTTCTGGTGTGTAAAAAAAAAAAAAGTTACCCCTGCTCAGGCATATGCCACATCCGGATTGCTGTTCTGTACAACTAAAAAATATATAAACTTTTGTTAAAGTTGGATTGTACAGCTCCCACTGTGCTTAAAAAAGAAGTTATAAATCATGCAGAAAAAGGTTTATTTCCCTTTTAGACCACCAGAGAGACCCAGACAGCTATACATATTATGATACACTAATGTTTGCAGTTATAGATATATAACAGTACGCTGATTTGTTTCAAACCTTTACTGGGACAATTTCATATTTTTTAGCAGTTATTTTGGCCTTCTCCAGGGATTATATTGAATTATAAAATAAATATTTTTTCAAAAACATAAATCTCTCATAATGCACCTGATGCAGCAACCATTTCAAAGCTGAAGTTTGAGCAACTGGAAGTGATGTAGTGCGATTAAGCTCCCTGCTCCCCGCTCTGCCTATCCAGTATCTAGTATCCAGCACTGGGTCTGGCACTGTGCCACGCTAGTCTGGTGGTGGTGGCTTTTTCTTTCCTTGGATCCCCCCTTCTCTGGACCTTGTTAGTGGAGACATTACTCCCAAATTAATACCACATACATTTTGGCTTTAAAGTAACTCATGCTGTGTTTATCTTATAAGTAGTCAATTCACAAAAAAAAAAAAAAAAAATCCTTATTTAGCAAATATCTAGCAAATGCGAAATTTAGCTCTTAAAATTAGTGTAATTTTTTACATTGTTTTTTCAGAATTTTTTTCACAGGCTAATGCTGCAACAGAGGGAGATAGTTCTGTAAGGTAGCCCATACATTGATCTTTATTTTTTCATTCAACCAGCGGGTTGAACGAAAAAAAAAAAAAGAATGAACCAATTCCTCCATCCACACATTGGAGATGGATGGGGGAAGCCTTCCCACTGCGGTATTGCAATCTAGTGGTGAGGAGCCTTCCCCACGATCAGAATACACTGATTAGGGTTGCCAGCTATAGCTTATCATCGTCTATCGATTGACTTGTGTACAATTAGCTGCCCATACATGGATCTAAATTCGCCCAGTCCCTACTAAACTGACCAAATTTCGTTCAATGTATGGCCCTGTTTAAGACCTCATGCACACGGATGCAAAAAATGCAGCTTTCAGGGGCTATTGGCCTTTTTTTTTTTTTTACACCTCTGAATGCAACTGCATGAATGTGGTTTAGTGTGTTTTTATGCACAGCGTTCAGTGGCAGAAAAAAATTGGCCCAGGCACACATTCCAAGAGAAATGTTTTTGAGTTTTTCTATGCAAACATGCATAAATGCACCAAAACGCATATAAACATGCATAAACGCACGCTTATGCATGTAATTAATTCTAATGGCTAAAGCCTGGTACACACAGGCTGAATGTCAGGAGACATCAGCCAGTTAAAAAAAAACAGCTGACATTCGTCCTGTGTGCATGTCGGACGAGCATGATGGGAAACCAGCAGCTGACCGACTCATGATCAGTGCTCTCAGCGCTGATCAGAGTGTTCTTGGGGGTGACATCCCCTTGTTAGAACAAAACAGCTCAGAAGGGGAGATCGCTGCACTAACTTCACATAGTACAATGGCTCTGACCGGAGCTGACAGTTTTTTTTTTTAAAGTACATGAACATTGTAGTCAATAAAATGAGTTTACAAGCAAATTCTTCTAAACACCATATGCATATAAACGCGCATAAACGCGCATGAATGCAAGTGATGAAATGCAAGATTAGAGGCATTTTTCTGCCAACTTCTGGCGGCATAAATTCATACACCTGTGTGCCTAAATGAAAGCACACAAAATATTGTGAAACTATGAAAGCATTCTTAGGCCCCATTCACACATCTGAAATGTGTGTTACCTCTCTTGATTTTTGTGCATGATTTACATGTGTTTCTGTGTCTCAGGCATAGGGTACCCCATTTATTTTGGTGCACATATGTTGCACCAAAGAAGCTCATGTATATATACATAGTTACATAGTAGGTGTGGTTGAAAAAAGACACAAGTCCATCAAGTCCAACCTATGTGTGTGATTATATGTTAGTATTACATTGTATATCCCTGTAAGTTGGGGTTGTTCGGGTACTTATCTAATAGTTTTTTGAAAGTATCGATACTCCTCGCTGAGACCACCGCCTGTGGAAGGGAATTCCACATCCTTGCCGCTCTTACAGTAAAGAACCCTCTACCATGTTTAAGGTTAAACCTCCTTTCTTCTAATTTTAATGAGTGGCCACGTCTCTTTTTAAACTCCCTTCCGCAAAAAAGTTTTATCCCTATTGTGGGGTCACCAGTATAGTATTTGTAAATTGAAATCATGTCCCCTCTCAAGCGTCTCTTTTCCAGAGAGAATAAGTGTAGTTCTCACAACCTTTCCTCATAACTAATATCCTCCAGATCCTTTATTGGCTCTGTTGCCCTTCTCTGTACTCGCTCCATTTCCAGTACATCCTTCCTGAGGACTGGTGCCCAGAACTCCAGGTGCAGCCGAACCAGAGTCTTGTAGAGTGGGAGAATCTCTGGAGTCAATCCCTTTTTTAATGCATGCCAATATTCTGTTTGCTTTGTTAGCGTTAGCTTGGCATTTGCTGAGCCTATCATCTACTAGGACCCCCAGGTCCTTTTGCATCCTACATTCCCCAGAGGTTCTCCCCCTAGTGTATAGATTGCATTCATATTTTTGCCACCCAAATGCATTATTTTACATTTTTCTACATTAAACCTCATTTGCCATGTAGTTGCCCATGGCTGAGATTGAACTGTTTACCCCATCCTTCAGGTCGTTTATGAACAAAATAAAAAGGATTGGTCCCAGCACAGAACCCTGGGGAACCCCACTACCCACCTCTGACCATTCCGAGTACTCCCCATTTATCACCACCCTCTGAACTCGCCCTTGTAGCCAGTTTTCAATCCATGTACTCACCCTATGGTCCATGCCAACGGACCTTATTTTGTACAGTAAACGTTTATGGGGAACTGTGTCAAATGCTTTTGTAAAATCCAGATATACCACGTCTACGGGCCTTCCTTTATCTAGATAACAACTTATCTCCTCATAAAAGGTTAACAGTATGGTTTGGCAAGAACGATTCTTCATGAATACATGCTCATTACTGCTAATGATACCGTTTTCATTACTAAAATCTTGTATATAGTCCCTTATCATCCCCTCCAAGAGCTTGCATACTATTGATGTTAGACTAAATGGTCTGATTCCCAGGGATGTATTTCGGCCCCTTTTTGAATATTGGTGCTACATTGGCTTTTCTCCCAATCCGCTGGTACCATTCCAGTCAGTAGACTGTCAGTAAAAATTAGGAACAATGGTCTGGCAATTACTTGAATGAGTTCCCTAAGTACCCTCGGGTGCAAGTCATCTGGTCTCGGTGATTTATTAATGTTAAGTTTCCCAAGTCTAATTCTAATTCTGTCCTCTGTTAGACATGAGGGTTTACATACTTAAAGAATTTCTCTGGATTTTATTTGCTCTCCTCCACTATGTGTCTTTCGTGTTCTATCTTAGCCGCCCTAATGGCACCCTTACATTTCTTGTTGCATTCTTTATAAAGTCTGAATGCTGATGATGATCCCTCAACCTTGTATTTTTTGAAGGCTTTCTCTTTTGCTTTTATATGCATTTTTACATTGGAGTTAAGCCCTCCAGGACTTCGCTCATTTGTATTTGTAATTTGTATTACCCAATGGGATGCACTGGCTAGCGCCCTTATTTAATATGCTCTTAAAGCGAACCCATCTCTCCTCAGTGTTCTTTTAGCAGGGTTCGTAGTTTAGGGAAGTTGGTTCTTTTGAAATTCAGTGTCTTTGTATTTCAATTATGTTTCCTATTTGTGTGATTTATACTGAAGTCAATTGACCTGTGATCGCTGTTTCCTAAATTGCCCCGTATTTCCACATCCGTGATCAGGTCTGTATTGTTGGTAATCAGTAGATCTAGTAACGCTTTATTTCTTTATAATGTTCCATTGTAGCACTGAGCCAGACGCGTATTTTCACCTGTGCTTTACTGTGATTTTCCTGCATTATGTTGTGTGGCAACAAAATTGCACCACATTTGGGGTGCCATTAGGAATGAAAGGCACTCAAAACATATGTTTTGCTGGGATTTTTAACATTATTTGGAAATGCGGGAAGAATTGCACAAATTCTGCCCCTGATTTCAAATCACAACATGTAAATGGGATCTAAGTGTGCTTCCATTCATAAAATGATCTCCCTCTAATGAAATGTTACAATTTATTTACAACCCACATTCCTGAACTAAGGGCAGAACATTTCCACACTGATTCATTGTTTTCTTTTAATTTACTGGACAGTGCAGAGTTCGCCTCATTGTTATTTTGTACATTCCTAAATCAACTGCCCACGCCATGAGATGGATAATGAATGCGTTTTTCTTTTTAATAAATTGACTTTCATGATTTATCTCACATATTTCTCAAATTCTTTATTAACTCTCCTTATCAAATGTAATAAAAAAAAAAAAAAATCACAAATGTTGCATGCGATACCTGTTAGTGAATTGACCCCTAAATGTGCTTGCTGTGCCTTAAAGGGTTAGAGCTACCAAGAAGTTTGTGTTGAGAAACGGGTATGCTTGTATGTTATAAATGCGTTTGCAGTGTGCCAAAGCTTGAAAAGACTAATTGTCCCTGCATTGCTGGTTTCAGTCTGAGGGTAACTGCTTTGGCATCCATTTTACTAGGAGGAAGGAGGGAAGGGGAGGTGGGCTCTGAGGTGTGCATGGAGCAAAAGAGATCTAGGATCTAGAAGGAGGAGTGGGGGGGGGGGGCTTAAAGGGCTCTTAGGGAGTTTAAGGTATTCTTGGTGGGGTTCTGAGAAGGATAGGGGGGGTCTGGGGGTGAGTTGTCTCCCCACCCTCTTCAGACCTTTTTTCCTCCTTCACAGCACAGTGCCCACCTGGAATGAAGGCAGCTCCTCCATCTTCCCATCTCAGGTCATGTGATAAGTCATATAGAAAAAACAGTTGTGTAGTCAGGAGAACACAATCTATTAAAATTGTTGCAGTGGAGGGGAGTGTATCAGAATCTAATAATAGTAAATTATTAACACTACACCCATGCAGAGACAATGTACCTAATGCCTATAGAAATAAAAATGGAAATAGCAATTAAGGCAGGTTCCTCTGAATCAATACAAATATGTGAAAAAGTCAAGAAAAGGGGAAGAAAGGCTGAAGAGGAAACCCTCTTCGCCCTCTGAGGCTCTGTTTCCACTAGTGCGACTTATTTTGCGACTTGACACATGTCAAGTCGCATGACAAGTCAAAACCCATGTATTTCAATGGTCCCCGTTCTAATTGGTGCGACTCAAGTCGCAGCGACTCGAAAAAAGGTTCTTGCACTACTTTGTTCCGTCTTCGGTGCGACTTGTTCTCCATAGAAAGGTATTAAGTCGCAATGAAGTCGTATGTACATGTCTGACACCGCGACTTTGTTGCGACTTCCACGGAAGTCTACGGAAGCACATGATCTCTGCTCCTCCGAAATACATCACTTCCTATATTGATGTATGTGAGTGTGGAAGACAGCAGGAAGCATGCCTAGGGCTAAAAAAAATAAGCGACAAGTGCATGACAATGAGGAAATTATTCGGCTTGTCAGACAACATCCGGCAATATATGACCTCAGAGATCCAGGTTACAAAGATCATGCAAAGAAGGAGAGAGCATGGTTGGAGGTGGCTCGCATATATTATGAGACCTGGGACTCTTTCTCAGCCACAGAACGTTCTACAAAAAGTAAGTGGTTGATATATGCTGCTTAGCACTTTCTATAACCAATGGGTGTGTGCACTGTGTTTTCTTGGTGGGGACCGCTTCTCCTGCCAGGAGATCACAATGGTTTGGCAGGAGGGAATCCCCTGTCAACACTATCTGTGTTGATGGTGGAATTTATATAGTTACTTTCCTGTTACCTGTGGCTGCAGGAAAGTAAATCTGTGTGTGTGGGCCAGCAAATATTTGACCACGGTCCTAATAATATTAAATAATATTAAAGATGGCCCTGTCAACATCCTCCAGCACATGTCAAATTATGTAGGTGTCATGGGTAATATATTTAGTGTTTGTTTTAACACCATCCATATCAATTATGCAGCCTAGCAAATGAATGACCTATAGGCAGTCACTAAAGATTTTTTTTAAAATGTATTATTTGCTTTATATTTTGTAGTGCACTCGTTACAAACTCGATGGAGAAGTCTCAAAGACTGCTACAACCGGTACTTACGCAAATTAAAAGAAGGAAGGAGTGGTTCCGGCTCAAAAAGATTAGCCCCATATGCCCATGCCGGGGATCTTGATTTTTTGAAACCAGTGTTGGAAATGCGAGAGTAAGTTATCAGCAGGCATATGTTACGAATTCTACATATCAAATAGTAATGCTTACTTAAAAAATATGTGATTTGTATTTCAGAACCCAAGCAAGCTGGGAAGACAGCACACAGGGTTTGGCAGCAGAAGATGAGGCAGAGGAAGCTGCGGAGGAGGAGGAGCAAGAACAATTCCAAGACAATGTTGACAAGGAACTGTTCGTAGATGAATCCAGGTCAACATCAAACTCAATGAATGAGGAGGATGCTGAACCAGGACCTAGCAATGTCTCTAGGCCTTTGCGAAGGTCTTCAAGGAGCAGTGCCCGGCCTGTGAAACCCATGGAGAAAATTTTAGATGTAGTCAGTCAGATGTCCACTAAAATGGCTGAAAACCAGTGTGAAGACACAGCATTTCTCGCTGTAATTTTAGGCATATGTAAACAGGTACCCCCTGAGAAAAAATATGCACTCAGGATGGCTTTAATGTCAACTGCTCAATCATTTGTGGGTGAGGGGCCAACAACATCCTCAGCATATATGCAACCCCCCCTTCCCCAATATCCCCCTTATCAACAATACACTCACTTTCCAAGTACACAGTATGCTCCACCAATAAACCGTCCATACTGTGACCAGTATGGTAATATGCTGAATCCCTCAAGGCCACGCATGTTGCATCCAATTCCTGACCCCACTACCTCTACCCTTGGCCCCCCAACCACTCACCAACTTAGGCAGCCTACACCCAGTCATGTTCCGCCTTTTCTGGACCGGAAATATTACCCTGGTCCATCAGTGGATTTCCCTGGACCAACCAATAGTTCAGTTTCCGGGACCACTGAAAACAAAACATACGAGCAATTGTAATTTACTATTATTTTTGATGTGTGTTTACGACTTGTTCTCTATTTTTTGGTTGGTTGAGGAGGCCAAAACAACAACTGTTGAATTTTTAAGTTCATGGAACGTATTTCTTTATTTTTGCCTTCTTGCAAAAAGAGTTGTCTTGTAAAAAAGATTCAGATATTTTTATTTTATTTTTGAAATATTTTTATTTTGGTGTTTTTCAGAGAGAAATATTTTATTATTTAACTATTTGTTGTGCTTGGTAAAAACTAAAAAAATGGTGTAGTTCACCCAAACACATAACTAAAAAATGTTGGGTGCTTTCCTGCACAAAAAAAACAGAAAATAAAAATTATTTGGGTTACATTGTGCATTTTCTGATTATCCTTTTTTAGAAATTGAGGTAAATACCTGTAATTCTGCTTTTGGATGCAATTAAACATAACATACATCTAAATAATATTCACAGAAAATGCATGACATACATTATGCTATGGCATCCTGCTGCCAGGGGACAGAACCAGCAGCAGACAGAAAATAAGATGAGAATCCCTCACGCACACTGGCACCATTGGTGGTGCCCCTACTGGCACTCCATTGTGCACCTTCCAGATCGTGCATGAGGGAATCTTCAAAAAGATAGCCATCACGAATTCTAACAAAATTATGAAGAACACATGCTGCTTTTACTGCAGATATTGCATTCTCCAGTTTTAAATTAATGGGGGTATGTAGCAAACGCCACTTGTTTGCTAAAATGCCAAACGAACATTCTACCACTCGTCTTGCCCTCGTTAACCGGTAATTGAAGATTCGCTTCTCTTCACTCAAACACCGATTTGAATAAGGCCTTAATAGATGCTCACTGAGAGCAAAGGCCTCATCCCCAACAAACACAAATGGCATTGGCGGCCCATTTGTTCCTGGCAACGGACAGTCCTGTGGCAGGTCCAGATCATTTTCCCGCAACATTCTTCCAAAGGAAGATCTTTGGAAAATACTGGAGTCTGAGCTGCTGCCATATGATCCAATGTCTATATAGCTGAAACAATAATTGGCATCAGCCACTGCAAGTAAGACAAACGAAAAATATTTTTTGTAATTAAAGTATTTTGTTCCACTGCCAATGGGCATCACTACCCTCATATGTTTGCCGTCAATTGCCCCTAGACAATTTGGGAAATTGCAACGATCCCAGAAAAGTTCCGCTTTCTTGCACCAATCTTCGGAAGTGGGCTTCTTCAGAACCAAATCCCTAAGGACATTCCAGATGTCTCGGCAGGTATCGTGGACAATATTGCTGACAGTAGTTTTGCCAACCAAAAACTCATAATGCAAACTGGAAAAAGAATGTCCAGTTGCCAGGTACCTAAAATGGAAAAGTACATACATTTTAGGATAATGATACATATTGACACTAAGCTACATCAATAAACCAAAAAAAAGAGCTAGGAAGGAGGTGCCTGAGGAAGTGAAGAAGGAAGAAGAGGAGCAGGAGAAAGACACAGGTGATGTAGAGGCAGAGTTAAGATTGTAAAAACAAGCTTACGCACAATTACATGCTAGTATTTATTTTTGGACTTCATGTAAAGATGATGAAAGAATGATGTGGATCTCCAAAAGTCACATAGAAGTTAAGAAGAAGAAACAGTAGGTATGAACATTTACCTCAATGTTATTATGAGTCTTTCAGCAGATGGAATACTCCTTCTGAAACTGGTGTTTTGGCGCTCTAGATGACTAGAGAGCAAAGCCAACAATTCATCAAAACTGTAAAGAGAAAAAATATGGCTAGTATCTACACTGACCATGTAAAAATCAAACATTTACAAATGGAGTTCCATTTATCTAACAATTTGATCAGGTTCTAGTTAACACTTCGAGCTATTCAAATCTAAAAATACTAAAAAGAGTCATACTGACCAGGCATATACACATTTTCATAAATATATCTGGCAGCATTTGCAAGTTGACATCAAAAAATGTTCTCACCTTCTAATTGACATCCTTGTATAGTTGAAAAATTTCTCTTCATGAGCCCGGAGGTCATTGTAAAGGACCCCAAACTGGCCTCTCACTTCCCTTTGGGCGATGATGGGATGTATCCAAAACCGATGCCTTCTCCTCCTCCGGTTATCCTCCTCTTCTTGATCTATAAATGCTGCTACAGCAGCCAAAATGACTGCTGACCCAACATACTGCATAGCCAACATGTTTGCTAACAAACATACAACACGTGACAACGAAAGAGGAAGGGGAAATAAATAAGCAGGATAAGGAATTATATCACTAGGACTAAATCGCAGAACATCCAAGTCGCACAAAGTCGTTATTAAAGTCGCAACAAAACGCAACACAAATCGCAACGCACAATCGCAGTGTAAATCGCGCGACTTTGGGGACGCAATAGTGGAAACATAGCCTGAGGGTCTAAAAAGGATTCTTCAGAGAGGAATGCCCAGGTAATAGAAAGGATTAAATAGAATTCTTTAATGAAAAACAATTCCACCCACAAGAAATATGGGCGTTCCTCTCTGAAAAATCCTTTTTAGACCCTTAGGGTTTCCTCTCCAGCCTTTCTTCCCCTTTCCTTGGTTTTTTCACATGTGATAAGTTACATGACAAGGGGAAACAGGAAGAAGGACAGTCTGCTCTCACTCCCTAGTGGAACTGCACTGAGATAGAGGTGTGATCTCCAGGGCTGCCCGCATTCTTCGAACCACAGTAGGCTCTTATTGGACTGAGATGAGTGCAGAATCCTCCTTCCAAATGCTTTTTAGACCCCTAATCCTTCTAACAGGAGTGACGCTGTAGTCCCTAGTGTCAGTGAGGCGCCAGACAACTCAGTGGCCGAAGCTTCCAGTGTGCCCCCTCCTTCACATATCAACACTGAGCCAGGGGCATGTGTCCCTGCCTCCCACCCTTGTCATGGCCCTGGGTCAAACACTACACAATTCTATCTGTATGTATGTTACAGATGTGTATTTGGCTGGGGTGGAGTAACCAAATGCTCCTTCCTGCAATGCTGTACCCAAATGTATCATTTTTTGAGACAGATAGGCCTCTTTCACACTGACGATCCGTTCAGGTCCGCCTGTCAGTTAGGCGGACCTGAACGGACCCTCCATAGATCTCTATGGAGCGTCGGATGTCAGCGGTGACATGTCCGCTGACATCCGACCCGCTCCGATCCGAAAAAGTGTAACAGAGGAAAAACCTACTTTTCCATCCGTTTTCGGATCGGATCAGGTGACGACGGACTCTACGGTCCGTCATCATCCGATCCCCCATAGGTGAGAGCAGCGCTCTGACAGGTCACTGTGCAGCGACGGACCTGTCATCTGCCAGCTCAGCGAGGATCGGCGGAGCGATCCCCCGCTGAGCAGAGCGGGCTCCGTACATGGACACGTCCATGTGAAGGAGCCCATAGAGTTTCTTTAAAGCTTGGAGACATGGATGAACGGAGGAGTTTTTTTTGAATATTAAAAATGAATTAAATAGTGTTTTTGGTTTGTGGTGCTCAGATGCAGTGAAGATCTGCTTCTATTGTAAAAAGTGAATTGCCCTCTGCATTCCATGCATTCGTTCATGATCGCACAGAGCTCTAAACACAGGTACCACTTGGTATGGCATTCAGCTCCCCCCCCCCCCGCCACAGCCTGCCATTGACTTTTACAGGCTGCCTGCAGCTGGCCTGGATGCTGTATCTGTCACTCCCGGGCGTACTGAAACTCTAGGTGGGACGCACTGCTCTTTAATGGTGCAAGGGGCCTAAAGTGTTATTAAGGGGTTTGTTGAAGACGTGAAATACCCTAAATGTTGACTGTCTCTGGGTCTGGTTCAACTTCAGGAACACACAGCAGGCTGTACTGGAGTTTAGATTGGAAAGGGGCCTGTACTGGGAAAAGGGGTCTATACTGGAAGTTAGGCTGGGATGGGGTCATTTGTACTTCTGTGTTGGACTGGGAAGAGTGAATTAGAGCTGTTGGTGCAGATTTGTACGTACTGTGGGAGGTATTGACGGGGGGGTAATTTTGGTTCTTCAGCTGCATGTGCATTACTCACCCTCAACCCCTGCACTTACTGGCGACAGCTTCCCCTCTACCTCCGACCACGACAGGTTCTCTGGCCCACAGAACCGTGACTTTTGGTTAGACTGCAAGCCGCAGTCCCAACCCTGCGCTGCTCTCTTGCTTCTGGATAGGCCCTTAGACAGCCAGATGTGCCCGGGATAGGCCCAATTTCCGGCCTAGCAGCCCGGGCAATACAACACTCGTCCACCCAGACAGCCGTCCAGGTGGCACAGAACACAGATCACCTGACGTCTCCCGAATATATGGGCTCTCCCAGCAGGCCAAGGGATCCAAGAAAACCCCTGCTTATTGGCTGAGATAACCCATATACCCATAACCTGACCTTGTGTTGTCCTTCTCATATCTAGTACCACCAGGTACCCGGCCACCTGGTGGTAGAAGAGAAAAGTGCAACCAGGCCAAACTTAGGGAGAAATCAATGGATCTCTAATCAACATCATCATCTCAATCAACGAGGATAATTAATCCTGGCAAGTAAATTTGTGAGGAGCAACACTGCCTAAACTCCAGGGTGCTACGTCCTCCCCCTGCCCACAAAACTATGTCTCGGAGTTTGCAGAAAAATAATTTCCTTTTAAGCTCTCAAGCCTGAGAGCGAGTGTCCTGGCAAAAACTGGGATGGGTAGGGATATATATATATATATATATATATATATATATATATATATATATATATACTGTATATGTGGCGTACCACATGCAATGATGGGTCATATAAGACAATAAAGTATCAAAAATATCTATGTAAATTTTAAAGGCAGGCCTAAGCAACAGCCTTAATTCCTCACTATCTAGCTAAAATATATATACAGTGATGATAAAGAAATGGGTTAGTGTTGACGGCAGATTAGATCCCTGTCTCTCCTTAGCCAAGGAAGACGCACCGACACAGCAACACCTGAAATAGAAAATCAACAGCAATGCAAAATTGCATCCTATCCTATTGTAACAAGGTGCAGTATGTACAGTATATATTTTTTTCTAACACCCTAGAGAATAAAATGACGTATTTGCGCAGCGGTCTTACAAGCAGTATTAAAAATTAAATAATAGTCCCAGAAGATAAAATGTCCATATTTGATAATAAAAACAGTGAATACACGAGTGTTGAAATTCCTCTGATATTCTGTGCAAATAGCAATGTAAACGGTGACTTTTCTTCCGTGCAACTATTGCAAACTAAACAGTGAATAGTCCTCAGTGCAGATATAGCAATGTAAACGGTGACTTTTCTTCAGTGTAATAACACCTCAATGAGAGATGGCCCCTTACCTTACCGCTGTAAGGTTGTTAACAGCGTGTATATAAAGCAAATGCAGATCCACGATCTGCTCTCAGAATCTGTTGCAGCGGTGCATAGTAGCCAGTCAGCTTCTAACTTCAGCTTGTTCAATCAAGCTTTGGCAATAAAACCTGGATGCTGATTGGTTTCCATGCAGAGTTGCACCAGATTTTGCACTCACCGGTTTTAGTAAATAATCCCCACAGTCTCATAGGGAAACATGCACATCTGAGCATTATCAATCAACTGCTGTGTGCTGGGGGAAGGGTGGGGGGCATCTCCAAGGATTTCCTATCGTCAGAAGTGACTCAGCAGAGAAAGCCATAGAAAAGTTTATGAAATCCCCCTAGTGGCAAAACAGTTCCCTCCTGAATGACTTTCCTGGACGTGCTCCCAACTGTCCTCTTTTCTGCTCCTGTTCCAGGACACCTCTCAATGACCGTGTAGAGAGAGGCTCCCTCCCAGCTCCCGAGCTTCAGGCCTGAGTTCACCCCCCCCCCAGAAAGGGGGGTTCCCTCAGACCACGACAGCCTAACACTCCATTGTTCTTCCACCCGACAACAACTCCCACAGCAGGCTGACCATGGGTATATATAGGAGGCCTTCCCCCTGCCAATCCTATATGGGGATTGGTCAGGGCTCCCACATACACCCCAAGTCACTCGAGCTCTCTTCCCTGCCTCTTTTCCAGAACCATCTAAAAACCAGAGGAGGCACCCAAGAGCTGAAGCACATGTCAGTCACCTGCTGCCACACATGGGAGTAAGTCACATATGTGCAAGTCACAAGCAAGTCTCAAGTCTTAACCTTCAAGTCACAAGCAAGTCCCAAGTTACTGTGGCGAAAAGCAAGCAAGTCAAGTCGAGTCCCTGCTAGAAGTCAAGCAAGTCAAGTCATTTATTTTGGTCAAGTCACAAATTAAGTCAAAATACTGATCTACCCCATTTCCACCTTTAAATGAGTTAAAAGTCCGTTTTCAGGAAAGGTTTTGTTTTATTTTCAACATTAACAAAACTGCTTAGTGCTTTTTTCTTGGCATATTAAAGAAACACTTTGAATGCCCAAACAACAGACAAGGAGCAGAACACTCAGCAATTAAATGGCCAACAAGCCTGAAAAAATGTAGTCCTTGCTGAGGGGCAAAATAACTAAGCTCAAAGTTTGAACTTGACACAATGCCAACATCTGGACACTTGAATGGTGATGAGAATAGCCACTTAAAATGCATTGCATTTGCAAAAAGTTAAATTGGAAAGTACTTTCTTGCTCAGTTGTGAGCGATGGGGTCGCATTATCACCCCACCATGGCTGAACACACGTTCAACAGGTGCGCTTGATGCAGGGACTGACATAACTCTTACCGCTACCCTGAACAGCTCCAATGGCTTTTGGCAAATGCTGATTGGCTCAGAGGCGGTGGTGGGCGGAGTGTGTGGGTAATATTTTCGGGGGGGGGGGGGGGGGGTGGTGCCAAGTCATTGCAAGTCAAATAGCCCAAGTCACAGTCAAATCGCAAGTCATTAGTGACAAGTCAAAGTCAAGTCGAGTCATTTATTTAATTTTGTCAAGCAAGTCGCAAGTCCTCAAACAGGTAAGTCAAGTCTGACTTAAGTCAAGTCATGTGACTGAAGTCCCCCACCTCTGCCTGCTGCTACACTAAACCACTCCCCTGCCCCCAAAACAAACAGCCCTAGCTCACAGCATAGGCCTGCCTAATGTTACCTGCGCTGACAGTACAAAACAAACCCACTACTCTACCACCTACCTAAGGTAGAGGGTGATACACCAGCAATTTGCAGTAGTGGACATTTAAGGTGAGTGAGAAGGGAAATTGACTAAGCAAAACTCCTCTTAAGATTCTTTCTCCAGGCAAACAGGCCTGAGAAGCATGAACTACAACTCTCTATTGCTATACCCTCCCCAGCCAGCAGTCCTGAGAGGTGAGACTAAACCATTCACATATATAAAACCTCTCCAGGCAAAGCCTGGGAGGAAGGGACACTTCTAGAAGGTCTCCCCAAATATTTGTTATTTTTCCCAGCCCACACCACTGGCAATAATGACAGCAGCAGTATAGTAGTCATTGGTAATCTCTGTAACAAAACCTCCTGCTGGACTGAAGGCCTTTTCAGACAGAACACAGGCCACAGGGATACCAAACTCCCAAGAATGTGTAGCCTGCCACACTGCACTCTACAGTAGCACAATACAGCACAATGTAAGATTGTCAACTAACTCTCCCTACAGAGACTGTCAGCTCCTTCTAAACTCAAACACACAATAACAAATGGCTGCTTGGAACCTACCTTTTGATAGTGAGGTGCTGGCACATAAAAAAGCCCCAATTATTGGTCCTTCTAAGTAAAATGATCAAAAAAAGTTCAAAGACCAGGTAATACATTATGTGCATTATGGTTCCAAAGAATTTGGCCTTGGGAATTTCCACATTTATTTGCAGGAACCAAAAATTTCGAACTTGCTGGATCTGCCTCAAACAGTAGCCCCCCCCCCCCCCCAAGCTAGTAATCAAAAACAAACAAAAAAAGTTCCTTTAAGTGCCTGCGGGTGCCGGACACACAGATGTCTATGGAAAGCATGACCGTTCTGCAATCATGTGATTGCAGCTGGGAAGCTTGATTGGCTTCCTTTAGTGTTTCCTCATGGCGCAGAGCCATGCGCCCTAACACTCTAACTATACAATTATTCTTTGTGATTGGTGGAGCTGTGGAGGACATAGGGTGGTGCTTTTAGCTGAACTGCTTCACTCCTGGTCTCGCTGGTCAACTTTTCCCGGTCCTGTCAGAAACCATGAATCAGACCGAGACAGAGGTACAGTTAATCACACTTGTTTAATAATAATAATAATAATAATAATAATGATAATAAGGTAAACAGAGTAAGCGTAGTCAATACATAGCCAGAGTTCAGTAACCAGATCGGGTTGTCAGCCAATGCCAATGTCAGAGAGCCAGAGATCAAAGTAGTAGTACAGCAAGCAGGATCAGGAGCCAGAAGGAACGTCAGCCGAGCAAGTCTTCAACAGGAACGCAGGAGAAAGTCTCTGAGATATGACCAAAGGCGAAGGTAGAGATGAAGTGAGCTGGACAGCTTTAAGTAGGCAGGACTGACGAGCAGATCACCAACAGCTGAGTCACTGTGGAGAGAAAGGAACTGGCAATTAGCCGACAGCTGAGCGGCCAGCTCAGAGAAGGAAGGGCTGAGCCCAGCCCTGACAGTACCCCCTCCTTCTCGACCCCTCCCCCTCGGAGGACCACCGGGCTTGAGGGGAAAACATCTATGGAAATCACAGAGGAGGACAGGGGCATGTATGTCCGAGGATGAGACCCAAGAGCGGTCCTCCGGACTGTACCCCTTCCAATGCACCAGGTACTGTATGCGCCCACGGAACCTACGGGAGTCAACAATGGATTGTACTTTATACTCCTCATGGTTCTCAACCTGTATAGGGTGAGGACATGGCACCGAGGTGGTAAAGCGGTTGCAGACCAAAGGCTTCAATAAGGAGATATGAAACACATTAGAGATGTGCATACTAGGAGGAAGGTCCAACGCATAAGCCACTGGGTTAATCCTGGGAAGGATACGGAAAGGCCCAATAAACCGAGGTGTGAACTTCAAAGAAGGAACACGAAGTCGGAGGTTTGACGGAATCTACTGTTGCCTTCTTACTGGAGGAGATATCCCTTCACTATTTTTTATATGGACTTTCAGGATTTGCTGTTCCATATTTCACTATAGACATTTCATCACAAATTGCTATCTTTTACATTTAAATGTTGATTAATTTTTTCATTCACATGTTTATTAAGTACATGTTAGATATTTCTAGCGCTGCATTTTATATATTCTGATTTCTCAGTGGACTTGGTTTGTTTGTGTGTCAGCCGCTTTTTGTTTTTCACATTTTTGGTTAGTGCAGCATTTTCACTTCTTATAATCACCTTGGGTAGCCCATGTAAGCGGAAGATCTCCCAAGCAAAAATATAACTGGTCAACCACCAAAAGGATAACTGTGTTGACTTGGGAGTTGGGTAACTCCACAATGAAATCCATAGACAGGTGGGTCCAAGGCCTCTCTCCAATGGGTATGGGTTGTAGGAGGCCCTCTGGAAGGTGTCGTGGAGTCTTACTCTGAGCACACACGAACAGGCAGCTACGAAGGTGGTTACATCAGCACGTAGACTAGGCCACCAGAATTGTTGGGAAATGGCCCAAAAGTGTTGATTCTTCCCAGGGTGGCAAGCAGCCTTGGGAGAATGGTAAGTCTGGAGCACAGCAGTATGGAGACTCTCGGGTCACAAGGTTTCTCAGGAGGAGCGTCGACCTAAGCAGCAAGAATTTTGTCACCTAAAGGAGAAGTAAGACTGGTGCGAACCGTAGCCAGAATACGATCAGGAGGAATCACAGGAACCGGAACCGACTCCATCTTGGAAGTGGAGGAAAATTGTCATGACAAGGCATCAGCCCTTACATTCTTAGTACCGGGTAAGAATGAGACAATGTAATTAAAACTCGACAGGAAAAGAGCCCATCGCACCCTTCTGGGAGAGAGGCGCTTAGCCTCAGACAAGAATGTGAGATTCTTATGGTCAGTAAGAATGAGAACCGGCACAGTGGTACCTTCAAGGAGATGTCTCCATTCTTTCAGGGCTAAAATGATCGCCAACAGCTCTCTGTCACCATCTCGTAATTGCACTCTGCCGGTGACAATTTCTTGGAAAAGTAGCCACACGGATGCATAGCGCACTCAGAGTTAGGACGTTGAGACAGAAGGGCACCAACTCCAGTCTCGGAAGCATCAACTTCTAGAATAAAAGGCAACGTAGGATCAGGGTGTGCCAACACAGGAGCAGAAACAAAGGCAACCTTGAGACTCTCAAAGGCCTTAATGGACTCCGGAGACCAACTCTGTGGGTTGCCGTCTTTCCTGGTCATATCAATCAGAGACGAGAAGTTACGAATAAACTTCCGATAATAGTTGGCAAAGCCAAGAAAACGCTGCAGAGGATGTAAACCCACAGGTCGAGGCCACTGTAGGACCGCTGAAAGTTTCTCTGGGTCCATCGAAAAACCAGCAGTGGAGATGACACAGCCCAGGAATTTCACCTGTTCACAATGGAATTTGCACTTTTCTAATTTACAATAGAGATTGTTCTCTCGTAGTCTCTGAAGCACACGACAGACATCTGTGTGGTGGCTCTCCAGGGACTTGGAAAATATGAGGATATCGTTGAGATAAACCACCACACATAACTGCAACAAATCTCAGAGGAAATCGTTAATGAACTCCTGGAAAACTGCCAGAGCGTTACAAAGGCCAAAAGGCATTACAAGATACTCATAATGACTTGATCTGGTATTAAACGCAGTTTTCCACTCGTCGCCCTCCTTAATCCTGATGAGATTGTATGCCCCTCTCAAATCAAGCTTTGTTAAAACCGTTGCTCCCTTGAGGCGGTCAAATAACTCCATAATTAACGGAATAGGATAGGCATTCTTAATCATGAAACCCCTATAATCGATACAAGGTCTCAGTCCACCACTCTTCTTCTTCACAAAAAAGAAATCAGCACCAGCAGGAGACGAGAATTTGCGGATGAAACCATGAGAAAGTACGTCTGCAACATACTCCTCCATGGCCTTATCCTCCAAGACCGACAAAGGGTAAACCCGGCCACGAGGGGGTATGGCACCAGGTTGAAGGTCAATTGCGCAATTATACGACCGGTGTGGAGGAAATAACTTGGAATTGGATTATCTCATAGTGAAGGGCCCCTACGGCCATGGACAACGGAACAGTCTCATGAGTCACAGGGGCAGGCTGTAGAGGTCTCCCGTCAAGAGCCTCAATGGCAAGTGGAGTGTCACGCAGCTGCAGCGGAATCGAGTGCTTTGATACAAAGGAAGCATCAATGAACAGGCCTGCAGCCCCAGAGTTGATTAGAGCCTGTATCTCGACGGATGACTCAGCCCAAGACAGGGTAACCGAAACCAGGGGCTTATCTTTCTGGGAACCTGGAGCCGAAACAACGCCACCTAAGGTCTGTCCGTGACAGGACCTCAAGGTTCGGGTGCTCCCTGGACGGGTAGGACAAGACTTCAAGACTTCAAAATGTGACCAGCCTGTCCACAGTAAAGGCACAATCTTTCCCTCCTACTAAGGGCTCTCTCATCTGCAGAGAGATGCGTGAAGCCCAAGTACATGGGTTCATCTATACAGACCGACTCGGTACCAGGAGGCATGGGAGGTGAGGGATGCAAGGGTGGGACTGCAAAGTTCATAGGCAAATGTACAGGAGGCTTGCGCCAGCGCTCCTTAAAAGAGAGTCTTTCTCTGAGTCTGGAGTCAATGAGGATGGCTCTTGGCAGCAGAAGCGGAGCGTGCAGGAACATCAAATACCCTTTTGAAGGAAGCCACAAATTCTGGGTAACTCAGGACCACAGGTTTTTGCGTCTCCCATAGAGGGTTTGCCCAGGCCAAGGCTCTCTCAGAAAGCAAAGATATCACGAAACCTACTTTGCTCCTGTCTGTGGGAAACACCTGGGGCAGCATCTCAAAGTATATCTCAACCTGGTTGAGAAACCCTCTGCATTGAACTGGATCGCCCCCAAATCGCTGGGGAAGCGCAATGGAACCAGACATACCTCTTATAGAGGTAATACTCGAGGCCGGTGCCTGCACAGAGACTGGAGCAGCAGCAGGGACGACCTGCAATACAGGTTGTACCGGAACAGCCATAGTGGAATATTCCAGGTGAGCTGTGCGACTCAGGAGCGTTTGTAACGCCAAGGCAAACTGATCCATGCAGTGATCCTGGTCATCCAATCTTTAAAAAATATTACCAACAAGTGGACTGACTGCATCTTCTGAATTCATGGCCTTCACCTACGGTCAGAAACCATGAATCAGACTGAGACAGAAGTACAGTTAATCACACTTGTTTAATAATAATAATAAGGTAAACAGAGTAAGCGTAGTCAATACATAGCCAGAGTTCAGTAACCAGATCTGGTAGTCAGCCAATGCCAATGTCAGAGAGCCAGAGATCAACGTAGTAGTACAGCAAGCAAGATCATGAGCCAGAAGGGACATCAGCCGAGTAAGTCTTCAAAAGGAATGCAGGAGAAAGTCTCTGAGATGTGACCAAAGATGAAGGCAGAGATGAAGTGAGCTGGACGGCTTTAAGAAGGCAGCACCAGGGCTGGACTGGGACAAAAATTTGGCCCTGGACTTCATCCAGACCGGCCCACTTTGACAGGTTTCTCCCATGCCGGCCAGACAAACCCGCCCCCCCCCCCCAGCCGGCCAACCCTGATGGCCACCCAAGCCCACCCTCCCCCTTCACTAGCCATTAACCATTCTACTTTATTCGAGTAGAACAGCTGGTACCGGTGGGGAAGTTAGTCATTATTTCACCCGGGGCAAAGAATCAGTTTCTTGCCCCCCCTAATGGGACAAGATTAGGCAGAAGTGAGAAACCCCCAGGCCATAGCTGTTGAGTCAGCTGTCTGTCCCCTCCCCCATGCTCCTTTTGGTCCCCCCATGCTCCTCTGCCCCCCCCTGTGCTCCTCTGGTCCTCCCCCTGCTTCTCTGTTCCCCCACATGTTTCTCTGTTCCCCCACATGCTTCTCTGTTTCCCCAACTGCTTCTCTGTTCCCCCACATGCTTCTCTGTTCCCCCCCATGCTTCTCTGTTCCCCCCATGCTTCTCTGTTCCCCCACATGCTTCTCTGTTCCCCCCCATGCTTCTCTGTACCCTCGTGCTTCTCTGGTCCCCCCTGTGCTCCTCTGGTACCACCACATGCTTCTCTGGTCCCCCACATGCTTCTGCATTCCTCTCCTGATCTTCTGTTCCCCCCCAGGCTGCTCTGGTACCCCTGTGCTTCTCTGGTCCCCCCATGCTTCGCTGGTCCCCCCCATGCTCCTCTATTCCCCCCATGCTGCTCTGGTCCCCCGTGCTACTCTATTTTCCCCCCATGCTGCGCTGGTCCCCCATGTGCTGCGCTGGTCCCCCATGTGCTCCGCTGGTCCCCCATGTGCTCCGTTGGTCACCCGCGTGCTGCGCTGGTCCCCCATGTGCTCCGCTGGTCCTCTACCAGCTCCTATGGTCCTCCTTGTGCTCTGCTGGTCCCCCCCATGCTCCTCTCCCCCCCAATGCTGCTCTAGTCCCCCATGCTCCTCTATTCCCCCCCCCTTTGCTGCTCAGGTCCCCATGCTCCTCTATTCCCCACCATGCTGCTCTGGTCCCCCATGCTCCTCTATTCCCCTTTCCTCCTTTCCTGCTCAGGTCCCCATGCTCCTCTATTCCCCACCATGCTGCTCTGGTCCCCCATGCTCCTCTATTCCCCTTCCCCTTTGCTGCTCAGGTCCCCATGCTCCTCTATTCCCCTTCCCCCCCCATGCTGCTCAGGTCCCAATGCTCCTCTATTCCCTCCCATGCTGCTCTGGTCCCCCATGCTCCTCTATCCCCCCCCTTTGCTGCTCAGGTCCCCATGCTCCTCTATTCCCACCATGCTGCTCTGGTCCCCCATGCTCCTATATTCTCCTTCCTCCCATGCTGCTCAGGTCCTCATGCTCCTCTATTCCCCCCATGCTGCTCTGGTCAGACCCCTATGCTCCTCTATTCCCCTTCCCCCTCTTTGCTGCTCAGGTCCCCATGCTCCTCTATTCCCCATGCAGCTCTGACCCCCCCTATGCTGCTCTGGCCCCCCCTGCAGCGCTCACCTCCTCTCCCTGCCTAGTTATGAAGCAGACTGAATAATGACATGCTCCTCGGGAGATCGGCACTGAGAAGCTAATCATACGATCCGGAAGGAGGGCTCAGGGCAGCCACACACAGCTGTGACATAAGCTTCCTCTGCACTCGTTCTCCTGCTCTTTCCTTTCCTGCTCTCCATCTAGATTCTCCGCGGTAGCAGACAGGATGGAGAGTGGGGAAAGAAAAGAGCAGGAGAACGAGTGCAGAGGAAGCTTATGTCACAGCTGTGTGTGGCTGCCCTGAGCCCTCCTTCCGGATCGTATGATTAGCTTCTCAGTGCCGATCTCCCGAGGAGCATGTCATTATTGAGTCCGCTTCATAACTAGGCAGGGAGAGGAGGTTAGCGCTGCGGGGAGAGAGAGACAGAGGAGCAGAGGGGTGGCGGTCCGCTGTCACTGAAGCCGGCCCACTGAGCCATCGGCCCACCGGGAAACTCCCGGTAGTCCCGATGGCCAGTACATGCCTGGGCAGCACTGACGAGCAGATCATCAATAGCTGAGTCACTGTGGAGAGAAAGGAGCTAGCAATTAGCCAACAGCTGAGCGGCCAGCTCAGAGAAGGAAGGGCTGAGCCCAGCCCTGACAGGTCTCATGGTGGTGGAACACAAGGATTGAGCCTCTCTGAGTCGGCTGGCCGGCCATCAGACACTCCTGTACACCTCCCTACCTACTGCTACCTAGCCCGGAGAACACAGGATTGGAAAGTGAAGTGCCCAGGGCAATCACTGCCCAGCCTGCATACAGGTAGGTGACCAACTGGCCATCCATCCACTGCTCTATCCAGGGCTGCTGATAAGGGGGGACCCCTGGGCTGGGGGGGGGATCAGTTCATCTGGAGAGCCGGGGAGTCGGTAACTGGAGGGACTATATTTTCTATTTCGGCTCCTATGCGGATTTACACTGGCCATATTTGCCGATAGTAAGTTTAAAGTCCCGGCTCTCTCTGTCCCTGTGCTGATGGCGGAGGACTGAATCGTCTCACACACTGCCTTACTCCTTCAGCAAGAATCAGCAGGAGAAGAAGAACGGTGGCAGGCTCAGGTCTGTGCAGGTGTCAAAGACAGCAGTCCATGTCCTCCAGCCATGTCCCTGTGACAGACTCGGCAGCCAGCAGTGCACACAGAGGGATCCCTGGAAACACACAGAGAAGGTACAGTACATGCAGGGCCAGGACTGGGGGGAGGAAGGGGCACCTGCTATGCTGTTGTCACTGTCCTGACTCCTGCTACAGCAGCATCTTTCACCTCCAACTTTACTTCCCCTTTCTCTGTGTAATGGAAGTCTCTACATCTTCCCTATCACACTGATCCTCCACCCTCCTTCACTTTCTGCTGTTCGCTCTCCCCTCATATCTTCACTGCTCACACACACCCTGCATCCTCCTGGTGCAGATCTGAGCATTCCCATCACTGACTGACACCCGTTCCATCCCACATTACTTTTTATCTCTTTTACCTGTTCAGCAGCTCGGTACATTCTCTTCACTCATTTAAGGTGGCCATACTAAGAATTAAATAATAAAAGGAATCATCTATTCTATGGCCAATTAAATGAGTGCAGAGAATGTACTGAGCTGCTGTACAGGTAAAAGAGATAAAAAGTAATCTGGGATGGAAAGGGTGTCAGTCAGACAGTCAGTGATTGGACCCTTAGAGAGGAATGCCCAGATCTGAGACCACACTTGTAAAGACGACCATAGGGGCTCATTTGCACAGCTGGGAGGGGCAGTACAAGCAGGCAGTTGAGCTGAAGATTTACCACCCGCCAACCAGCCCACCTGAAAAGAGATTTCACCATGAATAGGGTGCACCACAACTACCTGCAAGTTTGTGCAATGAACATGGCTGGGGCATTGTGGGTCTGCATATGATGGGCACAGTGAGGCTACAATTGACTTGCACAGTGAGACTGCAATTGATGGGCACAGTGAGGCTACAATTGACGGGCACAGTGAGGCTGCATTTGATTGGCACAGGGAGGCTGCAATTGACGGGCACAGTGAGGCTGCAATTGACAGGCACAGTGAGGCTGCAATTGACTTGCACAGTGAGGCTGCAATTGATGTGCACAGTGAGGTTATATTTGATGGGCACAGTGAGGCTGCAACTGATGTACACAGTGAGGCTGCATTTGATGAGCATGGTGAGGTTGCATTTGATGGGCACAGTGAGGCTGCATTTGATGGGCACAGTGAGGCTGCAATTGATGGGCACAATGAGGCTGCAATTGATGGGCACAGGGAGGCTGCAATTGATAGGCACAGTGAGACTGCATTTGACAGGCACAGTGAGCCTGCAATTAATGTGCACAGTGAGGTTGCATTTGATGGGCACAGTGAGGCTGCATTTGACAGGCACAGTGAGGCTGCAATTGACATGCACAGTGAGGCTGCAATTGACATGCACAGTGAGGTTGCATATGATGGGCACAGTGAGGCTGCATTTGATGGGCACAGTGAGGCTGCATTTGATGAGCACAGTGAGGCTGCAATTGACGGACATAGTGAGGCTGAAATTGACGGGCACAGTGAGGCTGCATATTATGGGCACAATGAGGCTGCATATGATAGGCACAGTTTTATCTAGCAGTAATGATACATAATCACTTGATAAATGGCTATATACAGCCCTGCATTACTAACAGTTTAATTTTTCAGTTTGTTTGCGCCCCCCCAAAAAATTTTAAGCACCAGCCGCCGCTCTCCTCAAACCTATGGTAGTGGGAAATGCGAATCTTATACCTTATTGTTACATTTATATGACTCTATCCAGTTTGTGCCAAGGGTGGCTTAGTTACCTGTGTCATACACTACCCGTGGGGCAAGCTCGACCAGCAAGATATTTATATGAGACTTGCATATTCTGGAGTTACCACAAATGGAAATTGTGGTCTTGTAAAGACTTGTGCTTCATAGCGAACAGAATGTCATTGACTTTCATTTATTATTTGGCACTGCGTGGTTATTCTTAATACTACTGTTAAATAAGATTTTTGCTGGCAAGTTATCTGGAACATATGTCTGCACATATCTGTCTAATTTTATGATGCTGGGAATATGTGTCATACCAACTATCATTTTAGTGAATTAAATATTAGAATTTGTTGACAACTCTAAACACGAGAAATAGCGTGCAGTAAAGTCAAAGAAACAATTCATGTTCAGCACTGCATTTACAGAAATAAGTACAGTAATTAAACCTATTATGCCTTTATATATTTTTATTTGATGCTTGATGATACTGTTTATTATTAAAACTCCTTTGAGGTTTGCCTCTGTTTTATAAGATCACACTTTTAAGATTCATAGAAAGATTAGGTGCTGCTGCTAATCTAGACATTTCCTGTAAAGGTTACCTAAAAGGTATGGCAATTGCATTCCTGGATGAAAATCTATGGATGAGCAAAGCACACAAGTAAATGGCATCCTTTTAAACACAGTTCTTAAGAAATAAACCTTAAATAACAATACCTTTCATGTTCAAAGAGAGGATTAGCCAGTCTGTTACCTCTCCCTGTGTCTGGAAACAGCGAGCTAATAAAAAGTAATTTTCAATGTGATTGGACCTATTCTAATAATTATTTACTTAGTTGTAGTCCAATTCCCCTAGGTAGTTGGAGTAGGTTTTTCTTATGTATGCATCCTTGTATAATGGCTGTCCTCTTTGAAATATAATTTTAATTTACTTAATCCATTCTTATGAACACAAATTTAAAGCACAAATTCCTTTGTAAACCAAGCTTGGGCTTGTACTAGGATTCTCTGCCTATTTATAGACTGAGTTTTCATTAATAGCCTAACAGGGTTTCACTGAACTCTCCCCTTCCCACTTAGTAGTAGGGGGTAATGCACTGTACCACATTATATATCCCTTTTCCAGATTTTTCAAATTAAAAAAGGTGTATTATAACATTTGTTTCGGATAATATTTCAGGGAAAATGTTTTTTCTTTTTATCTTTTTTTGGAGATCATCAAGTTAGCTGCATATAACACTTGCGTCCACAATCTCTGAAAAGTGATTTCTCTACAACATGTTGAGGATCTCTTCTCCATGGTCATTTAGCCCTTAAGTTGACTATGATTACTATGTATTCCAGGTTCTGTGGTCCCCTTGTGCACAGTAATTTAAATACCTGGCCAATCACCAAATTTAAACATTAAAGTCCATTTCTTGCACTGCTTTGAAAAAAAAATCTAAAGTTCAAAGGTGTTGGGATATATTGGGGGTAGGGATGGGCCGAACGACCCCCTGTTCGGTTCGCATCAGAACTTTCGAACATCGGGTACGTTCGGAACCAAATAACAAACCCCATTGAGATCTATGGGACCCGAACATGAAAAATCAAAAGTGCCCATTTTGAAGGCTTATATGCAAGTAATTGGGCATACAATGGTTATGGGGGTCCGGGTACTGCCCTGGGGGACATGTATCAATGAAAAAAAAATGTAAAAAATGTAGTTTTTAAATGAGCAGTGATTTATTGATTCTTAAGGTGAAAGTATAAAATTGAAAAATTCCTCTCAATATAGTGCCTGGGGGGTCCCCTTAGTCCTCCTGTAAAGTGGAACATCTGTACTGTGTATAGAAGCTGCTGCAGCAATAATTACATTTATAAAGCCCAAAAAATTAAATTTTTCCTGCAATCTTTCTTTACTTTGTAAGCAACGGCTTGGGGAGCCAGTCTGTATGATGAGGCCACAATGTAGTGCACATGGAACAAGATTAGAGATTTTTTTGGATAAATTCTGGTGTCTCTACCACAGACTTTGGATTTCTACATCTGTAACGGGTGCGGAAAAATTGTTCTATGAGTGTCGGTGGCGCCTTCACAGCATGACCCTATAGTGGTACTCTTGATGAAAGCAAGAATTGGCCTTGCTGTCAAAAATTGGAAAGACATGCACCTGTCAAACAGGTGCGGGAAAATTGTTCTTTGGGTGTGGGTGGCCCCTTCACACCTTAACACTATAGAGGTACTCTTGACGAAAGCAAGAATTGGCCCTGCTGTCAAAAATTGTAATGATATGCACACAGGTGAGGAAAAATTGGTCTTTGGGTGTTAATTGTGCCCATGAAACCTACACCAAAAACATTCTTCCAGATGAACTCAACACCCACAACACTAGGCAGCCTAGAGATTCCACATGCCAAAAACACTTAATCAGCGACATTGGCATCAGGGGCTTCATAGTTAATCCAGGACTGATTCATTTTGATAAAAGTCAGACGGTCCACGGAGTCTGCGGACAGACGTGTTCTATGATCAGTAGCAAAACCTCAAGCAGCACTGAATGCCTGTTCAGAATGCATGCTGGATGCAGGACAGCCCAGCAGCTCAATAGCATACTGGGCAAGTTCTGACCAGTGGTCTATCCTCGATGAGCCAGTGGATCGTCAACTGGAAAACTCTCCATCTCTGTTTTCGCCCCCTAGATAATCGTCCACCATGTGATGCAGACGCTGCCGATGGGATGTGGAAGCTGACAGCCCTGGGGACTAAAAAAAATCAGAAATGCATCACTTATGCGGCCGCCTTTTCCACCGCTCCTTTCTTGACCAACAGAAGCCTCAAAACTACGTTTTACACTGTAACCTACCAGAGTTGGGAAAAGCATTTGATAAAGTTCTCTTTAAGGTGTCCTCAAGAGATTTCATCTTCTGCACTCTCTGTGGGGACGAGATGAGTTCTGAGACTTTCTCCTTATAACGGTGATCAAGGAGGGTTGCCAACCAATAGTGATCCTTTTCCTTTACGCTGCGTATTCTTGGGTCCTTTCGCAGGCTTTGAAGCATGAGGGAGCCCATGCACCTTAAATTTGCAGAGGCATGAGGATTACAATATCTGAAACTGCCTCCTCCCAATCACGAACTACTCCTAAGGGTTCTGCAGATGAAAAACCATCTCTTACTGTTTGACGTATGTCTTCCTCTGCTTCAATGCCTCTGAAACTGCCAGAATCCTCCTCCTCTTCCCCTTCTTCCTCTCTCTCTTCTTGTATGTTCTGTGGCATAGGAACAATGGTGTCTGCATAAAGTGGGCCTTGAGAGGAAAGGAAGTCCCCCTCTTCGTCCCACTGTTCTGCCTCTAGTGCCCTGTCCATAATGCCACGCAGAGTCTGTTCAAGCAGGAACACAACAGGTATTGTGTCACTGATGCATGCATTGTCAGGGCTCACCATCCTTGTTGCCTTCCCAAATGGTGACAGTACAGTGCATGTATCCTTTATGAGCAGCCATTGGCATGGGGAAAAAAACCAGAGCCGGCCTGAGCCTGTCGTTGTACCATACTCACACAGGTGTTCGTTGACAGCCCTCTGCTGCATGTGCAGCCACTGCAGCATTGCCAAAATTGAGTTTCACCTGGTGGGCATGTCACAAATCAGGGGGTTTACGGGCAGGTGGAATTCCTGCTGAATTTCAGCCAACTGAGCACTGGCTGTGTATGACCGCCTAAAATGGCTACACACTCTTCTGGCCTGCTTTAGTAGATCTTGCAAACCTGGGTACCTATTTAGGAAACGCTGCACCACAAAATTGAGTATTCAGGCATGGCACATGTGTCAACTTTCCCTGTCTAAGGGCAGACAGGAGGTTTGTGCCATTATCACACACCACCATTCCTGGCTCCAGCTTTCATGACGTGAACCACCTCTGGACCTGTCCCTGCAGAGCTGCAAGAATCTCTGCTCTGGTGTGGTTCCTGTCCCCTAGACACACCAGCTGAAGCACTGCATGGCACCTTTTAGCCTGACTTATTGAATAGCCCTTTGAATGCTTAGGGGGTACTTGAGGTTCATAGGACGATTCAGCAGTGGAGGGCAAAAGATTGCCGCTCCAATCTCTCAAATCCGTATCAAGACACCCGCCCTAATGGAACTCACAGGTGCTGGCTCTGCACAAGCTTGAGGAAAGAGAAAAATATCCTGGACGGCCGCACACCATAGAAGACATCTTTATTGATATGAAGAAATAAAATCCAAATGCAGTCACCTCATGTACAGGGAGGAACAGGAAAGACAGCTAACATGTTTCACGCCCCATCATGGCGCTTATTCAGCAGAGGAGGGCACGGGGGAGGAGGTGGAGGGGGTAGAGCTGATAAATCTGGCATCATCACCAGATGTATGAAGAAGTGGGGGCACAACAAGCTGCAGCACTGAGCCCTGTCCTGCATCTTTCCAAGTTGCAAGCAGAGTTACCCAGTGTGCTGTGAATGAAATGTATCATCCCTGCCCATGCTTGCTGGACCACGTGTCAGCAGTAACGTGGACTCTGCGGCTGACTGCCTTGCCCAACGATGCCACAAAATTGCCTTCCACGTTATGGTAGAGAGATGGAATGGCCTTACCTGAAAAGAAATAGTGACTGGGAACCTGCCTTTGTTGTACAGCACATTCTGCAAATTCACGGAAGGGGGCAGAATCCACCAGGCAGAAAGGCAGAAGTTATAGACCCAGCAGCTTTGACAAGCTTGCATTTAGATGCTGAGCATGTCGCTGCAGCAGATGGGGCAGGGAAATTTGCCAGCTATAGTCTACAGCTGGTGGTGTGCTGCTGGCAGGTGTGCTGCAAGGACCTGGGACATCCTGTGCTATACCATCATCCCTGTCAGTGGAGGCTGCTCAGAGGTCATGAGGTATAGCAGGGACAGACTTAGGTGAGTAAGAAGGAGGGACAGATTTGTGCCTCTTTTGTGTGGCTTTTAGGTGCTCTTGCCTTGGCTGAGTGGTGGGAGGTTAAATACCTTGTCAAGCATGTGGTACCCAAATGGTTTGTGTTTTTGCCACGGTTGAGACAAAGTTTGCAAATAGCAACAGTGCGATCAGCTGCACATGTACTGAAAAAGACCCAGACAGATGAGCTGTGGGAAGTGGGCCGGCAGATAACAGCTCCGTGTGATGGAATAGAGTGGCTCTACTCTTCCATGATGGCTGCCTTGTTGGGGTTGTGCCTCATTCTCACTTTCCTCCTCTGCTCTATCCAGTATCCTAGTCGAGTCATCATCATCATCTCCTCCATCCTCATTACTACTGGAGACAACTTGGCAATAAACTGTGACTGGGGGAACATGACTGCCAATTTGTGTACCAGTGTTCTCCCCTCTTTGTAGGCTCATGTTCCTGTCTTCCTCAACATCAAAGTCAGAACCAACATCTGAATAACTCAGCTGACTCCTCCATGCCTGATGCTGGGGCTATGGCAGGAATAGCTGTGTACAAGGAGGCAGGTTTTGCCACTCTGGCAGCTGCAGGGGACTGCGCACTAGTCTCTGCTTGGATGATGAAGGATGAGGAGGATGAGGACGGTTTAGTAAGCCAGTCCACCTCCTTCTCTGCATGCTATGGCTGGATAGCACGGACAACATCACTAAACAGAGGAAATTATGCCCTGCCTGAGGACTGACCATGTCCACCTTTGCCTGTGGACACATATGCTGCTGTCCCCCTTACAGTGCCATGGGAACGTCTGCCTTTTGGGGGAGTGGGGGGTTATAATTAACAAAATGTAATAAAGATGCGTAAATGTGGATGCACTTTAATCAATGGAAAGTGGTGTTCGGTGCAGTTTAATTTGAGTATTCACGACACAGAGACACTACACGGATACACTAAAATATACCACAATATACTGCGTCAAACTTGTAGTAGCACACAGAACTATATGGCGTAACCTTGCAGTAATGCACAGAACTATACTACGTTAAACTTGCAGTAACGAACAGAACCATTCTATATGGCATTAAACTTGCAATAACGCAATGAAATATATGGCGCTAAACTTGCAGTAACGCAATTAAATATATGGCGTTAAACTTACAGTAATGCACAGAACTATACAGCATTAAACTTGCAGTAACGCACAGAACCATTCTGTGTATGAATTTCATTTGGATGAATTTTTCTTTACCTCACATCATGCAGGGTAAAATAGTTGTCTAGGTTTTCTTCCCAGAAACTGTGGTCCAGATAGGGAATATCACTCTGCTACTTATGTAAAAGAAAGATCAGTTTGGGAGAGTCTGTGCATAATACGCATGTGCATAATTAGGATAGATTTTCCAGGATATTCCCTAACAGTAAAGTGAGGTAGAAAAGGGTTGCGCTATAGAAAAGTGTTTGGTGACCAGTTATTAGGTTTCACAAACCTACATTTAGCAGTATCCCATACTTTTAGAATTTTGTTTTCATGGGGTTAGTGATATTGGGGTGAGACCATGAACCTATGAAGACCAGATTGCTCAGTGTGGAATGTGATCCCGAAAATCACAATTTCTGTATTCACTGACAGATTTTTTATTTTAAAATTAAAAACACATGGCGCCACTCTAAGTGCAGAGATTCCATAAAGTTTATTATGCAAGACTAGAAAAGATGGTACTCACAAAGGTACATGATTAAAAACATGTTGGCGAAGTAGCCAGAGTGTTCTGAAGTCTATATGGTCCCGGTCTGGACGGCGTTGGTGTCCGATGGACAGGCTCGGCGGTGGAAGCCGTCGCTTCCTGTCGCTGGAACGCACGCTGAGCACCAGGGAGCCAGGGAGATGAGGTCACTTCCGGGCGACAGGACGTGTAGGCGACGCGTTTGCGGAGCTACGCTCCTTCCTCAGGCCTAACGTATAACGTGATTGGGCTAGAATATAAAGACTGATGGATGTCGCTGATTGGTGGAAAAAACGCTCCGAATTATGCTGCAATCGCTCAGGCTGACATTATAGCTACCTAGGAAGGATGCGTTAGAAAACAACTACTGGAATTACTAAAATATGACAATGTATAAAAAAACAATATTAAAAAAAGGATTATATAAAAGCAATGTGAATAATATGAGTAATAATGGATAATATAGATAATTGGGGAAGTGACATGGACAACCGCATTACCCGCATAAGAGATGTTCCAAGAACACATAACCTCAGCTAACGATAAGGGATGACTCATGGATTTTTTACATAATGGATATGTAAATGTAAATGTGAAAAATAAAATAAAAATGAAATGAAAGAATAATAATAAAAATGAAAATTAATAATAATAAAAATGAAAATTAATAATAATACAAATGAAAATAAGGGTAAAAATAAAAATCAAAAATTATGAAAAAAAAAATGAAAATAGAAATAAATAAACATAAAAATAAAAATAATAATGAAAATGAAAATACTTTTAAAAATAAATATAAAATTGATTAAATATAATAATGGAAATATTAATGATACTGATACATAATGGAATACATTGACAGATGGGGGGGGGGGAAACAATCAAACTAGGCTGCTCAATTTCCTCATTTAACCCGCCTGGGGCAAGAGAGTGCAAAGTGTATATCCAGTACGTTTCCCTCTGGCAGAGGCGTTTAAAACGCTCTGCCAGTGGGAACGTACCTGTAATGGACTCAATGATCCAAACCCTAAGGCCAGAGGAAGAATGATCATGATTGCGAAGAAAATGTAAGGGAACACTGTGGGTGTCGTCTCCTGCTTCCACGAGATGACGGTTCTCCCCAAATCTTTTTCTCAGAGTGCGTATAGTTCTTCCCACATAATAGAGCCCACAAGGACAAGTTAAGTAGTAAATTACAAATTCCGTGGAACAATTGAAAAAACTGCTGATCTGGTATGTCTTGCCCTTGTGGGTAAACTCCTTTTTGGCCATGTGTAACATGGTTACATGTCAAACATATTTTTTTGCGACACTGATACATCCCAACCAAAGGGATAAGACATGGGAATATTGTCTTGGGACCTAATTCAGATATAAGTTTGCTAGGTGCTATCAAATTTTTAATATTTCTGGTTTTGCGGTATGTGAATTTGGGTCTCGGAGTAATGATGGATTTAAGTTGCGGATCCTGAAGTAAGATGGGCCAATGTCTATTTAGGATACGTTCCATAGTTTTGTATCAGGTATGGAACTGTGTCACGAATCTAACAGGTTGTAACGTGGACTTGTCCAAATTTCTAGTACATGTAGGATGCTCCGACATGTAGAGATCGAAAGCTTCATCAATCACTTTTGGTGGAAAAGCTTTGTCAATGTATTTTTGTTTTAAAAGGGACCCTTCTGTAATATAATCTGATTGTCTGGTGCAGTTTCTAGGCAGACGGCAAAATTGGCTTTTGGGGATGTTTGAGATCCACCTAGGATGGTGGCAGCTTTGGTGATGTAAAAGAGAATTGCCTGCCGTAGGTTTTGTGTAATTCTTAGCCTAAATTTTGCTGTCCTGATGAAATAATGTTAAATCTAAAAATGCCAATTGAAGGGAATGAGCCTCTTTTTTATTTTGGAGAATCACCATATAACCTTGACCAAGACTGCTGCCCAATGGTATTGTTGAATTTGGCAAATAGGTAATCACTCTTTGCTTCACTGGAAGTTTTAGCGTTATTAATGCTATTATTAGTGTGTACCAGTGCTGTGTTTTGGCCTAGGCCAACAAGGCCCAGGCCTAGGGCGGCAAAAAGCCCCCCCCACACAAAAACGGCACCCGCTCTCCTCCCGCACAGCAGGGCACATCAAGAGAGTACAGCTTGGGAGTGCAGTGGCCTCGCGGCTGCAGATGGGGCCAGAAAGCAGTTAAATCAGGAGCTGTCAAGCCGCCCCCGTAAAGCTGTGATTCTCTCTCTCTGATGTGGCCAATCAGGGGGAGGGAAACAGCAGGGAGGAAGCTGGGCGGCAGCACGGCAAAATCAATTAGAGCCGCTCTCTCTCTTTCTTCTCTCTTCTCCGTTCAGCTGACAGAAAGGGGAGGGGGGGGGGGCGAGCGGGGGAGTTCTCTGGTAAATGGAGCAGCAGTATTGTGAAAGGGAGAGGAGAGATGTGGGCTGTCTGTGTATATCCCCCGCTCGCCCCCTCCTCTTTCTGTCAGCCGAAGAGAGGAAAGAGAGAGAGCGGTTCTAATTGGTTTCACCGTGCCGCTGCCCAGCTTCCTCCCCGCTGTTTCCCTCCCCATAATTGGCCACAGCAGAGGGCCAATCAGAAGACTCTGGGGGCATTATGGGAAGAGTAATCCCTGAAGAATGACGGCCCTGTGTGTCCACAGACATCATGCTACAGCCCCCAGCATGCATGCACTCTGCTGGGGGGGGGTTACAGGAGGAGAAAAAGAGAGTACTGTGCTGGGGGAAGCCAGAGAGGGAGCCACGCTGTACCCGCACCACCAGAAAGCCATGCTGTACCCGCACCACCAGAGAGCCACGCTGTACCCGCACCACCAGAGAGCCACGCTGTACCCACACCACCAGAGAGCCACTCTGTACCCACACCACCAGAGAGCCATGCTGTACCTGCACCACCAGAGAGCCACGCTGTACCCGCACCACCAGAGAGCCACGCTGTACCCACACCACCAGAGCCACGCTGTACCCGCACCACCAGAAAGTCATGCTGTACCCGCACCACCAGAGAGCCACTCTGTACCCGCACCACCAGAGAGCCACGCTGTACCCGCACCACCAGAGAGCCACGCTGTACCCGCACCACCAGAGAGCCACGCTGTACCCACACCACCAGAGCCACGCTGTACCCGCACCACCAGAAAGCCATGCTGTACCCGCACCACCAGAGCCACGCTGTACCCGCACCACCAGAAAGCCATGCTGTACCCGCACCACCAGAGCCACACTGTACCCGCACCACCAGAGCCCCGCTGTACCCACACCACCAGAGCCACGCTGTACCTGCACCACCAGAGCCACGCTGTACCCGCACCACCAGAGAGCCACGCTGTACCCGCACCACCAGAGAGCCACGCTGTACCCGCACCACCAGAGAGCCACGCTGTACCCACACCACCAGAGCCATGCTGTACCCGCACCACCAGAGCCATGCTGTACCCGCACCACCAGAAAGCCATGCTGTACCCGCACCACCAGAGCCACGCTGTACCCGCACCACCAGAGCCACGCTGTACCCGCACCACCAGAGCCACGCTGTACCCGCACCACCAGAGCCACGCTGTACCCGCACCACCAGAGCCACGCTGTACCCGCACCACCAGAGCCAAGCTGTACCCGCACCACCAGAGAGCCACGCTGTACCCGCACCACCAGAGAGCCACGCTGTACCCGCACCACCAGAGAGGGAGCCACGCACCACCAGAGAGAGAGCCACGCTGTTCCCGCACCACCAGAGAGCCACGTTGTTCCCGCACCACCAGAGAGACGTTGTTCCCGCAACACCAGAACCACGCTGTACCTGCACCACCAGAACCACGCTGTACCCGCACCACCAGAGAGCCATGCTGTATGCGCACCACCAGAGAGCCATGCTGTACCCGCACCACCAGAGAGCCATGCTGTACCCAGACCACCAGAGAGCCATGCTGTACCCACACCACCAGAGAGCCATGCTGTACCCGCACCACCAGAGAGCCACGCTGTACCCGCACCACCAGAGAGCCACGCTGTACCCGCACCACCAGAGAGCCACGCTGTACCCGCACCACCAGAGAGCCACGCTGTACCCGCACCACCAGAGAGCCACTCTGTACCCACACCACCAGAGAGCCACGCTGTACCTGCACCACCAGAGAGCCACGCTGTACCCGCACCACCAGAGAGCCACGCTGTACCCACACCACCAGAGCCACGCTGTACCCGCACCACCAGAAAGTCATGCTGTACCCGCACCACCAGAGAGCCACTCTGTACCCGCACCACCAGAGAGCCACGCTGTACCCGCACCACCAGAGAGCCACGCTGTACACGCACCACCAGAGAGCCACGCTGTACCCACACCACCAGAGCCACGCTGTACCCGCACCACCAGAAAGCCATGCTGTACCCGCACCACCAGAGCCACGCTGTACCCGCACCACCAGAAAGCCATGCTGTACCCGCACCACCAGAGCCACACTGTACCCGCACCACCAGAGCCCCGCTCTACCCGCACCACCAGAGCCATGCTGTACCTGCATCACCAGAGCCACGCTGTACCCGCACCACCAGAGAGCCACGCTGTACCCGCACCACCAGAGAGCCACGCTGTACCCGCACCACCAGAGAGCCACGCTGTACCCACACCACCAGAGCCACGCTGTACCCGCACCACCAGAAAGCCATGCTGTACCCGCACCACCAGAGCCACGCTGTACCCGCACCACCAGAAAGCCATGCTGTACCCGCACCACCAGAGCCACGCTGTACCCGCACCACCAGAGCCACGCTGTACCCGCACCACCAGAGCCACGCTGTACCCGCACCACCAGAGCCACGCTGTTCCCGCACCACCAGAGAGCCACGCTGTACCCGCACCACCAGAGAGCCACGCTGTACCCGCACCACCAGAGAGGGAGCCACGCACCACCAGAGAGAGAGCCACGCTGTTCCCGTACCACTAGAGAGCCACGTTGTTCCCGCACCACCAGAGAGAGACGTTGTTCCCGCAACACCAGAACCACGCTGTACCTGCACCACCAGAACCACGCTGTACCCGCACCACCAGAGAGCCATGCTGTACGCGCACCACCAGAGAGCCATGCTGTACCCGCACCACCAGAGAGCCATGCTGTACCCAGACCACCAGAGAGCCATGCTGTACCCAGACCACCAGAGAGCCATGCTGTACCCGCACCACCAGAGAGCCACGCTGTACCCGCACCACCAGAGAGCCACGCTGTACCCGCACCACCAGAGAGCCACGCTGTACCCGCACCACCAGAGAGCCACACTGTACCCGCACCACCAGAGAGCCATGCTCTACCCGCACCACCAGAGAGCCATGCTCTACCCGCACCACAAGAGGGGGAGAAAGATGAAGCCACTGCCAGGGTAGAGATGCTACACTACTGACTAGTGTTCCCGCACCACCAGAGAGACGTTGTTCCCGCAACACCAGAACCACGCTGTACCTGCACCACCAGAACCACGCTGTACCCGCACCACCAGAGAGCCATGCTGTACGCGCACCACCAGAGAGCCATGCTGTACCCGCACCACCAGAGAGCCATGCTGTACCCAGACCACCAGAGAGCCATGCTGTACCCAGACCACCAGAGAGCCATGCTGTACCCAGACCACCAGAGAGCCATGCTGTACCCGCACCACCAGAGAGCCATGCTGTACCCGCACCACCAGAGAGCCACGCTGTACCCGCACCACCAGAGAGCCACGCTGTACCCGCACCACCAGAGAGCCACGCTGTACCCGCACCACCAGAGAGCCACACTGTACCCGCACCACCAGAGAGCCATGCTGTACCCGCACCACCAGAGAGCCATGCTCTACCCGCACCACAAGAGGGGGAGAAAGATGAAGCCACTGCCAGGGTAGAGATGCTACACTACTGACTAGAGTTGGCCTGGGCAACCCAGAGTGAGCGAACGTCCAGCCGGAGGGATCACTGTTGCAGTTTCACCGGGTCTGGTAAGAGAGCCTGTTGGCCATTATACATTACTGTTCCCAGGAACTGAGCAATTAGGAAGTACCTAACCTGATATCCTCTAGGCCAACCCTAGTGACGACACTGTCCCAGAGCCCACAACAAGTTACGGCACTGAGTTTCGGTAACTGGCCAGACAGGGATGCGCCAGCGTGGACACCCAGGACATCTGCCGCCTGGAGTCCCACAAGCGGCGATGGGCTTTCCGTAGCAGCCCACACCTCTCTCCCCACTGTCAGCCACACACACTCAGTACACAGCCAGGAGGAGGAGGAGCCACAGAGGAGGGACACGACTTCAGTGCAAGAGCCTCCCAAAGCACCCAGCACATATCCCCTTACCCCCCAAATGAAAAGATGCTGTATCGCTCACTGTCCTCCTCGCGTGGCGTCCCTCTGTCCTCCCATGAAGATGACAGGGCGGATCTTAAAAAGGAAGGGGTGTGGCCTTGACAGGAAGGGGTGGGTCATAGTTAAATTAGGGGGTGCGAGCTTAGTCAGGCCTAGGGCAGCACAAAACCTAAATACACCACTGGTGTGTACCCTTCCCAAATGGAGGAGATCATTTTTACTATATGTGTGAAAAAGAGTTTTGGTATCCATACTTCATTCTGTCTTAATATACAGGTAAATGAAAGTAGAAGAAGCATTCTTAGTTGGGGTATTCACCCCATTACTGTGAGAGAGAGTAAGGACCAACCACTACATCTCAGTATAATAAGTTATGTTAGTATTAGTGTAAATTTCAGAGTAATAAATAGAGAGGTGTGCAGTCCCTCCTGCAAGGATCATTAATTAAAATAATGTGTTGTTGGCGTGTAGGGATAATTTTCTTCTAGTTTTATGTTTCTTTGTCATTCTGCTAGTCTTACAGCATTACCTTTGGATGAGTTTTTCTTTAGCTCACATTATGCAAGGGAAATAGTTGTTTAGGGTTTCTTTCTTAGAAAAATACCCAGAGAGAGGGTACACATTGTCGTGTACCCCACTGAAGTACAAAGGGGTCAGATAGTATGTGATACAGACTAGAACAGGTATAAAGGGTTTAGGTAGGTTTAGAAGCATCAGTTGATATTGGTTCCCTTCCAGGGCAAGGTCTTTATTATCTATGAATGTTTTTTTTCTAGTTGGCAGACTTTTTATTAAAGTCTGCTTTGAAGAGAAGTATCCCTATTGTGGATGAATGCAAGGTGTTAAAGTGCTAAAGTCCTCAACAGTATGGCACATAGATATACAGTACATTAAATATTTATTTCCGTAGGCTCCTCTAATGCCCATAACTTAGAAAAAGTAGTGCAGGAATATTTTGTCACTACCCTAAAACACAAAGATGTTCAGGGTTGCCTGCATTGTAGATAACCCTTGCATTTTAATGTGCTAAAAAAAATGTACGTGAAACAGCAGGAAATGTGTGGCCAAGTACTAAATGTAAAATAAACTGCCGCTAGATGGAGCCAAATCTAACTGACTTCAACATTAAAAAAGGAAACCTGAATAAAGGCTTCAATACGATCTCAGATATCCCCTAAAGCAGGTATCATCCATTATAATATAAAATCACTGATACTTATAGTACAATTGCATTAAGTCTCCATGAATCCATAGCACCTGAATTAAAATGGAAAATGTATTATCAAATACGTACCGTAATTCTCCTTTCCTGATGGACTCCATTGCAAAATACGTGATGTCACTTGCCACTATACCTGCCACCAGATGGGGATGTCACTTGCCACCATGCCTGCCACCAGATGGGGATGTCACTTGCTACGCTGCCTGCCACCAGATGGGGATGTCACTTGCCACGCTGCCTGCCACCAGATGGGGATGTCACTTGCCACGCTGCCTGCCACCAGATGGGGATGTCACTTGCCACTATGCCTGCCACCAGATGGGGATGTCACTTGCCACTATGCCTGCCACCAGATGGGGATGTCACTTGCCACCATACCTGCCACCAGATGGGGATGTCACTTGCCACTATGTCTGCCACCAGATGGGGATGTCACTTGCCACCATGCCTGCCACCAGATGGGGATGTCACTTGCCACCATGCCTGCCACCAGATGGGGATGTCACTTGCCACGCTGCCTGCCACCAGATGGGGATGTCACTTGCCACGCTGCCTGCCACCAAATGGGATGTCACTTGCCACTATGCCTGCCACCAGATGGGGATGTCACTTGCCACTATGCCTGCCACCAGATGGGGATGTCACTTGCCACTATGCCTGCCACCAGATGGGGATGTCACTTGCCACGCTGCCTGCCACCAGATGGGGATGTCACTTGCCACGCTGCCTGCCACCAGATGGGGATGTCACTTGCCACTATGCCTGCCACCAGATGGGGATGTCACTTGCCACTATGCCGGCCACCAGATGGGGATGTCACTTGCCACCATATCTGCCACCAGATGGGGATGTCACTTGCCACTATGCCTGCCACCAGATGGGGATGTCACTTGCCACCATGCCTGCTACCAGATGGGGATGTCACTTGCCACCATGCCTGCCACCAGATGGGGATGTCACTTGCCACGCTGCCTGCCACCAGATGGGGATGTCACTTGCCACGCTGCCTGCCACCAGATGGGGATGTCACTTGCCACTATGCCTGCCACCAGATGGGGATGTCACTTGCCACTATGCCTGCCACCAGATGGGGATGTCACTTGCCACGCTGCCTGCCACCAGATGGGGATGTCACTTGCCACGCTGCCTGCCACCAGATGGGGATGTCACTTGCCACTATGCCTGCCACCAGATGGGGATGTCACTTGCCACTATGCCTGCCACCAGATGGGGATGTCACTTGCCACCATACCTGCCACCAGATGGGGATGTCACTTGCCACTATGCCTGCCACCAGATGGGGATGTCACTTGCCACCATGCCTGCCACCAGATGGGGATGTCACTTGCCACCATGCCTGCCACCAGATGGGGATGTCACTTGCCACGCTGCCTGCCACCAGATGGGGATGTCACTTGCCACGCTGCCTGCCACCAGATGGGGATGTCACTTGCCACTATGCCTGCCACCAGATGGGGATGTCACTTGCCACTATGCCTGCCACTAGATGGGTATGTCACTTGCCACTATGCCTGCCACCAGATGGGGATGTCACTTGCCACTATGCCTGCCACCAGATGGGGATGTCACTTGCCACCATGCCTGCCACCAGATGGGGATGTCACTTGCCACCATGCCTGCCACCAGATGGGGATGTCACTTGCCACCATGCCTGCCACCAGATGGCGATGTCACTTGCCACCAGATTGGGATGTCCCTTGCCATGCTGCCTGCCATCAGAAGGAGGAGGGCGGAACAGCGGTGCGGGCAATGAGAGATGTCATCTCTCTCCCCTGCCGCCGCACCGCTGACATTACTACCTACTCTAGATTTTTTCAAAAATGGCGCCGGGCGGCGCAATCACGCTACTGCGCATGCGCCGCCCGGCCGAGCGCTTACGAGCTTTCCCGAGCCCGGCTGGCTTCGGAGCGGCGCATGCGCAGTTGCGTGGTCGGCTTGCGGCCATCTTTTCTATGGGCAGCATGAAAGGGGGGGCAGCCACGAAGTCGCTGCAGGAGCGGCGCCGCCCCTACACCACTGCCGCCCCGAGGCCTGGCCTTGGTGGCCTTGTGGCAAATCCGGCCCTGGCACCGAGCATAGGGATGAGGACCACCCGATTCGGGAAGAAAGTCAGGAATGGTTCTTCGTGACCTAAGGACCCAATTTCAGAAACTCTTTTAGCCGAGGTGATGGCTACTAGAAAAGTGACTCTAGCAGAAAGGTCTTTAACAGAAAGCGGGGCAGATCCCGCGGTGCTTAGTCCAGACAATGAGTCAAGAACAAGGGGAAGATCCCACTTGGGGAATCTTGGTTTTCTTTGGGGCCTGAGTCTTATTGCCCCACAAAAAAACTGCCAAGTTAGAGGCTGAACAGCCCAAGATGTACCAGAGAAGGCCGACAAGGCAGAGACTTGGACCCTGAGAGAGCTGATAGACAGAGACAGATCTAGGCCAGATTGAAGAAAGCTGAGGATATCCTGGATTCCTGGACCCCTAAATAATCTGCCCGTAGAGGATGAGAATTCAACAAACTTGGCCCAAATTCTTTCATAGACTTTATTCATGCTCGCCCTTCTTGAGCCCATGAGGGTGGAAATTACTCCTGAGGTGCACCCGAGAGATTCCAACCTTTCCCTCTCAAGAACCAGACCATCAGTCTCAGTAATGCCGAACAAGGGTGCAGGACTGCCCCCTGAGAAAGAAGGTCCGGTCTGAGAGGAAGAGGCACCGGATCCCAGAAGCTGAGCTGGGTCAGGAAGGGAAACCATGGCCTGTTTGGACAATAAGGCGCTACCACCACTACCGAGACCGCTTCCGCTTGAATCCTCCGCAAGAACCTGAGAATGATCGGGAGCGGGGGAAAGGCGTACACTCTGCTGAAGTTCCACTGATCTGTCAGGGCATCTATTCCGAAGGCGTGGCTGCAACGGCTCCGAGTGTAATACTTCCTGATTTTGAAGTTGCAAGGGGATGAAAATAGATCCACTTCGGGATTGACTCCCAAGGACAGGATCCACTCGAACGTCTGCACATGAAGTGACCACTCGGTGTTGTCCAGCTGTATGTGAGTCAGAAAGTCCGCTTGAACGTTCTGGACTCTGGGGACGAAGACCGCTGAAATATTGACCAGATTTTTCTGGGCCCAGGACATGATGAGCTCAACTTCCTGGAGCAGAGCAGAACTCTAAATGCTCCCTTGCCTTTTCACATAAGAGACTGCTGTGGTGTTGTCCATCTTCAGTAAAACTGACTCCCCCTTCAGGAGATGAGTAAAAGATTTGAGGGGACACCAGGCTGCCCGTAATTCCAGGACGTTCGAGCCCAAATTGTGGAGAGGGGCATACCACTTGCCTTGAGCAAGTTCCAACCTGCAAATGGCTCCCCAACCGGTGCCGCTGGCATCGGTTCTGACCGTGACCCATGAGACAGGGGCAACGAAGTGGCAGGTGAGCAGATTTCTGTGTTGGAGCCACCAGAAGAGGCTGTTCCTCATCACTGAGGTTATGTGAATGGACTGATTGTCGTCCCCCGACCCCCATTGTTGGAGAAACCCTATCTGAAAGGGGCGTAACCTCCACAGGGACCACTTGACCATGGGGGTCGTAGAAACCATTGTGCCGATAATCTTTAAGCATTGCAAGGCCTTTAGGTGTTCCTTTTGCCACAGGCCCGTGAAAATAGGCATCTTTTAAGTCGATTGAGATTAGCCAATTGCCAGGCTACACGCCTTGTTGGATGGTAGAAAGAGTCTCCATTTTGAATCTTTCATACTTTATAAACTTGTTTAGGTACGTTAGATCTATTACAGGGCGCCATGAACCATTTTCCTTCTGCACCAGGAAAAGAGGGGAGTATACCCCCTGGAACTCTTCGCTTTTCGGGACAGGCACCACGGCCTCCTTTACTACCAGTGACTCCACGTAGGACAGCAACACCTGTTTCTTTTCTTCTGACCGTGGAAGTAGAGTGTAAATAAATCTGGGGTGAGGAATACTGGTGACCGACCATGTATGGCCTATGGAGACCATCTTGATGGTCCAATAGTCTGAGATTGGGGCTACCCAGACGTGCCGGAAGAGAAGCAGACGCGCTTTCACCTGACCTGCCTGGGTGGGCCCAATCTCAAAATGGCTTAGCCGGTTCTCGTCCACTGGATGCCTGGCTCTTAGCAGGTTTCTGGAAAGATGCCTGTCTTCTATTCCAATTCCTTCTGATGTCATGGCCAGGCCTATAGGAGCGTGCTTCCCCTGAACGCTCAGTACCATGTCTTCTGTGCCTGGGCCTTTTTTGACTGAACAGAAGCCTATCCTGAGGCAGGAAGCCCGACTTCCCACCCATGGCCTAGGCTATCCCGCTATCCAGTTTATCACCAAACAGCAAGGACCCTTCAAAGGGGATTCTACACCAGGCCTGCTTGGATGCTGGATCGGCAAGCCAGGGGCGCAACCATAAGGCCCACTTGGCTGTGACTGAGGACAGCATAGTCTGGGCCGATAGGTGGATAAGGTCGATTGAAGCTTCCCCCAGGAAGGCTACTGCCAGCTTCAGCTCCTGGATTGCGGAGCCCCTAGCCAATTCTTCTAAGACTCCTCTGAGCATGGAGTCTACATTCTCCGTCCAGACCTCCATGGCCTTGGACATGGCAACAAGGGCCAAAGCGGGCTTGCAAGCCATCCCGGCTGACCCGTAGATCCTTTTAAGCTCTTGGTCTATTCTTCTCTCAAGTTCATCTTTAAAGGATACCGCATCTTCTAAAGGAAGAGGGAGGTGTTTAGCTAGTCGCATCAAAGCCGCGTCCACGAGGGGAGCGTTTTCCAGATATTTCACTTCCTCTGCCTTGAAGGGGTACAATCTGGAAATCTTATTTGACATAGAGGTCTTTTTGTCTACCTTGCTCCATTCCTCGTCAATAATATCCTTTAATTCAGAAAGGAGCAGAAAATTTGCACGTTCTTTTCCTAGATGCTTAAAGAATTTTCTCTGTTTAGCCAGAGGAGTAGAAGAATCTTCCCACTTAAGGGCCTCTTTTTTTTTTTTTTTTTTAATTTTTTATTTATAGTAAGCAAAAAGGGGGGTCCACATGGACCAATGTAACATTACATACTTTGTATTTTCACCACGCATTATAACATAACATGTTTCCATGGTACACCATACTTCGTTATTGACCGGTAGTGTGGAATCGTGAGATCTTATTACTACACGGCTATTGTGTTCGTGTAATCATGGTGACTAGGTTAGGGCAGTCCCTTGTGTTCCCTCCTTCCTTTTTCTCAAATAAGTATAAAAGGGTCTTATAGTCAAGAAGAGCAGAGAGAGAGAAGGGGAAAATAATGTGAAAAGGTTATAGAGGAGAGAAAGGGGGGGGAGGTCTCCAGGATCATGGGGCACCCAGAGTATTTGTGGTGGTGCGACAACATCAGTGAGTTCCTTGTGTCCAGCATGCAGCAAACGATCTTAAGCTAGAGTGGACTCTCTCAAGGCTTGACCCTCATCCGAGTATATGAACATGTTCCACAGCTGCCATGTTTTGGAGAATTTCTCCTGTCTATTTTGTGCCGTGTGGATGAGGTCTTCCATGTGTTTAATTTCTTCTACTTTTTTGATCCATAATGCTATGAATGGTGGGTCTTTGGATTTCCATTTTAGAGGAATGCATGCCTTAGCTGCGTCTAACAAATGACGCAGCACTGACTTTTTGTATGTTTTTATGGGAATGTTTGCTGCATGCAGGAGGAAAAAGGATGGATCATCAGTAATGGTATATTCCGTGAATTTCTGTATCATCTGTTTGACTGCCAACCAAAAATTTGTCAGTCCGGAACATGACCAAAAGACATGTAGTAGTGTTCCTTTTTCGGTTTGGCAACGCCAGCATAGGTCAGATGTCTCCGGAAATAATCTACTCAACTGTGCTGGGGTTCTGTACCAGTGTGAGAGAATTTTGTAGTTCATCTCCTGAGTTTTGGCGCATATGGAGGATTTGTGTGTGAGTTTCAGTATCTGTTGCTTCTTGGCTGAGCTAAGGCTACAGTTCAGCTCCTTTTCCCATTTGGTTAGTCCTGGCGGGATATAGTCTGATGGGAGCGTATTGAGGATACTGTAGGCTAAAGAAAGTGTGTGTGGTAGGGTCCCCTGTGTTGAGCATATGTCTTCCAGTATGGTGGGTGTCTGTCCGCTCGTGGGGGGATGAATAGTTTTGAGGAAGTGACTCAGTTGAAGTGCTCTCAGGAAGTCTAGTTTATATGTACCTGTTGGATCTGTAAGTTCTGTGGTTGTTTTCCAACGTCCTCCCCCACTAAAGTGGGAGGCTTGGAAAAGGCCCGACCCAGCTAGGTTCCCAAATACCGTGTCTTGTAGTCCTGGTGTAAACATCGGGTTTCCTAGTATTGGGTAGAGGGGTGAGTTCAACGAGATTAAGGTAGCCCTCTTAAAAAGTTGAGCACAGATTCGTATAGTGTTTCCTATTAATGGGTGTCTCCTAATCTCTGCCGGGATATTCGGGTGACACCAGGGAGCTCTCCTAAGGGGGATTTGGCTTTGGTTTTGTTCCATGCTAGTCCAGAGCTTGGTCTCTTGGTGTCGACACCAATCGACCAGTCTTCCCAAATGAACTGCCTGGTAGTAGGTACGAACGTCAGGAAGTGCTAGGCCATCTGACAGTTTGGGGAGAACCAGTATTTTGTGAGCAAGCCTCGGTTTCTGTTTGGCCCATACAAATTCCGCAAAGGTCGATTGCACCTTCTTGAAGAAGGGTGTAGGTATGTTTACTGGTAGTGCTTGCATAAGATAGAGGAATTTGGGAAGAATAGACATTTTTAGTATGTTACATCGTCCCACCCAAGAGTGCAATCCTGTATTCCATTTGTTTAGAAGTTCCTTGATTGTTTTAAATAGTGGTGGAAAATTTAGGTCGTAGAGCCGAGATAAATCGTGGGGAATTTGTGTACCTAGGTATTTTAGCGCCATGTTGTTCCATTTCAAGTGGATGCTGGATTGGAGATGTAGAAGCTGTGCGTGTGGTATTCCAACACCCATAGCTTCCGATTTGGCGAAGTTTATCTTTAGGTTAGACAGATTACCATATAGTTCAAAATCTTTAAGTAAATTCGGGAGTGATATTATTGGATTTGTAAGTGAAAACATAAGGTCATCCGCGTATGCGGACACCTTACGTTGGTTGTGATTTATCTCCACCCCCTTGATGTTGGGGTTCAGTCTTACATGGCATAGGAAAGGTTCAAGGGACAGAGCAAAGAGGAGTGGGGAGAGGGGGCACCCCTGTCTTGTCCCATTGGTGATTGGGAATGGGTCTGAGATCGTCCCATTTGCTCTGACCCTAGCGGTCGGTGTTGTGTAAACTGCCTTTATCCATCTTAACATCTTACTGCCAACTCCCGCGTGTCTAAGCGTTTCAAACATAAAGGTCCAGTTTACGCGATCGAAAGCTTTTTCAGCATCTGTGCTGACAAAGACACTCGGCGTGTTTGTGTGGTTGGATGTATGTATAAGGTTCAGTACTTTAATGGTATTGTCTCTCGCCTCTCTAGTGGGCACAAAACCTACCTGGTCAAGATGTATTAAGCTCGGGAGGTGAAGTTGTAGTCTGGAGGCTATTATTTTGGTGAATAGTTTGATATCCGTGTTGAGTAGAGATATTGGTCGGTAACTTCCGCATTGGGTCGGGTCTTTCCCTTCTTTTGGGATGACCGAGATCTGAGCCTGCAGAGAAGAGCTGTGAAATCCGCCCCCCATCGCTAGGCTATTAAACAGCTCCACCATGTGGGCTCCCAGGGATGGCAGAAGAGTTTTGTAATATTGGACTGTTATGCCATCTGGTCCTGGAGCTTTCCCCAATTTGGTGTTACCGATTGCCGCCTGTAATTCAGGCAGTGTAATAGGGTCTTCCAAGAGGTCACGCGTTTCCGTGGACAGTGTGGGCATCTGGGATTCAGTCAGGTAGTCTCTTATACGTTCCATTGGGGGTCCTGTCGTGGGGATGTTATATAATTTGTCGTAAAATGATTTAAATTCATTTGTAATTTGTTGGGGAAGGGTCTTTTTATGGCCCGTGTGTGAGGAGATATGAGGTATATATGATGCTGCCCTTTGGGTTTGTAGAGATTGAGCTAGCGTTCTGCCACATTTATTGCCAGATTCGTAAATTTTTTTCCTAGTAATTTGCATCGCAGCCTTAGCTTTATGATGAAGCAGGTCTGTGATCTGTGCGCGTACTGTGTCTAATTCAGTTTCCAATTGTCTAGTTTGGGTTTGTTTGTGCGCGATTTCTAGTGATTGTAGCTTATTTATCAGCAGGGTCATCTGTTCAGTCCTCTGTTTTTTAAGTCTTGAGCCGTGTTGTATAAGGATGCCCCGTATCACAGCTTTGTGGGCTTCCCATACAAGACCCTTGTCACTGCCCGTGGTGTCATTGGTTTGGAAGTAGTGTGTTATCTCTCTGTTGACAGCTGCAAGTGTCTCTGGGTCCTGTAATAGGCTCTCATTAAGTCTCCAAGGGCTTCTTTGTCCCTTGTAGAAGTCTGTCAAGGCATACCTCATCATAACTGGGGCATGGTCTGACCATGTAATAGAGCCTATAGTGGTGCTCCTGACTGCTTGTAGTTGTCTGTGGGGTAATAAAAAATAATCTAAACGTGAGTACGTTTGGTGAGGACGGGAATAAAATGTATAGTCCCGTTCTCCGGGATGTAGTAGGCGCCAAGCGTCTATTAATTGTGCCGAGTGTAGGGCTGAGTAAATAGCCTTGCGTGTTCCTTTGTGTATGGAGGATGTTCCCGTCGATGTGTCCTCTGTAGGAAGAAGGGGGACATTTAGATCACCGCCCACTATAAGTTGGCACTCAGAAAATCTTTGAAGTATTTTCAAATTCTTCCTGAGAAAAACGTCTTGGTGGCAATTGGGAGCATATAGGTTGGCTATAGTCACCTTCGCTTCACCTATTTTGCCCTTAATGAAGAGATATCTTCCCTCCGGGTCTGTCTGTATGGCAGTCAGGGACCATGGGATTTTAGCTGATATTTGAATGGAGACACCTCTGGATTTGGCTTCTGAGTAGGTTGAGTGATATACCGTCGGGTAGAGTCTGTTTTTCAGGATAGGGAAAGCATTTTCCCGGAAATGGGTCTCTTGCAGCAGAACAATGTCTGCCTTCATGCGTTTCATGTCATTTTGTAGCATGCGCCTTTTTTCGGGGACGTTAAGTCCTTTGGCGTTTAAGGTTACGATATGGAGGACGTCCATGATCCTGGGGAGTAGGGGATTGAGGGGAAAGAAGGGGGGGAGGTAAGATCAGCGGGTTAAGAAGAGGGGAAAAGAAAAGTAAAAGGAATCAGAAAATAAATAGAAGTGAGGGTAGAGGTCCCTCTAACACTATTTCAAGTTTCTAATAAAACAGCAATATCTTGCTTATACGCTCTACAGGAGAACCTGCGTATTGAGCGCAGACCTAAGTGGGAGTGTAGTCAGCGAAGGGCCTGGGAGACACCCGGACACCGCCCGCACCTCCCTCCGCCCTGTTTAGTGTTTAAGGTCAGGCAGGTGGTATATTGGCAGATTGTATAATAGACAGAAGGTGTACAAATGTGGAAACCTCAATTAGCAGCATACTTATATAGCAGTTTTAACAGATCTTAACATAGATATCTACATGTGTATGGTTGAAAAACAGGTCGGACATGCAGTCAAAACGGAAATTGAAACCTCTCCCCGATGGGGCATCCCCCCCCCCGCCCCCGGGTCCACCCCAACAAGCCACCAACATACCAGACAGTAAAATCCTAGTTCACCTACGAAAGAGTTCCCCCCCGGCTGCCAGAGTCCCAGTCCTTGTAAATAATCTTTTCCCCTAGGTCAGGTAGATCGGCCGGAGAGTTATGATTCAGAGTTCACAGTGATATTAGATGGAGAAACTTCCTTACCGGACTTCAGGTTGGTATATTAGCCATCCTTGTGGAGCTAGGTTAGCCGCCAGGTAAGAGAAATTCACTTCACTGAAAATGTCTCTCCGTTGTGTATTATGTGTTGGTCTGGTCTTCAGTGAGTATGTAGTCATTAAGGGTTTCCGCCTTGACTCGTGGTTCATGGTGGGATGAGGGTAATACTCCGGCGAGCCGGGTGAGTGTAACACGTTCTGACGGTGAGGTTCCTGTATACCTTTCGTAGATGTTTTCTGTGTGTGAGGGTCTGAGATTTCTCCCATATGCTCCACTGATTGGCCTTGTGGAATTGCGTAGGCAGACCGTGTTCATGGTGTGGTCTTAAGGTAGCATCATTCCCTTGGTCCCCTAACAACTCGGAGCGACCTGACAAGGGGATATGAGGCCTTTGTCCCTTCCCAATGCGGTGGTCTGCAATATGCGTTTTGAACTAGCAAAGGGGAAGATCTACTCCCAAACTCAACTCTTCTCCCCAGTCCAGGAATGTGAATCTGAGTCTGGGTCTTGGTGACGAACAAGAATGTGGCGGTATCCAGGGGCCGCGGGGGGCTAACGAACAGGGAGTCCCCCCCAGGGGTTAGACGAAGAACTGTGCCGCAATGCCCGAACCCACAACCCACACATTTTAAACTGGTAAGTCACAAAGTTCAAGACTCACGTGAACCGCTGCTGTTTGAGGCTCTAGCACATCCCCGGCTTCTCTGGGATCTGGCTGGCTGGTTGGGTCTGAGCGTAGGTGGTCCTGGACGGCCCATCGGCCTTGGTATTTTCAGCCTCCAATTCGGCACTGGGAACGGGTCAGACCCTAGGAAGGTGAAACAGGCAGGGAGATCTGCTGGCGATCGCAGCGTGAATGAAGAATTGTTAGAGCGAAATATCACCGCCAAGGGGTATCCCCAGCGATAAGTGCACCCGTGTTGTCTAGCAGACTCCAGCAGAGGTTTCAGCATGGCTCGGCGTTGGAGCGTGGCTCTGGATATATCCGGGAGGATTTGTATTTGAGCGCCGTTGAATTCTATGTCTCCGCTATCCCAGGCATTGCGCAAGATAGTTTCCTTTTGAGCGTACCTATGTAGCCGGCATAGGACGTCACGAGGCCTTGCTGGATCTGTGGGTTTTGGACCTAGAGTTCTGTGGACTCTGTCGATTTCCAGAGAGGGTGGTGGGTTGTCTAGGAGTCTGTGGAAAATGGCTGTTACCGTCTCCGCCAGGTCTTCTGGTCCCGTTGCTTCTGGGATTCCCCGTAGCCGCAGGTTGTTGCATCGGCTACGGTCCTCCATTTCTTCAAGATGAAGCTGCATCTCCTGTATCTCTGTGTTGTGAGATTCGTGGGCTTTCTCTAGGGATGCGACCCGGGATTCCAGTGTAGAGGTCAGCGATTCCCCGGTTGACACTCGGTTGTTAATCGTGTGTATTTCTGACCTGATCTCCTGTATGTCCCTGCTATGGGCCTCTTCCACGCGCTGTATCAAGGCCTCGATATCTGCTCTGGTAGGTAGGGCCTGCAGCATGGCTCGGAGGTCATCTTCTATTCGTGGCTGACTATGTGTAGTAATCGCCATTTCGGGCTGGAATGCGATCGGCAGGGCCGGTACAAGGGGTGGGCAGGCGGGGCTTCTGCCCTGGGCGCAATGTGGGAGGGGGCGCTAGGTTGTGAGCAGAAAAATATGTCCACAAAATGTAGCTGTAAAACTTGTATGCCCCTGTTGCCTGCCTAAATGAAGGATTATGCGCTCCTGCTCACTGCTCTGCGGCAGCAGATGCACCCTTTTCCAAGCTCCCTTCTTGAGTTCCTATGAGTCTCCCCCCCTGGATCGGAGCTGGTACAGTCCCAGTGAAAGTGCATGTGGGCAGAGCAGGAAGAGAACCTCACATTGCAGCATCGATCTTCGGTTCCCGCCCAGCACACAGCAGAGCGCTCCTCCAGAGCAGAGTGAAGATGTGTAAATCACGGATGACAGACTGGATCCTCTTCTACTGTGAGTGCTGACTGCTCTGCATTCCACACTGTGATTATAAACGTGCCCTGTACTTTTCAGTGCAGGTTTATTGAAAGTGAAAGTAAAAGTAAAATTCTTGAACAGGTTAGGAATTAGTGTGACATTTCAGGTGCTACATAGATGTAATCCACATAATATCTTCTAAAAAGAATGATAGATATGAAAGATGAAAGATATAATGTGTATGTGGATTACATCTATGTAGCACCTGAAATGTCACACTAATTCCTAACCTGTTCAAGAATATAAGCATTACAAAGCAAAGGATGTGATTTCTTGTCCCAGCCCAACTTCAAGAAAGTCCACTTTTGCAGTGTGGGGGAGGGGGGAGAAAGTGGGTACTGTATAGTCTTTTTTTTTTACATGTGAATCTATGCTTCAGCCAGCTCCAGTGCTCTCCTCCTCCCTATCACATATAGAGGAAGATTAACCCTGTATAGTCCAAAGTGGAGGCTGGAGTGTGACCACTGTCACTCCTGACACAGGAGCTGCAGGGAACCAGTAACAGAACTGCAGAGAGCCTGCTGAAGCAAAGGACAAGGTAAAACTGAGTACACAGTTCATAATTCAGCAGGGGCTGAATTTTTGATCGGTGTGTAACCCTCTCTGTTAGACAGAAACCGATTGTTATATCCACTTCTGGTGAAAATCCTTGTTCAATTAGCTGTTTGCAGTACCGATCAGTGTATTCTGATAGGGGAGAGTCCCTGCTGTCAGAATACAATGTCCCAGTGAGGGGGTATTCCCACGCCCACCCCACTTGTGTGGATGGAGGAATCTGTCAGCCACTTGCTTGAGCCCCATCTCGATCCAGCAATGCGCACAAGAGCACTTGCTCTTTAATGGACTGTTTGTTTATAGTGCACTGTAATAGTACTTTGCACTGTGTGTCTGATTTGCAGCACTGGGAGTTTGGTAGTAACTCCAAAACCAAATTGTGTAAAAATTAACCATGAGAATTTGACTAGAGTTATTTGAATATTTGGGAGTTATTCACATTATATGTTATAGTATTTCATTTTTTATTTACAGTACCAGGAGTGTGGTCTTAACTCCCTCACAACATGTTTTTGCAGCACAGGGAATTTGGTCCCACATACATGTGATATGTAATTGAATATTTATGAGTTGTTCCCATTATATGTTTTGGTATTCTACTTGCAGCACCGGGAGTCTGGGATTCGCCCCCTCACAATTTTGTTTGCTGCACTGGTATTTTGGTTCCATATTCATGTGATATAAAATTCACTTGGCCATATTTGATAATAGCACATACACTAAGATTGATATAATTTATAGGGGTACTGCTATGCACTAGGGTGTATATACTCCTGGTCTCTGTACCCTGCAGTTTACCGCTCTTGACTCCTGTACATTGTATATTACTGTACATACACCTTACCTCTGCACTCTGTATGTTTTCCTCTCCTAACTCCTGCACACTGTACACGCTGCTCCTGATCATTGTACTTTGACCTCAGATAGATAGATATCAGGTGTGTAAAATAACTGGTCATGGGGGGGCGCAGCCCAGCATGTTCGCCCTGGGCGCTGGTTGACCTTGTCCCGGCACTGGCGATCGGGGTTCCCATATGTGGGTCCGCTTCCATGTTCTCTGCTGTGGAGAGTGTCTGTAGCCCAGCGGGGATCCTCTCTGTGCGGGAGACACGAGGCGCGGAAACAATGGCGCCTGGGGATATCTCCTGCCTGTCTCTGAGGTAGCGTCTTATGCCGAGTTGTATGATCGGGGTGCCTGTCCCTCTGGCTGTCGCTCTCGTTCTGTAGTGTCTAGGGGTGGTCATGCCGTGTTCACCTGCGATAGATGTGGTTTGTTAGGTCGGCGGAGTGCGGACCGGGCCGGGAGCTCCTTCAGCAAGCGTCTTTACTCGGCCATCGCTAAGCCACGCCCCCCTTAAGGGCCTCTTTAACCGCTTTAATTAGTGGGGAAACCAGGGTGAAATCGAAGCCCCTGACAAAATCATCTCCCTCCATCTCGCTGTGTGTGGACTCAGGGGAGGAATCATAAGGCTGGGGTGGACCCGGATCCTCCTGGGCTTCATCAGCCAGGAAACCAGATAGTGTGGTCGACTGGCTCCGCCTGTGAGATGTACCTCACTCTTTGAGGGATTGTTGCACCACCCGTTTGACTAGCGACTCCATTCGCTGGTTTTCAACTTCTTTTTCCCCGACCGTCTTGGCATAACAAGGGTCACATAAGGACTTGCCTTCTGGGACTCGGGTCCCACAACCCCAGCAGGATTTGCGATCAGTGTGGCTGTCGTGGTGGTGGGTGTGATGCTTAGAGGAGGAATGGGAACCTCTCCTCTGTTGGGAGGAGGAATGGGAACATCTCCTCTGTTTTTGGGTCCTAGACAGAGAGTCACGTCTGGACCTTGACGAAGAAGGTGGGTGTTGCGGCCTGGCAAGGTCCCTGTCATTTTGGACAGTAAGCTGACAGTCTGACCTGAAAGGGCTAAAAAAGGGAGAAGGGCAAGACATAATGTTAGGGAAAATTACCATTGCCGCCTGGATCTGGCCTCCCCTTCTCACGCCCCACATATCTAGAGCGTGAGGGATGGCTGCACAGAGGCGGTGATCTGTCTATGGCACCTTGGCAGACAATTAGGTGATAATCCTGCAGCCTGTAGGAGCACTCCCACGTCCTGGAACAAAGGAATACATAGCAGTGGAGTTCCCCTTTAAGAGGTATCTCAGCCCTCTCCCCTCCTCTGTCCCATAGCCCCAGGCCAAGCTTACCTCAACCTGGGAGCCTGGCGCCTGGAGGAGCTGACACAAAGCTGTTCACAGTGATCCTTTACCAGGGGTCCCAGGGATTCAAATATCCCCGCCGATATGACGTCACCACCGCGCCTGGACTGAGCCTGTGCACAGGCGAGCCGTCGTACAGCGCCTGCGCGGCCGCCGGTTGCTCGGCTGCACCGCACATGCGCAAAACCAAGCCTCGGCTTCGCCCAAGGGACGCACATGCGCAGTTGCACACCGGGACCGCGACCCGGAGGAGAGAACCATATCCTGGAATGCTCCTGTGTTCCAGGCACCGTAACCACACCAAAAAAAAAAGGGGGAAGAAAGTAAAGTGGGAAGGGGGAAGAACAAAGATAAAGGCACAAGAGGGAGACAAACAGGGGCAAAGTCACAAAAACTGCTGCCATGGGAGGAATTCAGACCTGCCAGCTAATCCACCACGCCAGGGCATATGAAGGCCATCCCCACTACAGGACACAGAGACTTATGCCGCGTACACACGGTCCTACTTTTCGTCTACAAAAGTCCAACGGACGCTGATGGACTAAAGCTGGCTGGTAATCCGATCGTGTGTGGGCTTCTCCGGACTTTCAACTGACTTTTTTAGCCTCAAATCCGACGTACTTTAGATTTGAAACATGCTTTAAAACTTTACTTCGTAACTACGACGGACCCCGAAATCCGCTCGTCTGTGTGCTAGTCCGACGGACAAAAAGCCACGCTAGGGCACCTATTGGCTACTGGCTATGAACTTCCTTATTTTAGTCCGGTGTACGTCATCACGTACGAATCCGTTAGACTTTTGTGTGGTCGTGTGTAGGCAAGTCCGTTCGTTAGAAAGTAGGCCGCAAGTCCGCCGCAAGTCCACCGAAAGTCTGCCGGAAGTCTGTCGGACAGGCTGTCCGACTTTTGTAGACGAAAAGTACGACCGTGTGTACGCGGCATTAGAGCCACACACCCGCCCATGGCTGGGCCCTGGACTGTCTTGATCCTGCCCAGCATCCACCTCGATCGATTTGGTAAGGTAAGTGCATCGCTTTGTAGGTCCAAATGAGCAGGACAAAAAAGGAACGCAGTCTCTAGTAGTGAGCTCAAATTTATGGGAGTGGGGTCCTATAGCATTGGAAAGGAGGTAGGGTTAACCCACATGTAGTCTGCCATGGAGTCTGTCAGGAAAAACAGTTTGTATTCCCTAATAATACAATTTGTATTCCATTATTTATTCAGGATAATTTCAACATTTAACCTTCTGGGTTCCCATTGTGTGTGTTTTTTTAACTTCTGCTCCTCTGCTGACATTATAGTGTTTCAAAATCCTCTAATTAAAAATGCTGAAAGTTCACCCAATAAACTGCTTCCCACGTGGACATTTTAAAACACATATCAAAGGGAACCTTTTAAAAAAGGAAATACAGGAGCTGTCGTTGCAGTCTTGTTTCTGATGCTGTATACTACAGGGCTGTCATGCTGAACCTGGATTTACTAACACAGAACAAGTAAAAGCATTTCAGGTACCCCAAGACCCAGAGGTACAGATAATTGTTGGAGGTCAGTGTCTCACCTAGTAATGAAGGATGACAGCCCTTTAGCGTATAAACACAGCAAAACCAAACACATCAGGTTGTTTCCTTTATTCTCCACCTAGGCAAGATTCTAAATGAGCCACTCTTTGTGCAAACTGGCATGAGTAATGCAAATATAACAGTCTTGTTAGAAATTCTGTATATAGTATATAGACCTAAAGAACAGACAGACAGTGCACAGTCCATGTGGGCTTTGCTGCTTAACTGCAGACAGGAAACAGGAAACTTTATGTTAGAGAAATAATACTTTAAATGTCAGTTATGAAAGACGCCATTTTGATTATCATGGCCTAGAAATAAGCTATAGTGATAATATGGAGTCAGCAATATATACTCAGCAATATAATATGCTTAGATGTGCAGTTTTGAATATATCCTGTATTTTTGTGTTGACTTGGGGAGTTTTCAAGTCAGTATCCTGTAAGCATTGTTATATGCAGATAACAGTCTGTAACAGACACTTCCACCTTTCCTGTTGTGTCCAGAATAAAGTTGAAAATACATGAGACTGGGCATTTTAAGACAGGAAAGGGGGGTGTCCAGGGCTTATAAAAAAAGACATGTACCACAGTAATCTCTTAGAAATGATGAAGGCTGCATGAACGTGTAATTCATTTCTCTTGCATATGCAATAAATATTACCTTGATGCCCGAGGACGGTCTGAGATGGTGAAATTATTTCCGTAACAATTTGGTCTTTCGAGCCGGGAGTCCAATTCCCCGAGACGCACTGGCCAACAGTGACCGATGACCGTACGGCAAAACTGTAAGTCCTCCATCTCAAATTAGATGTTAAAAAGAGGCCGGTCTGCTGAACTAGTGCCTCCCGGGCAGCGACTTACTGGATCAGCACAAGAGACCGCTCTCGGGACAAGGTAAGATTTTTATTTTTATTTTATTATTAACCTTTTGTGTTAGACTTGATTAGGAATTTGATGAATAAGGGATTTGAATATATACATACAATATAGAGATTGATTGAAGGTTTACCTGTTTCTGTCCTATCTGCTTTACTCTTGTTGAGGGGAAATAAGTGGTCACGTACTCCCCGTATAGATCCGTCTGTGGCCATCCTGGATGGGCAGACCTAGTGACTAGCCCGCGTTTTGGGAAGACGCGCTCAGGGCGACCTGGCGGCAGTCGAGCATTGCGGGTGTTCTCTCTTGTGCGTTCTTGTTTGTTTCTTCTGGTTAATTGTCATTTGATATAGAGGTATGGTCCCATACTAATATCCGGGTGCAGATAAAGGAAATTTGTCGATTGGATCTTAGATCCAGACAGCCTTGTAAACTGCAGAAAATCCCTTGGGGACACATAAATACTCCTAGATCAAAACCTAAAAGTACCCCCTGTTGATACAAGGGTGTGGCCTGATAGATTTCTAGGCATATAAATACCCTTGGATCAAAAATACTTCCAGATAAAGAACCCCCCGTTGATACAAGGGTGTGGCCTGATAGATTTCTAGGCATATAAATACCCTTGGATCAAAAATACTTCCAGATAAAGAACCCCCCCCCTCCGTTGATACAAGGGTGTGGCCTGATGGATTTCCAGGTAACAAACAGAGGACATTTGGCGGACCGCAGTGTTCATGCCAGCCTCATATGTTGTATTAATCCTGAGCAGGCACATAAATACCCTTGGATCAAGGACTGAAATATTAAATGTTTTGATAGGATGAAAGAACAGTCGGGAGAATTCAGTTTCCTCGTAATTCTGTAAATGCTCTCTACAAGTTAGTGAAGTATTAAGTAATGATAAAAGAACAGTCGGGAGAATACAGTCTCCCCGTAATTCTGTAATTCTCTAAGACACCAGTGTTTTAGCAATACACAAGATCAGTAATCTAGAAGTGATATATCATGACTAGAAAGTCTGTGAGTGATTGCAAGTGATAAGATACTGTGTGCGTGTGTTGTGTCATTGTGAGAAGACATTAACAAAAAAAGAGCTCCGTGTGCACGATAAACAAAGTAGGTATGATCCATGGAAAATCTGTTGGTGTGAATGAAGATGTTAAGTATATGTGTAGTCTAGACAAAGAGAATGTGACATTTCTTTAAATGTGGAAAACAAAGTATGATTTTGATGCGTTTTTAAATAAGGATTATTGTGTAATACTGTGTAGAAAGCTTAAAAATGATGCCGGCATGAAAATAAGAAAACAGAAGAAATTAGGCCTTTCCCAGGCAAAGAAATGGCTTGAGGAGGCTAACCATAGGTTAAATTCAGAAAACCATAAAAAGACTATGTTTTTGAACAAAAGAGGAGGACAATAATATGACCGTCCTCTGACGTTTAGTTCAGCAAGTATTGACTGAAAAAAACGTAACAAACCAAATGCAACCTGACTCTCCACTGTTTGTTGTTCCCCCGTGGTCACCTGGGTCACCCGCAGATGCAACCGATTCTCCTATGGCTGCAGCTAAACCCCCTCTCAAAATGACTCTTGCTGTCCAGAGGAGTCCACAAGGGACCCCCTTTACAGCAACTGTTACAAAATTTTTCGGGGACCTGGTGAACCAATTGATATCCCCCTCAGCTGGGGAACAAACAGAATGTGGAGAGGAAGAATTTCCACTAATTGAAGTTCCCAAACCTAGGGCAGGACAAAATGTAGGAGGTATAGTAGTCCCCAACACTATGATGGTCTATCGCCCCTGGACCCCTGAGGATGTTAAAAAAAACTACTGAAGGGGTACCACATCCCAAGGTGAACATAGCTTAAATCAGGGATGGTATCATGGGAATGATTGCTAACTATCATCTTATTGGGAGGGAAATAGAGCAGGTCATCAGACAGATCCTGGGTCCCGACTGGCATCATGTAGTGGGAGATTGGAGTGGATTAAACAATCAGGGAGTTGTGTTGCCTCATGATGCAGCACTAGAAAACAGGAGAAATGCTCTTATAGCAAGGATAGAGAATAGATGGATACGTCGAGCCGACTGGTCCATTATAAATCAGTGTGTGCAGGGAGAAGAGGAAACGGTGGACAATTTCATTGTTAGGATGAGGGAGATTTTCAATAATCACTCAGGAATAGAAGTCCCAGTAAATCAAGTAAACGATAGCCCATATGAGCAACAGCTAAAGGATGCAATCTTGAAGGGGCTGTTTGCCCCTATATCAAGTTTGTTATCAAACACATGATCAACCATAGGATCTGCAGACTACAAGGGCTGATAGAGTATGCGAGGCATGCTGAGCGGCACTTCCAATCAAAAAAGAGAGTAAAGAAAGGGAAAGTGTTTATGTAGATGAAGGTAATGATGTGTATGTCATTGAGAAGGAGAACAGAAGGATAGGAAACACCTGAACAAGGCCCCGCATTTAGGACTATGAAAAAAAAAAAAAAAAAAAGAGAAGGGAGTGTTTCCTGTGAGGTAAAAGAGGTCACTTGGCAAAAGAATGTAGGTCAAACAGAGAGGAAGATGCATGAAGATGTTGGTATGTCTGCAGAGAGAGAGATACAGAAGAAAATGATGAGAAAGAATCTGAAATTTTGGATGTGTGCGCTGTTGAAACTTGTTTGCATGCTAAAGTCAAGTCAGAAATAATCTTGGTTGTGAAGGGTAGATGGCTAACATTTCTCTGTGACACTGGGGCTTGTAGGACCCTAATACACCCGCTGGATATGAATAAGGTAAAGAAAAAGGTTTAGTATATGTAAAATCTGCAAAATGGGTTGATGCACCAGGAGGTCATGTCTGAAGGCCTTACTGTGGAAGATCCACAGACAGGTAAATAGGCTCAGTGTAAAATTGTCATTATGACTAAATGTCCTGTTAATTTGTTGGGTAGAGACATGTTGCACGCTCTTGATATTTCTGTCGTATCAGTGGAGGGAGGTCTCAGAGTCCATCGACCGTGTGAAAAACAAATCACAGCCATGGATAATGAGCCCTGATACTGGTACAGCCTGGAATTTGCAAACTGAGGGATTAAATATACCCAAAACCCTGGCAGAAATAATTGACAAAGAGTCTGTGAGGAAAAGGTATAAGGTCCAGACAAACCTCTATTGCACCATGTATTACAGAAAGACCTCTGGGCCCGATAAGTCCTATGAGAAACAGTTAATGAGTCTCACTAACACTGAAGTTCTCTTAAAATGTCTGTACTGTGATAAGAGGGGAAATAGCGTGGCTACTTGTCTCCTACCACAGCCTATTATGCAAATATACAGGCAGGATACTGTACCTTACGGATGTTCCCTTTCTAGATGCTGACATTACCTTTTGTGTTGATGGGTCTTGTAAAAAGGACGATAAAGGGGTACATCAAACGGCATACGCTATAGTAACACATGACCAGGTCATTGAAGCCAGACCCCTTCCCAATTCCTACTCTACACAACAAGCTGAAATTATTGCCCTATCCAGGGCCTGTAGTCTAGGGGAAGGGAAGAAAATAAATATTTATACAGACAGCCAATACGCTTTTTCTACTATACACATATTTGCCCAGCAATGGAAAAATAGGGGTATGATTACGTCCACAGGTAAACCAATCTCACATAGAGATCTTATCCTGGCCCTTCTAGAAAATGTACAGAAACCAACACAAGTGGCTATTTGTAAATGTACAGCACACAGAAAGGGAACAGATCCAATTACTCTAGGAAATGCACTAACAGACAAAGATCACAAGGGAAGCTACTACAGGACCGCAAAAAAACACACACATATACTATACAGGTCCCCAAGAAAATGGTGAGGTACGGAAAGCTATTGATAAAACATGGTTATCAGAAATGCAGAAAACATCACCGGCAGGTGAAGAACAAAAATGGTTATCTAAAGGGGCAACGCTGGTCAATGGTATATACACAAGTACAGAAGGTAAACCCATCTTACCTACATCACTGTTTAGATATGCTGCGTTATTGAGCCATGGGCAAGCCCATATCTCAAAAGGAGGGATGGTGCAGGTGATCAATAAGGTGTTCACAACATATGGGTTTACGAATGACTCTAGAGATTTTTGCCTCACATGTCCGCTTTGTAACAGATACCATGCTCAAGGTGCCCTAAGACCCTTAAGAGGTCATTTCTCACAACCCTCTTATCCCTTTCACACGATATGCATGGATTTTATGATTATTGTTGTTTATAAAGTGGGCGGAAGCTTTTCCTATGACACACCCAAATGGGCAGTCAGTAGCCAAAGTACTTATTAAAGAGGTGATTCCATTTCATGGGATCCCCTCTGTGATTTACAGTGACAACGGCTCCCATTTTGTAAACCGAACAATACAACAAATTGGTAAATGGTACAATATTGACCAAAAAAAAAAAAACAGTGTCTACCACCCACAATCTGTGGGCACAGTGGAGAGATACAATGATACCTTAAAGAGTAAACTAAGAAAATTGTTGAAGGAAACAGGGAAAAATAAATGGGTTTAGTGTTTGCCAATGGCATTGTTGAGTATAAGAATTACCCCTACTGCTAAAGGACTAACACCGTATGAAATGCTGTATGGTAAACCTTATTATATTCAATAACTAGCCACCGTTCCTCTCCCTGAAGAGGAAATAGACTTGACTTGTATAATAAGAATGTTTTCATAAAATATTACTGGGTCAGAATGTGTAAATGAGAAAAAGAGCTACTCTAAGACTAAGATGCAAAGTATACCCCCATCAGTACAAGCATTACCAGGAAATTTTACTTGTTTCTCTAACAATGACAGTAATGGTACAAATGTTGGCACCCTATCCCCTGAATACTGTGCAACTACAACCCTTACTACAGACATTAAGTACCAACTAAAATGGTTTCAGGAACAAAAACAGCAATTGGCTGATGTTTGGTGTCTGTGTGGAGATAAGAGACTAAGGCCCAGACTGCCACCTAGATGGGAGGGTAGTTGTGCCCTTACCCGATTGCTGCTTCCCTTTTATATAGTTCCTATGAGTGATAAATCTATGAAACTACCAGGTAAATACCTTTTTTTTTAAACGAATTAAGCGAGAAACACCACAAGGCTCATTTGACAACCGAGGGTATATAGACGAAATAGGTGTTCCACGAGGAGTTCCAGATGAAATTAAAGCGCAGAATCAAATAACAGCAGGACTCACCTCACTCTTCATATGGGTCCAGCCCAACAAGAACGTCGACTGGATAAACTACATCTACTACAACCAGCAGAGGTTTGTGAATTACACCAGAGATGCTATCAAATGTATAGCAGCACAATTGGACGCCACCTCTTTGACAGTGTGGCAGAACCGTATAGTGTTGGATATGTTGCTGGCAGAAAGGGGCGGGGTATGCAAAATGTTCGGCACCTTCTGCTGCACTTTTATTCCAAACAATACGGCACCTGATGGAAGTATCACCAAAGCCTTACAATGCCTACAAATGCTATCCGAAGAATTAGCTGAGAACTCTGGTGTAGAGAACCCCCTGACAGGACTTTTCGGAAAATGGTTTGGTAAATGGGGTGATCTTGCAAAAAGTTTGCTTATCTCTATTGTCATGGCAGCCGCAGTTCTTACATTGTGTGGATGTTGCTGCATTCCCTGTATTAGGGGAATTCTTCAAAGACTGATTGACACATCTTTAACAAAAACTATGGAACTCCAGAGCGACACGGAACTATACTCGGAACCTGATGATGAATTTACAACTCTCGCTAAGGACTTATCTGTCTAAATGATAATACCTGGTAAAATAAAATAACCTGGATATTTGAAGTATTGACATTATTAGTATAAAAGGAGGGAGATGTTAGAGAAATTATACTTTAAATGTCAGTTATGAAAGACGCCATTTTGATTATCATGGCCTAGAAATAAGCTATAGTGATAATATGGAGTCAGCAATATATACTCAGCAATATAATATGCTTAGATGTGCAGTTTTGAATATATCCTGTATTTTTGTGTTGACTTGGGGAGTTTTCAAGTCAGTATCCTGTAAGCATTGTTATATGCAGATAACAGTCTGTAACAGACACTTCCACCTTTCCTGTTGTGTCCAGAATAAAGTTGAAAATACATGAGACTGGGCATTTTAAGACAAGAAAGGGGGGTGTCCAGGGCTTATAAAAAAAGACATGTACCACAGTAATCTCTTAGAAATGATGAAGGCTGCATGAACGTGTAATTCATTTCTCTTGCATATGCAATAAATATTACCTTGATGCCCGAGGACGGTCTGAGATGGTGAAATTATTTCCGTAACAATTTATTATAAAGAAAAAGACATAGAGTTTAACCATAGGTGCAGCTACAAACTTTTAAACACTGCCATCTACTGGCTGATGTAGTTGTTGCACAAAATACATGAACAATGTATTCCAACAACACCACTAAACAACTACTCCTTACATTAGTCCCATTTCGGATCTCAAGTTCAATAAATCTGTTTCTTGTAAGCGGTTTTGTCAAAGCATCTGCAAACATCATGAGCAGCTCTGATCCACTTTTGTTTCTCATCAGTTGGAAGTCTTTGCATCTCATCCTGTGAATCTGGCTCTGGTTTTAATGTTACGCAAGCAATATAGGACAGACATTTGTCTAGGATGCCTTTATTGCTTCTGGTGGATTGCCTGATCGAAGGCTTTGTGGCCTGCTTTCTTCTTTTACAGCATTTGGATCGTCTACATTTAATTTCTATTTCTGCGTTACTTTATTGCTTATCTTCATGTGACACTGATGTGGAATTTCCCTCAGTTTCAAAAGTTTGTGTTAGTTCATGAAATTTTGAACACACTTAAGTTTAATCGACAATTACACTTTAACCGCTTGCCGGCCGCCGGCCATCATATGACGGCCAGGCAGTGCGGCTCTTGTTCTGGGCGGGCGTCATATGACGTCCGTCCATTTAAATAGGACATGCGTGCAATCGTGTGCGTGCAGCCCTGCACCTTCGGTGGCGACGTGTCACACCGCTCGCCACCGAGGGGGGTGAACAGCCATTGGACATGGCTGTTTACCACGTGATCGGCCGTGATGAAGTCACGGGCGATCGCAGATGAGACCGCCCCACTTTTCACGGCGCATGCGTGCGATCGCGAGCACACTGCGCGTGCACGTCAGTAGCGACATGTTCCCGGGAACACTGCTCATCACCGATGCTGGTAAACAGCCATTGGCTGGCGGCTGTTTACCATGTGATCGGCTGTGATCCTTTTACAGCTGATTATTAAATGTAAACACAGAGCGGTAACGAGATGTTACCGGGTTCTCCTCCTCACACACCGATCGTGTGATTGCGGTAACATCTCGTTACGGCTTTCAGTATACACCAATACACACTGACTCCCCCCCAATAAAGAGGACCTGTCACCACCCATCAAAGTACTTGTCACCAGCCATCAAAGTACCTGTCACCACCCATCAAAGTACCTGTCACAGTTCATCTGAGTATCCGAGTACCTGTCACAGTCCATCTGAGTATCCGAGTACCTGTCACAGTTCATCTGAGTACCCAAGTACCTGTCACAGTCCATATGAGTACCTTTCACAGTCCATCTGATTACCCGAGTACCTGTCACAGTCCATATGAGTACCTGAGTGTACCTGAGTACCTGTCACAGTCCATCTGAGTACCCAAGTACCTGTCACAGTTCATTTGAGTACCTGAGTACCTATCAGAGTTCATATGAGTACCGAGTACCCGAGTACCTGTCACCAGGCCATCAGAGTACCCGAGTACCTGTCACCAGACTATCAGAGTAACCGAGTACCTATCTGCAGCCCATCAGAGTACCCGAGTACGTATCTGCAGCCCATGCCTTATAGAATATACGTTGGGGTGTTTGCTTTCCAAAATGGGGTCATTTTGTGGGTAATTCCACTGTCCTGGTGCTCCAGGACATTCAAAAGTGTGATAGTGTTTTGCTTGCGTCTCTCTAGCAAGGTTACTCTGTGGTATAAGCAAGGAAGCTGAGATTTCTGCATTGTGTAAATGTGCTTTTACAATACAAAGATGCTGTACATACAAAACTATTACAATATTAGGAATACAATACAAGACTGACAGATATCTATAACAAGCAAAATGCCTAGCAAATGAACAGCCTATGGTCTATACCAGTACAAATACACTTAAAGGTTACTTATCTTCTGTTACTGTATGTTCGTGATCTCCATTGGCAACGATCTCCCGGAGCATCAGGCAAGTTTCTTCTATCATGAGTGGCTTCTGATGTTACAGCATGATGGTGTGTGTGTGTGTGTGTCTGTCCCTACTCACCCCGTTTATGTGTCAGGCTGTTTACCATAGTTACCAAACAACAGAAAACATACCTGTTTACTGTAGCTGTAGAAACAATGGACTGTTGCAAACTGTCAATTGAATACAAAAATGGTATCTAAGTACCATTGTCTAATCAAGCCAACATCTGATAGTAATCTAACAGTCATTCTTTCAGTTTGAGAGCTGAAAGAATCTCAGACAAGTACATTTCTTACTTGTTTACTGTAGCTATAGAGACAATAGCCATTTTCCAAATGCAAGCCACATATCCAATACCCCTCCCCCTCTGGCAACCACCGCAATCCACTCAGTTTAATTTCTATCCCCCTGCTTCTTCAAAGCAGCCCACCAATCTCATGTGCCCTTTGGAACGCCCGCTCCATCTGTAACAAGCTAACATCTGTACATGACCTCTTCATCTCTCATGGCTTGAACATACTCGCCATAACAGAAACCTGGCTTCAAAATTTTGACTCAGCTTCTCCTGCTGCCCTCTCCCATGGTGGTCTCCATTGGACTCACTCCTCCAGACCCAACAGACAGAAAGGAGGTGGAGTTGGCTTCCTTCTGTCCCCACAAAGCACCTTCCAAGTCCTTCCTGTCCCTGCCTCTCTATCTCTCTTTTCTTTCGAGATGCACTGTATTCGTCTGTTTTCTCCCATTTCTCTAAGGATTGCAGCAATTTATAGGCCTCCAGGACCGGTATCGCGCTTTCTTGATGACTTTGCTGCCTGGCTACCCTACTTTCTCTCCTCTGAAATACCCACCATTATTCTTGGTGACTTTAACATTCCTGTCAATGTTAACAGCCCAACTACAGCTAAACTTCTCGACTTAACTTCATCTTTTGACCTAACCCAATGGACACATACTTCCACTCACTCCAATGGTAATACCCTTGACCTTGTATTCTCCCATCTCTGCAACCCTGGCAACCTCACCAACACCCCCTTTCCTCTATTTGATCACAACCTCATTACTTTCACTGTATCCTTGCCTCCAACCACCCATCCCTCCAAGCAGCAAACAATTACTTGTAGAAACCTTCGCCACTTTAACCCTTCTCTTCTCTATTCTGCTACTGACCACCTATATGACATAATCTCTCCCCTGTCCTGTCCTGACCTGGCCACCTCTGTCTACAACAGTTCACTCTCATCATTACTAGATGCACTTGCTCCTCTAACCACACGCAGAATCAGGCCCCGACCGTTACAACCCTGGCAAACTGACAACACTAGAAATCTCAAGAGACATTGCCGTGCTCTTGAACGACTGTGGCGTGAAACCAAATGCCTGCAAGACTTCACCCTATATAAATCTGCCCTTCTAAAATACAATTCATGCCTCCATGCTGCCAAACAAGCCTACTTTGTCTCTCTTATTAATTCCTTGTCATCCAGTCCCCGTCGGCTCTTCTCAACCTTTAACTCTCTGCTTCGTCCACCACCCCCTCTACCCATTAACTCACTCACTGCCCAAGAGATTGCCAATCACTTCAAAGACAAGATCAATGCAATTCATGAGGACATCTCCACTGTGCGTACGTCTTCCCCACCCAACATACCTTGCCTAGCAGCACATTCAACACTCTCCTCTTTTGAATTGGCTACTACGGAAGAGGTTACAAAAATTTTCTCGGATGCCCACCTAACCAATTGTCCCTTGGATCCTCTTCCCTCACAACTACTACGGTCACCCTCTTCTTCTATCCTATGCTCCCTTACCCACATCTTCAATCTCTCCCTCTCTAGTGGCATTTTCCCCTCCCCTCTAAAACATGCGCAGATCACTCCCATTCTTAAAAAGCCCTCACTGGACCCTACCGACCTGAACAACTTAAGACCCATCTCATTGCTCCCATTCACCTCTAAACTTCTAGAACGCTTAGTCTACAACCGTCTTAGCTCCTACCTCAATGAAAATAACCTTCTTGACCCCTTACAGTCTGGCTTTCGCTCGCAGCACTCCACGGAAACTGCCTTACTAAAACTCACTAACGATTTACTAACTGCTAAAACCAACAGCCAGTACTCCATACTCCTACTACTTGACCTCTCTGCGGCCTCTGATACTGTTGACCACCCGCTCCTTCTCAATAAACTACATTCCCTTGGCCTCCGAGATTCTGCTCTATCCTGGTTCTCTGACTATTTATCACAGCGCTCCTTCAGTGTCACCTACAACTCTGTCTCCTCCTCTCCATTGCCCCTTTCTGTGGGGGTCCCCCAAGGCTCGGTTCTTGGACCCCTTCTCTTCTCTATCTACACCTCCTCCCTTGGTCACTTAATAACTGCCCACGGCTTCCAATACCACTTATACGCTGATGACACCCAAATCTATCTGTCTACTCCTCACCTCACTCCTTCAGTCTCCTCTCGCATTACTAACTCACTAACTGACATATCAGCATGGATGTCACACCACTTCCTTAAACTAAATCTCTTTAAAACTGAGCTATTAATATTCCCCCCCGCCCATGCCCCCCTCCATGACTTTTCCATCAAAATCAACAATGCAACCATCAGTCCCTCCCCTCATGCCAGGGTACTAGGTGTAATCCTAGACTCTGACTTGTCATTTCAGCCTCAAATCCAATCGTTGTCAAAAGTTTGTAGAATTCACCTCCGTAACATCTCTAAAATTCGCCCTTTTTTAACAAATGAAACCACCAAGCTCCTCATTCACTCCCTTGGTATCTCTCGCCTTGACTATTGCAACTCCCTTCTCATTGGCTTACCTCTCCATAGGCTATCCCCTCTTCAGTCTATCATGAATGCTGCTGCCAGACTTATCCACCTTACCAACCGCTCAGTGTCTGCCAACCCTCTACTTCAATTACTACACTGGCACCCAATCACCCAGCGAATTAAATTCAAAATTCTAACCACAACATACAAAGCCATTCACAACTCTGTCCAAAGCTACATCACTAATCTTGTCTCCAAATATCACCCAAATCGACCTCTCTGCTCTTCTCAAGACCTCCTGCTTTCAAGCTCTCTCATCTCCTCCTCCCATGCTCGTCTCCAGGATTTCTCCAGAGCCTCTCCCATCCTCTGGAACTCGCTACCTCCATCTATCCGGCTATCCCCTACTCTTGCTACCTTCAGGCAATCCCTGAAAACTCATCTCTTCAGGAAAGCCTATCACGTCTCCAACTAATCTCCTACCACTTCCACCAGCTCATTCCCCACAGTTACAACCTTTTGTACCACCTGCCCCACCCTATTAGATTGTAAGCTCTTCTGAGCAGGGCCCTCTTAATCCTATTGTATTGTATTGTATCATAACTGTATTGTCTCCCTTTTATATTGTAAAGCGCTGCGTAAACTGTTGGCGCTATATAAATCCTGAATAATAATAATAAAACGAATGACCCGAAAAACGAAGATGAAAAAACCCCAGAATGAGACGAAAACTAACAAATTTTTCGGCAGTGCACATGTCTATTCCCATTAGAAGATTTCTCCTCTATTACTGTTCCAGTGTCAATCCAAAATTTGTGATTTTCTTTTACTTTAATTTTCGATGACAGGTAAACAGGACAAATAGGGAGCACAAACAGCAATAAAAACTGAAAGGTGTTCTAATCCCTCTCCACTCTATCCAAAATGTAAAAAATATAAACCCTTGCCACGTTGGGCGTCTAACTAAAACACAGGAATCAAAATACCTGTCTTGGAGCAACCTACTGCTGCCCAGACACCAGGCTGTCACGCAGAGTAAATCCGAGTGTTTAGTCACACAGACTCAATCTCACCACACAGAGAAGTTGATGCTCCCCAGTCTGTCATGCACAGAGATCTGGTTCCAGGGTGGAGAACCCAGAGTACTCAACCTGCTTTAGCTGAGCTTGTTAACCCCTCACTGAGCCTAGCAAGCTCACCACTCAGCACAAAAAGGAAAACAGTTTGTATGCTGCAGGGGTAGGCAACCCAGGGCCCTCCAGCTGTTGCAGAACTACAAGTCCCATCATGCCTCTGGGAGTAATTGTAACTGCCAGCTTTGCAATGCCTCATGGGAAATGTAGTTCCACAACAGCTGGAGGGCCCCAGGTTGCCTACCCCTGGTATACTGCATGAACCTGGGACAAATATATCTCCCATCCTGGACACAGCCAATAGTTTTTCCTGTCTTCCTGTCAGAGTATACCATGTGAATGAGAACAAATAACAAACATTCATAGTGGGTTTTTTTTAAATTTGACTGCAAAAGTGTAAATATACGTTAAAATATATTTTTCTTTATACTTTCAAAAGCCCTCAGCTGTGCTTACCTTGTTAATTAACACTTTATAATTTTGGGGACAAGGTCTTCAATTTTTGTCATAAATAATGAGCTGTTGCTTTAAACACCATCATGTCACTTACAGGCTTGGAAGAGATGACACCGTTTTAGGCTTCTAGGTGCATTGTGAGTGTTTGACATTATTAGGGACTACGGAAAGTTTACAGCTTTCAGTGAGACTGACCTTAACTGCTAGATCTGAAAGTCAGCGGGAAGCAGAGCCATAATTATGATATTAAAATATATGGCTGAACTTAAAGTTTAATTTTTCCAATATAGAGTGCATTATACTAGTAGTGATGCACATTATGAGGACTCGGTGATTTGCATGGTGCTTACTTGCTGTCCACATCCTTGTGCAGCCTTTTGATCTGGTGAGCGCATTATATTGGTGGTGGGACAAACCTGTGGAGATTTTTTCATTGAATTTTCCCTAGGGAATTGTCCTTTAAGTGTGGACTGCTGTGTTTTAGTGCTTATTCACAATGCCTATTCCTGCTTTAGGCTGGGTTCACATTGCTGTGCGGAGCGGCTCACAGTAGGGCTCCCTGTTCACCATTTCAGGTCCGATTTTGTTCTGAATTTTTGGCTGAATTCGGACCTGAAACAGACGCACAGGACTCTTGTGAAATTCGCTCTCGGAGCTGTGTGAACCAGCTCCATCAAGAGTCGGTCACAGTCTCCTGACATGCGAATTGCCCCGCATCCAATTTGCAATAGTGTGATCCTGGCCTTAGTCCTTGCACAGCCATTTGATTAGGACATTACACCATTTTAATGACTGAGCACACAGTGGCGTTTCACCTTTCATATTTCATCTAAGTACACAAATATTCCCTTTTTTTTAAAACTACAATATTATCAATCTCTTTGCCTTTTGGAGAGCATCCGTTTCACAAAGCCCTGCCATCCATCTGCTGTTCTCAAATGCTACTGACCTGGTGGTTGTCATCTCCAGAAGGCCATTACTCCTGGGAGTCTGTTCCCAGGGTTACGTCTTTGAATCTGGATGATACCTTTGAGCCCCGTTTGCTGCCTCTGATTTGTGTAGCAACACTTTCTGATGGGTGCATTAGATTAGTGGTGGGCAGGGCTGGTGCTACCACTAGGCACACGAGGCAGCCACCTAGGGCGCACTGCTGCCTAGGGCGCCCGACCACTGGAGTTCCTACTCTAAGTCTCAGCATCAGCAGGCAGCCGCTGCTCCATTCACATATAGTGTCAGAGGTGCAGCAGCAGTAGAGGACTGTGTCTGTGTCCCGACTCCGGAATGAATAGAAGCAAGCAAACATTCATTGATAGGCACTGGTAGGCTGCACTGATGGGCACTGGTGAGGCTGCATTTGAGGGGCGCTTCATTAAAAGGGTGGGGTATACATGGGCAGGGCAAAGGGGGTGAAGCCAAGGGGGGCGGGCGGCAAAATGAGGTTTTGCCTAGGGTGTCAAAAATCCTTGCACCAGCCCTGGTGGTGGGACACATTGAAACACTTTGTTGGAGTGGTCCATAGAGACTTAGGCCTCATTCACAAGAGGCGGATCCGCTCAGTGGAGTCTGCCAGCTCAGCAGGAGATCTCTCCGTTGATCTCCGCTGACCTGGCGGACGACAGGTCCGTCTCTGCTCACTGAGCGGGGAGGGTCCTATCAGAGCGCTGCTGATTCCTATGGAGGGATCGGACGAAAATGGACAGCATGTCCGTTTTCATCAGATCTCATCCGATCCGTTCTGCCAGGACGGATGCGAACGCATCGCCATACGTCTGATTTTAGCGGATGGGATCGGATGTCCGCTGACATCCGTCGCTCCATAGACCTGCATAGTCCGTTAGGTCTGCCTAAAAAACTGTCAGGCGGACCTGAATGGTCCGTCCGTGTGAAAGGGGCCTTATAGATAACTAAGGACTGCCACTAGTCAAGATTTACACTTATATATGAACATTTTTTGTTATTTATTTACAGAACTTTATGATATAATTTTTGGTGTGTTTTATATATATAATTATCTAAGCACTGCACTTTTTTTTCTTTATTTGTTTACTAAGGTTTGAGTATATTTTACATTTAGTCTTTAGTTGATACTTTTTTCGTGTGATTTTTTTTGATAAGTGCAAAAGTACCTGTTGATCCTGCTAGAAATGCAGTAATCTCTGTGTCCTGTGCATTCTACAGAGTTATCTTGAAGAATTTTATCAGAAAGTGTGTTGAGACTACAGATCATTCCCACTTAATGTTGTGGGAATGAAGGGGGCAGCTGTTTTACTCATGTTCATCATATTTGAAGTAGTATTGGAAAAGTTAAAGCTTATAGGTACATCTGTTATTTTAGCACTAAAGCTTTTGCTGAGAATATACATGTATATGTAGTGAATCCGAGAGATAGGAACATTAATGAATTGGGTATGTTATATACTAGGGCTGGATCATTGCTATGCCACTCCGATACCAGGCTGCCAATGAAGGGGATGTTGACTGACTACCTAAATCCACTCTGTGCAGACTCACTACTGCGCTGGAATCCTCTTTCCCAAATTGTCATAGGGGTCAATGCAGGAGATAATACTTCAATTTTTGTACGCTTCACTTCGATGTTTCAAAGCGATAAGATAAATCAGAAGAGATATGATTGGGCAACATGAAAAGCAATCACTGCCAATAAATAGATCCCTTATACTGCTGTATACAAAAGTGTAGCTAGAGTGAATAAAGCTGGATGCAGAAATGTCAGTGCATTCAAGTAAAAGGAAATTGATTACAGCTGAACTGAAAAAAAAAAGGATTACATCAGAAAAGACGTGATAATCAGATATAGGTGTGATTATTATGGTAACAGAGACCTTTAACATTTAATTCCAAGTTAAATTCCTGGGAAAGCTGGGAACTTTCTATGGGCTGCAATGCTGAAAGATTCAAAATTCAGCACCACAGTATATACAAGCATTCACAGTTCAATGGTAAAGCAAAGGTCATGTCATCTCAAATGAGAAGAGAAAGATATGAAGCGTCAGTAAACCATTTTATTCTAGAGCTCACTTCTAAGGTTAAATGTCATCTTGCTTACCATGTGCAGATCTTAGTATCGGAATCATGGACATGTTCAACTTATGTTACTGCCAAGTATAAATTGATATTGGTGATGCTCATTTTTTTTACTGTAAATGGCAAAAGCATTATGATATTATTTTATATACTGTGTGTGTATGTGTATATATATATATATATATATATATATATATATATATATATATAATTTTTATTTTTTTTGTTTTTTTAAAAATGTAAAACAACATGGTGCTAATTGTATCTAGGTTGTAGGATAACCATGTAATGCTCATTAATGGCAGCTTTATAGCTAAAACCAAAATGCCTAAATACACAGCTGAAACACATTGGGTGAGATTAACTAGAACTGGGGCACTCAGAGTCAGATGGACCTATGCACAGTAGCCAATCAACTTCTAACTTCAGCTTGTTCAATTAGGCTCTGACAATAAAACCTGGAATCTATTTGGTTTCTATGCAGAGCTGCACCAGATTTTGCACACTTCAGTTTTAGTAAATCTCCCACACTGTGTTACCTGTCAAATGATTTGTATCTCTGTCCATCCAGTCCTGAAATGTACACAGCACATTGCCATCTATCAGGGCAGAAGACCAGATTTTTCTTTACCGCAGTTAACACTTACAAGTATTGTCCCTCCCAATTCGAGCCCAGTTATGCCCTGTACACACGGTCGGATTTTCCGAAGGAAAATGTGTGATAGGACCTTGTTGTCGGAAATTCCGACCGTGTGTAGGCTCCATCACACATTTTCCATCGGAATTTCCAACACACAAAGTTTGAGAGCAGGATATAAAATTTTCCGACAACAAAATCTATTGTCGGAAATTCCGATCGTGTGTACACAAATCCAACGCACAAAGTGCCACGCATGCTCAGAATAAATAAAGAGATGAAAGCTATTGGCTACTGCCCCATTTATAGTCCCGACGTACGTGTTTTACGTCACTGCATTCAGAACGATTGTATTTTCCGACAACTTTGTGTGACCGTGTGTATGCAAGACAAGTTTGAGCCAACATCCGTCGGAAAAAATCCATGGATTTTGTTGTCGGAATGTCCGTTCAATGTCCGACCGTGTGTACAGGGCATTAGTGTTAGATGGCAAGGGGTAGGCTTTAACTGTCCATTCGATTTTTATTGGACCTATGTCCCCAATAAAAAAAAACCCTTGCTGTTTAGCACAGGGAGAGGAAGTAATGGAAAATCTGCCCAATGAGAAGACATACATTATCAAATAAACTTTTTAGTGGCATGAGGAAGGGTTAGAACCCATGTAAGGTTTTGACTTGTGTCACATGGATAGAAAGTGAGGGGAGATCCTCTTGATGGGATTACCAACAACAACAACTGAAACCAAACGGATCTTTTAAATTCATTACAACTCTAAAAACTTTTTAAAAAAGGTGCTGTCTATAAAAAAATCAGCACTATGTTCTGGCAGCAACTTCCTGTCCTGTTCCTGGAACAAAATCAAGTCAGGCTGAGCATTGCTCAGCCATTCACAAGTAGCTTTGTTTTTGAATACAAAGCTTTCTTTGATTGGCCGAGGTGGAGATTGTGATGTCATCTGCCCACCTTTCTGATTCAGCCAATCAGAGGAAGCTATCTGTGAATGCCTGAACACAAACCACATAGAAATACAGGAAATGTTCATTGTATACCATGACTGCATGTACATTAATGAAACTTGTACGTTTTCCGAGTGTTATATATGACCGCACAGCATTCCTGATGCTCCTTTTTGCACATAGCAAGGGGCAGGCGCTTACTAAGGGGGGTGGGCATTTATGATATCACTCATAGGGTAAATAAGTTCCCCATCTGTGTTCCCTATGTGTTTTATTAGGCATTTGTTGAGGTGGGTGTGGCAGCTAATATAAGATATAGAAATGCCATGCTGTGCTATGCTTGGTCTCCTTCTGTGCTTGGCATGGTTGGAATGAAAAATACAACTGTAAAGATCACTAGGTATTTATGAGGAATTGACAAAGACAATCAGGCTTGCCTTAAATTAATCAAAATGGAAGCACAGACACATACATAAGATCACATTTTTGGGGGTAACTTTGCTTTAAAGATGAATTCCAGGTATGGTATTTTTACATGTGTATTCCAATATAAACTGCGATCTTAACAAGTGTTTTTACTGGGCAAACAACTCATTACCCTCAACAATGTTATCCATGACAGCACCTAGTCAGTCGAGATGGCTGCCTCCCACAGCCATGAGGAAAGTGGAAAGATAGCGCTGGAGCTGTAGAGTTATCTTACTGGTATTATTAACTTAAGGTATTGATATTGGTGTAAATGATCTGGTCCCTAGGCAGGCAGCTTCTACACCCCCTCAGAAGATCTCCACAGTCTCCTTGGCTTGTAGTGTAATGTAATGAGAATTGAAATTGAAGCGCCACACTACTGCTAAGAGGCAGGGCCAGGGGTAGACTATTTTGCACCCTAGGCAAGACCAGCTACTTGCACCCCCCCCTAGAAAAAAAAAAAGCTCCTAACAGTGGGACTATTCTAGAGGGCTGGAGGGTGGATGTTTGCCAATGATTCCCCACAATCAAGTATACAATATTTGCCCATATACTATGTACAGGAGAGTGAGAGGAATTAGGGATATGAGAGAGGGGGGGAGGATGAGAGGGGGGGGTGAGGGGGGATGAGAGAGGGGGGGAAAGGATGAGAGAGTAGGGTGCTCTGTTCTGGTGAGGATGGGGGTGCTCTGTTCTATGCCATTAGACCGCAAACTGCCTCGGGTAGCAGTCCCTGGCTGCATGCGCCCTTTGCCAGTCCTCAGGGGGGGGGCCCAATCTGCTCGTCCTTCGGCTGCTGTCGGAGCTGGAAGTGGAGACCGGAGAGGAGGTTTTGAGGAATCCAGCTTCTGGGTGGCACTGCAGCTTCAGGGTTGCTGAGCCTGTTTTTCCTCACCTCTCTGGTGGTCAGGGATTTCTTCTCCCTTCCGGGTACTCGCATTTCACTGCTCCCGCCATGCCTGCTGTGCCGACACCAGTCCAGGCATGCACAGTGTGAGTGACACACAGTCAGCAGCACTATTCCGGCAGAGCTGCACCAGCCGCGGCTACCGCCGGGCAGGCGAACCACATCAGTGATCCATCCGAGCTGGCTTGCACCCTAGCTAGGCTAGGTAGGTAGGTAGGTGACTACCTAGTTCGCCTAGTGGGAGCACTGACACTGCTAAGAGGTCCAGATACAACTTTAGTCCATTAAAAGTTGGCAGCTAAACAAGCTGCTGATAAGGCCTGTGCTTGTAATTCAAACTGGAAAAATTACAATTGTAGGTCTAGTTCACTTCTGGTTTGTTCACATTGTTGCAAGTCAAGACATGATGAAGGGGGCGATCCCAAGTCTCCATCACCACACCACTTGTGCCACAGCCCTGTAGGTAATCCACTTACCAGACCTTGCTGATTAACACGCATATCAATCATAGGGATAATCGCTGTTCACTGGACACTTTTCATCTGTATTTTGCTCATTGCAAGCAATAGAAAAAAATTCCACATAGCGTAATCCAGTACAACAATTATTTATTGAATTAAAATTATCTCACAAAAAAAAAACACTCACAATGTTTGCATGTTATAAGGGCATGTAACATCAATACTATATCAGTCGGGCATTCCCCTCTAACCCCTCACTGGACCTCTTAGCAGCTTCAGTTTTAGTTCTTGCCTGCAGACATGAGGTCATTACCCAGTTACGCTAAAATTGGCAGATGGGTGACTATCATCTAATGTCCATGGGTGTTGCTGTAAAATGAATGTTGCATGAAAAGTGAAGATCACCTGATTCAATGCTTCAGATCACCTGATTCAATGCTCCAGTCCTTGGATGTGGTGGTTACATTAGTTTTATTTTGTATGCTAAGCACATTTTTTACAAGTACAGAAAAATACCTATTGATCTTCTTAGGAATCCTTGCCCTTGTAGCCTCCTGAGCACTGAACTGAAACCCAAACAATATTGTCAGCTTTCTTGACTATCATTTGTGAATTACAAAGCGACTCCCCTCAATTGCAATTAAGAAGGTAAGATATTTGTAGTCTAAATCAGGAGACCAAACTATGGTGGCAACACTACTCGTCCATATATACAGTGCAGTGTGTGAGTGTTGTCACCCTTGAAAAAGTGCATTTTTGCAAAATAGCCAGTTAACAATAAAGGAAATAAAGCTGGAAGCATCTATAGACTGATAAGCTGCAGTGGTAAAACTTTTTTTCACGTTAGCTTTCTCCTTTTTATTATATCATTAGTTTCAGCACCATTTCCCTGCTTAAAGAGCAAGAAACTCTTAATTAGCATTTAATCTTCTGTAGTGAACCACAACTAGAGGTTCTCAGATACATGACACTGATGCTTATGAAGCTGCTTAAATAATGAAGCAATGATTGCAGCTCCTCTCTTCTCTGATGCTAGTTGCTGTGAAGAGAATACTTTTGCCTTTGAAAAATGGGCAGTTTTTGACACTTTGGAATCATTAATTACACGTGACTAATAATGAACTTGCTTTCATTCGTCAATGCATGCAGAAAAAAAAACTATTGATGGCATTTTTTCCTCTTTTTTCATGTCTATTGTTGCCTGTGAATTAGCTTTGAAAAATGTGTGGGTGAAAGCTTGTACAGTGCCCTGGAATAGCAGTGTATATAGAAAGACATCAATTTCATGTGACGCAACCTTTTTGTGAAGCCTCATTGTTTCCTTTGGCAGAAAAGATGCTCTGTAATTTAGCATGTGGTTGTACATTATGTTTTGCTAGAAAAATCTTATTTCTAAGTAGTTTTAAACCTTAAGGCTGAGATGTTCATCGTCTTTGTACTTATTTAATAAGGTGTTGGCAGAAAGCAATTATGATGACCTGAGTACAGAAATCTCTAGCAACTAATTATATTTCATTTTACGTTATTTAAATAAGTGAAACCATTATTTAGATTGATTGTTGTGTTTTCTACATTTTGCTAATTTTCATTTTAAACACTTCCGGACCGCCCACCGTCGTTATACGTCGGTACTTTGAAGGAGGGTATCGTTGTTATGGCAGCAGCTAGCTGCCATAACCCCGGTATCCTCGTCTTCTGCGGGCGGTCCAGTTTGAGATAAAAGTGGTCTCTGCGGCGGATTCTCCGCAAGATCACTTTTATCGGCGGCGGGAGAGGGCCCCCGCTCCCACCGCGATCTGGTGCCCTCAGCTGCTTACCGGAGCCGTCGGCAGTGGCGGAGGTGATCGTTTCTGTCCCTTGCCTGGGTATGGAGACGAGTGAGGCGAAGATGACCCCCACTCGTCTCCATATCACTGCAGGGCGGAAGCAACGTCAAAACGTCACTTCCACCCATAGCTCTTAAAGGGCCATTTTTTTTTTTTTATGACAATTTTTTTTTCTTTATTGCATTTTAAAGTAAATATGAGATCTGAGATCTTTTTGACCCCAGATCTCATATTTAGGAGGTCCTGACATGCTTTTTTTCTATTACAAGGGATGTTTACATTCCTTGTAATTTGGAATAAAAGTGTCACATTTTTTTTTTTTAAAACAGTGTAAAAATGTAAACAAAAAGGTAAAATAAATAAGAAAAACATTTTTTTTTAAACGCGCCCCGTCCCGACGAGCTCGCATGCAGAAGCGAACGAATATGTGAGTAGCGCCCGCATATGAAAACTGTGTTCAAACCACACATGTGAGGTATCACCACGATCGGTAGAGCGAGTGCAATAATTCTAGCCCTAGACCTCCTCTTTAACTTAAAACATGCAACCTGAGAAAGAGATTTTTAAGGATAAAAGTTTGTCGCCATTCCACGAGCGGGCACAATTTTAATGTGTGACATGTTGGGTATCAATTTACTCGGCATAACATTATCTTTCACAATATAAAAAAAAATTGGGTTAACTTTACTGTTGTCTTATTTAATTTAAAAAAGTGTATTTTTTCCAAAAAAGAGTGCACTTGTAAGACCGCTGCGCAAATACGGTGTGACAGAAAGTATTGCAACGATTGCCATTTTATTCTCTAGGGTGTTAGAAAAAAAATGTATAATGTTTGGGGGTTCTAAGTAATTTTCTAGCAGCAAAAACCTGTTTTTAACTTGTACAACAAATCTCAGAAAGAGGCTCTGTCCTTAAGTGGTTAATGGCAAAATAAATGTTTTTTTCATTTACATGCAATCAAGATCATTGAAAACTATTTTGTAAAACTGATCACCAAAATCTCATATACCTTTAACATTTGAAAAGTCATTTTTAATTCTTTTATATCTGCGCTTTAAAAAAAATATCTGGTGATCTTGCCATGAAGATCCTTGTTCAGGCACATCCTCTAATAGGGTGACAACTTTCTGTCCAACACTTCAACTTACCTTATTATCCACTCCTGCGTGATGTGTATATTGTAAGTTTCAAACTTGATTAGTGTGTTTGTCATCTTCATTGTATATAGAGTTTTTTGTCATCCATGACTATATCATACTTCCTCTGTTATGATTTATCACTAGATTCTTCCACACGTACCCTTGTCGTGGTTTGTTCCCCCCCCCCCATGCGGTCTGGGTTGATAAACAGCCAATATATGATATATTATTACCTTTCAATATATGTTATCATTTTAATTGTTATTTTGTACACCAGCTTGTTTTTTTTTAAAGATTTATTGTTGTCTTTTAATTTTTTTATAGAATGCATGTCTAAGTTCCTGAAGAAGGGTTCACATGCGTGTAGAGCCGAGCTACTTTATGCTATCATCAACTCACACCAAGTCTGATAGAACAATTTTTGTTCCAACAAGGACATCGTCCTAACCATTCAGGATTATACCTCTTGGTGTTTGGGTTATGTATCATTAAAAGCATTTAGGCCAGTGGTTCTCAACTCCAGTCCTCAGGACCCACCAACAGGCCAGGTTTGCAAGATAGCTGAAATACATCACAGGTGATATCACTTGCTGCTCAGTGATTGCAGTATTCTAGTCTGAAACTCCCCAAGGTAATACTTAAAATCTGGCCTGTTGGTGGGTCCCGAGGACTGGAGTTGAGAACCACTGATTTAGGCGATCTTTACTTTGCAAAGTTTTTAATAGTCCTTGTCTGGTTGTGCTTGTTTTAATCAAATTGATAATAAAATATACTTTGTTGATAATTTTTGTGTATCTCAGTGCCTATAAAGTCCAACACCAATCCTTTCACTACTATACTCAACCTTCTGTCTCTGTCTCTCAAACGTACCACTATATTGTCACAATGTCACACAAGCTTCTGATGGAAGCTACAACCGGCCATTTTAACACAAATTTTGTAGGCACGGTTCACTCTTGTCAACAGCAGGAAACATGCCCTGAGAAATTGAGAAATGACAAGCAGCTATTGCTGGAGTGTATGCATGTAGACAGTAAGTAGCTGCAAGATGTAGTTGGAGACTAGCCACACAGAGATGCAAAAAAAAATAAAAAAATGAAAACAAGTACCGTATTTATCAGCGTATAACACGCATTTTTTTACCCTGAAAATAGAGGGTAAACCGCGCCTGCGTGTTATACGCCGATATCAGTTTATTACCAACAGGGGGCGGGGATCGGGTGGTCCGCCCCAGGTGCCACCTATTGGGAGGGTGTCAGGCCCCGCCTCTCCTGGTCGTGGGAAAGCACTGCCAGTAAACTCTAAAGTTCAGAAAACATTCCTGCCAGCCCTTTGTGTCATATACCGCTACTCCTGTGTAACTCTCAATGTAATTCTAAGCCTCTGAATCCCTTAATTAACACCGCTCGTTGTGGCTGCTCTCCTCCTCTTTATCCTCCTCGTGTGTAGCTTTTGATTGGAGGAGGAGAGCAGTCACATGACCGTCAATAAAAGAGAGGAGAGCAGTCACATGACCGGGTCCACGAGAGAGAGAGTGGCGTTAATGGAGGTGTTTAAAAGCTTTGATTTACAATGAGAGTGACACAGGAGGAGTAATGTATGAGAAGGGGCTGAGTGTGAAGTTTTCTCAACTATAGAGTATGCTGGCAGCGCTGTCCCTGTGCCAGCTTTGGGAGTTCAGGGGGGGAGGTCTTTACAATAAAAGGGGGTTGTATGTTGTACAGGGGGCTGTGTTGTACAGGGGTCCGTGTGTTGTACAGGGGTCTGTGTATTATGCAGGGGGTCCATGTATAATGCAGGGGGTCCATGTGTAATGCAGGGGATCCGTGTATTATGCAGGGGGTCCATGTATTATGCAGGGGGTCCGTGTATAATGCAGGGGGTCCGTGTATTATGCAGGGGGTCCGTGTATTATGCAGGGGGTCCGTGTAATATGCAGGGGGTCCGTGTATTATGCAGGGGTCCATGTATTATGCCGGGGGGTCCATGTATTATGCAGGAGGCCCATGTATTATGCAGGGGGTCTGTGTATTATGCCAGGGGGTCTGTGTATTATGCAGGGGGGTCCGTGTATTATGCCAGGGGGTCTGTGTATTATGCAGGGGGTCCGTGTATTATGCCGGGGGGTCCGTGTATTATGCCGGGGGGCTGTGTAAAGTTTTTTCTTGAAACTTCTCTCTTAAAGTTAAGGTGCGTGTTATACGCCGATAAATGCAGTATATTGTTTTAAAAAATGGCATGATTTATAATACACAGTGCTTTAGCAAAAATTTTTTTTTTTTTTTGCTTGTTTCTATGCATAGTTTTTCAATAAATACGTAAAGAACTTTAAACATGTAAACATGAATACACTGTTGTATTTTTTAAATTTTCTATTATGTACTTAAAAGTATACTATTTTCCTTTTAGCATTAGCACAGCAGTAGCTGTTTGGTTGGAGACTTTCTCTCTGAAAAAAAGCCTATAAAGAAAAGTTGTATGTGTAAATTTAAGCTTGAGCTATTGAGCTGTGTAAACCACAGACTGCTTTTATCAACGCAGGAGCCAGGAGCCTACCTTGCTGAATGTAATGGTAATTTAAAATGTTCAAATTAAATGTTTTAACTACGTACCATATCCTCCGGTATTTCCAAGTATCGCCTGTTCCTCTAGTGATCAGTGTATCAGGTGACATCAAAACTGTGTGCCCAATAAAAAGGACTGTGGGATAAGAAGTTCTCCTGTCAGACAATAGCTGTGCCTGACTATGGACCCGGACTACATATCCCAGGAATCTTTGCTGCTATTGGGAAGATTGCTGGGAGTAGCTATAAAAGAAGCAAAAAGCCCACGTGGAGCTCTCTGCCTCCCGGGCCTGAGGCAAGACGGACCTCTCTGTGCCTAGAGAGAGAGAGATCGCAGCCTACCACACGGAGTACCACCTTCCAATCCGTAACCTGAGGGGCCTTGCTCTGTTGTTTGCTGTCGGACATCCTTCCAGCACCCCTCCGGCCGCCTGCCAGTCGGTGTGTTAAGCTGCATGAGTGTCGCTACACGATTTATTGTCCGGAAGACATCGTATCAGTCAGGTCGTTGGTGAGGGGGCAAATTGCCCAACCTTTATCCATCCTTTGTCACAGTTACATTGGTACACTTTGCACAGACATCTCTACTCTAGGAATACTTTACTGAATTTATTTGAACACTGTGCTTAGACATCTTTAGCCTTCCTTCCTACAAGAAACCTACTGTTTCCCACTACACCTAACTGGATTACAGTTAACGAGCTCCTACGTACCGGTGAAGAATATCAGATCTGCAACGTGGACTTTATTGCCATTACTGATAGGAAAGCCCCTATATTATCATTTCTAGATCTGCTCTCTCTCCTTAGGATAGCAGCATAGGCTGGCCAGGTTCCATCTTCTACAGAGTGTCAGTATAATCAGTTAGCCGAAACATTCTTTTAGGGGTTAGCATTGTTTCTCAAGGAAGCGTGTATATAGTATTGCCCTTGTTAATATTTGTCTTATCTTTGGAGGAATTCTTTTACTGAGTTGGCGCTGTTGCCTAGAACTCAGCAGATCTATTACCTCCTGTTTGTGACAACATCCCTTAAATTAGTTCAGGTAAAATATTCTCAGAACATAAATACGCAGAGCTGTCTGATTTATTACTCTACAGTGATACAAGGATGTCTGAACCCAGAGTGTCAGGTGGGTTGGAATGTTCACCAGGTAATGACCGTGCAGATGAGCAGGTAATTCTAAGCAGTCCCCTAGGGGGGCGTGCTACATACTTAAGGACCAGCCGCCGTCATTATACGTCGGTACTATGAAGTTAAATACCGTTATATTTAAAAACGGCTGGCGGCCCTCTTTCAGATAAAAGTAGTCTCAGCAGCGGATTCACAGCGAGATTACTTTTATTGGTGGCAGGAGAGGGTCCACCCGCGGCTTACTGGAGCCATCAGTAGCGGCGGAGCCGATCGGTTCCTCTCCCCTCATTGCCTGGATGCAGAGTGAGGGAAAGATCGCCCCCGCTTGCCGCCATAGCATTGGAGGGGGGAAGCGACGTCAAACTTTCCTTCCGCCTAATGCTCTTAAAGGGGAAATTTATTTACAAATTTTTTTCACATGATATTTAATTTTTTTTTTCTTTTTACATTTTAGTGGAAATATGAGATCCGAGGTCTTTTTGACCCCAAATCTCACATTTAAGAGGTCCTGCCATGCTTTTTTTCTATTACAAGGGATGTTTACATTCCTTGTAATATAAATAAAAGTGAACCCAATTTTTTATTTTTAAAAGGACAGTGTCAGAATAAAAAAAAAAGTAAAATATATAAGAAGAAACTGTCCCACTGAGCTTCCGCGCAGAAGCGAACGCATATATAAGTCGTGTCCGCATATGAAAACGGTGTTCAAACCACACATGTGAGGTATCGCCACGATCGTTAGAATGAGAGTAATAATTCTAGCCCTAGACCTCCTCTGTAACTCAAAACTGGTAACCTGTAGAAATTTTTAAACATCGCCTATGAAGATTTTTAAGGGTAAAAGTTTGTCGCCATTCCACGAGCGGGCGCAATTTTGAAGCATGACATGTTGGGTATCAATTTACTCTGCGTAACATTATCTTTCACATATAAAAATATAAAAAAAAATTGGGCTAACTTCGCTGTTGTCTTATTTTTTTTGTGTAATACGGCGTGACATAAAGTATTGCAACGACCGCAATTTTATTCTCTAGGGTGTCTGGAAAAAAAATATTTATAATGTTTGGGGGTTCTAAGTAATTTTCTAGCAGAAAAAAAAAATATTTTAACTTGTAAACACAGAGTCTGAAAAATAGGCACGGTCCTTAAGTGGTTAAATGAAGCGGCTGATTTTTTGTGTTATTTTATTATCTAGACCTTTAGAGCTGAATTTCAGGAAAAACATTTTTGGGACATTTGCTAAGTCAAAATAAATCATCTCTAATGATTGGTGTACCATGTGTGAGTTGTGCTGTGTTAGCTTAAGCCTTTTTTTAAAGGTGTAGAAGTTTTATTGTTAAACATGTCATAAAGGACAATGTACAAAACAACGTTAGTCAATACCTTTATTTTCATTCATCCAGAAGAGTCCTGTAAGCACAGAACCAGTGCCGGGAAAAGGTTATCTAGAGCCCAGGGCGAAGATGCCAAACTACACCCCCCCCCAAGATGTTAGAGCAGTATGTGTCAGCAACCCCCCCCCCCCCCCCAAAAAAAATTGAGCACTAATCTACATGCTTACCCCCTAAGCATAAAATTCCCCCTAAGCATAAATTCCCCTTCCACCCAGTACAAATCCACCGCCTGCTGAAATCCCCCCACCTAAAACAAATCTCCCCCCATCCCCCAAATTCCCCCCAGCACAAATGTCCCCCCCCCAAAAAAAAACCTCTTCCCCTCATATTTCCCCTTCAAGTACACATCCTTTCCCCCCAACTCTAAATTTAACCCTCCCAGCACAAATTTCCCCCCAATCCTTCCTCCTAGCACAACCCCCCCCCTCCCCGCAATTTTCCCCTCCCTCCTCTACCATATCACCTCTTCTAGCACAAACCATCCAATAGACATGTGCAATTTGTTTCGTTCCAAATTAGTTTTTTAATGAATTTCGACAAATTCGTTAATTCGGAAATATCAGAATTATCGAAAACCCTTTTAACGAATTTTTCAGTTTTTCCCTTCTAGCACAAACTCTCCAATTTCCCCCTATCTAGCACATATTTCTCCCTTCTAGCACAAACCCTCCAATTTCCCCCTATCTAGCACTCTTTTCCCATCCCCCTCCCAAACAAATCCCCCTAAATCTCCACTCCTAACACATCCCTCCAAATTTTCCCTCCTAGAAAAATTCTTACCCCCTGCCACCCCCCTAATTCCCCCTCCCAACACTAATCCCCCCCAATCTCATTGAAGTGCCCCCACCTCACATAATACCACCGTGCCCAGGGCAGCTGTCCCTCCTGCCCGCCCCTTGTCCAGGCCCTGCACAGAACATTCAGTGAGGAAACCCACAGTTTCATAGACTAGCAAGCCATGTGTCTGCAGTTCATCAAGGTCCCAGCTACGCTAGCTGGGGACCTATTCTACTGAAAGTTTGCTAAAAATGACTGAGGAACTTTTCATCTGGGGATCTAGTTTAGAAAGAGGCAACCAATTATTCAAGGACATTAGTGAGTACAGGCTGTTGTGATCTTTGAGATGGTGTGCTACTGCCATCCCTCTTGTGCTAGAGTCAGTTTTATCCAAAGGGGACATTGTGTGTGGTATTCTGAAAAGCTCACTCTATTAACTGCTTGTACAAGGACTCTGCTCAGATCCTTAAGTGAAAGTTTAACATCCTCAAGATGCTACTACAGAGCTCAGTGCACTATTTGCTACAAGCAGGGCCAGTCCGGGGGGGGGGGGGGGGGGGGCGGGAGGGGCACATGCCCTGGGTGGTGTCTAAATCTTTGATGAGGGGGGGCACACTGGGAGCTTTTGATGCTTCTCCTGCCTGACAGTAGTGACTGTTATTCACCCTCCTGTTCCTGCATAATGTATGATTCCCGACCTAGGGGATGTAGAGGCAACGGAAGTGACGCAGGCGAGCTCGGCGCTTGTGGTTTGATGACTGTAATTTACTTTGTGAATGTGAGTACCTGTATCCATCGTTTTTATTAAATAAATCAAGTTGTTTTAAAACATACTACACTATCCTGGGATCCCTCTCTTCTTCCCCTTGCCATCCTACATTTACCTGTATTGCCGGAGTTACACATTTATGTGTAAAAGGATAAGTGGCACTAGATTGAAAAGGAGCAGACTGCCATTCCAATATTGGAAATATACAAACATAAGAGTTTCGACCACTACCAAGAACCATCTGTGATTAAAACACACATGCTGTTATCCCACAGCCTTGAGGTAAGAGGCCATACATCATCACAGTGCTCAGCACGGAAGGGTGTCACCAGTAAAGAAAAGCACACTGCACTTTATATAGTGTTTGCACAGAAGAAAGGAAGTCACTTTATCTGTTATTCTTTGTTTACTTTACGGCACTTTATTACCTAGTACTTTTTTGGAAGATTGTGAATCACTCTTCAGAGGACTGTGAATCGCTTTTCGGAGGACTTTGTCATTATTTTCATTTTTTTTAATTTTTTCGTTGTTTTACTAATTGTTTACAAGTATAGAACATTAACTCATTTTTCATTAATTTATATGTGGTATATGTGTGACACATATTGATTTATTATTAGTCATTGTCTATTGTACATGTGGATATATTAGGTAATTGACCACATATTATTCACAGTATATTATCACTCCAACAGTACAAAACTATGTTTCACTTTTTTATCAAGTACCTTTTTGGAAGATTGCAAATCACTCTTCAGTGGACTGTGAATCTCTTTTCAGAGGATTTAGTCATTGTTTTTCCCTTTTTTTTCACTTTTTTCATTGTTTACCAATTGTTTACAAGTATAGAACATTAATTCATTATTCAATAATCTATATATGGTATATGTGTGGCACACATTGATTTATTATTACTCGTTGTCCATTGTACATGTGGCTATATTAGGTAATTTACGACATATTATTCACAGTATATTATCACTCCAACAGCTTGCACTATGTTTCATTGTTCATTTTCCTTGTGGTTATGGTATGACCTCTCAGTGCTTTGCAGCAGTTATTTAGTTGTAGTTTTTCTCTTTGACACAGCGCAGGAATACTTACTTGATAATGATTCCCTGGCTACCACTCCTCTTCTTCCAATTTTACTTCATTTACCTACCATGTTTATGTACATTTAGCCGTGTTTATGCGCGTTTGCACTTAGAAGCGTTTTTTAAAAGGTAACCTCAGGAGACCCTCTCAAATGCACATAATGCATTGTAAACTAGTAAATTATTAACATTGTGAGCCATTTTGTGAGCGCAGAGAATGCAGTAGCAGAGAGAGCAGTGTGCAGGGAGCTAGCTGTCTTTTCTTGGTGTATTAGTCGCTACTGGACTCATCCATTGGTGGGTCAGCGCATGTCTTCGGGATACTTCTCCAGTATGTATGGCGGAAATATCCAGACAAGTTCTTCAATTTTACAAGGATGTCTATCGGCACCTTCAATGATCTTCTGGAGAGGCTACAGAAGAGTGTGACTACAGTAGCAAAAGTGACTTGGGAAACATGCTTGGAGCTGTGGGAGGAGCTACATAGTGATATAATGCCTGTGCCAATGGAACAGATGTTGGAAAAGGTGATTAATGAATTTTGGGAAAAAAACTGACTTCCGGGATTGCATTGGGGCTCTGGACGGAAAACAAGTTTGAGTGGAAAAGCCACCCGACTCTAGTTCACTGTATTTCAATTATAAGAAATACTTTTCTATAGTACTGCTGGGAGTGGTGGATGCCTACTTGGGCTTCATATATATTGATGTTGGCGCCCATGGGAGTCAGGGCGATTCCAGAATTTTTTGTAAATCTGCCATGGGGTGCAGGGCCAGTGCAAGGATTTTTGACACCCTAGGCAAAACCTCATTTTGCTGCCCCCTCTGGCTCCGCCCCTGACTCCACCCCCTTTGCCACTGTTAAAGGGTTTGATTCAACCCTCTAACTGCTACATCTGCAAGACAGCTTGTTCTTTTGAAAAACAACAGATTTACAAGCAGGATCACCCGGTGAAAATAAAAGAGAAAACCTAAAAACAAAAAACAAAACTAATGCAGCAACCCATCTAAGAATTGGTAAGCTACAGTATAATATTTTGCTTTGCTTTAGTACCGCTTTGTGGATAAAGTTAGTCAAGTAATTCTGCTATACATTAATGTATGATGATGAGAAGGAAGGAGTTAAAACAGGAGATAAACAGACTGGAGTAAAGATACTTTCAGTGCTGGCAAGGAGAGAGAGAGAGAGGGGGGGCAGAGAGAGAAAAAGAGAGAGTGAAGGGGTCAGGGAGAGAGAGAGAGAGATCAGGGAGAGAGAGAGAGAGAGAGAGGGGGGGGAGAGAGGGGGGGGTCAGGGAGAGAGAGAGATCGGAGAGAGATCGGAGAGAGAGAGAGAGAGAGAGAGAGAGAGAGAGAGAGAGAGAGAGAGAGAGAGAGAGAGAGAGAGAGAGAGAGAGAGAGAGAGAGAGGGAGAGGAGAGAGAGAGAGAGAGAGAGAGAGAGAGAGAGAGAGGGGGGGGGGGTCAGAGAGAGAGAGAAGAGAGAGAGAGAGCTCAGGAAGAGAGAGAGGGGGGGTCAGGGAGAGAGAGGGGGGTCAGGGAGAGAGAGAGAGGGAGAGAGGTCAGGGAGAGAGAGAGAGGGAGTGAGGTCAGTTAGAGAGAGAGAGGGAGAGAGGTCGGGGAGAGAGAGAGAGAGAGGGAGTGAGGTCAGGGAGAGGAGAGAGGGAGTGAGGTCAGGCGAGAGAGAGAGGGAGAGAGAGGTCAGGAGAGAGAGAGAGATCAGGGAGAGAGAGAGGGGGGTCAGGGAGAGAGAGAGAGAGAGATCAGGGAGAGAGAGAGGTCAGGAGAGAGGGAGAGAGAGAGAGAGAGAGAGAGAGAGAGAGAGAGAGAGAGAGAGAGAGAGAGATAGGGGTCAGGGAGAGAGAGAGGGAAAGAGGTCAGGGAGAGAGAGAGGGGGGGTCAGGGAGATAGAGAGGGGGTCGGAGGGAGAGAGAGAGAGAGAGAGGGGAGAGAGAGGTCAGGGAAAGAGGGAGAGGTCAGGGAGAGAGAGAGAGGGGTCAGGGAGAGAGAGAGGTCAGGGGGAGAGAGAGAGAGTCAGGGAGAGAGAGAGGTCAGGGGAGAGAGAGAGAGAGAGATCTGGGAGAGAGAGAGGTCAGAGGAAGAGCAGAGAGGAAGAGAGAGAGAGGTCAGGGAGAGTGAGAGAGGTCAGGGGAGAGAGAGAGAGGTCAGGGATAAACTGAAATAAGATTTCCTTTGATTTCCTGCTTGTGCTTATTTTAGCTATCTCCTAGGTTATCCAATGGGCTTTTCTTTTTGGCCATTTTCTTCAACAGTGCAAACGTAATTTATTTGATACATGAGGTGACAATCTCTTCTTCAGCAAACTATTATGTTGTGTGTCTGCTACAAACACACCTTGTTTTTGTTGTTAATGTATGTAATGCATTAATGATAAAAATATTCATAATTTTCACCACCATTAATAATTTTTGTGAGTCACGAAAATGACCTGAATGTGGAAAATTTTAAAGCATTGTGGGAGTAATTTACTAGAGGCAAATCCACTTTGCACTACAAGTGCACTTGAAACTGCACTGAAAGTGCACTTGTAGTGCAAAGTGGATTTGTCTTTAGTAAATAACCCCCATTGTCACTGTAAACACCAACTTACTTAAAAAAATGCTATTTAGCATTGAAAGAAGAAACCACGCATTGTTGATTAGAAAAATGTTTACTCGTGCACATTCACATGTGCGTTAGAAAAGGCATTTTTGAACAAAACAACATATTTTTATAAAAACATTTTGGCGTTTGACATTACAAAATAGCCTTTTTAGTGGTAAACAGGCATGTTTAAAACCATAAAACAATACACAACTCAGGAACTTACAAAGTTAGACTTTGATAATTTGAAGGCAATATCAGACATTAGTATGTCCAAAGTGTGTTGATATTGCCTTCATCAGATGGGGTGATGTCACCCCTGCGAAAGCCAATTTTGAAGATGCCCACAAATTGAGAGTCAAAATGGGGATTTCCCTCCTGATCCCATGCCTAATGTCAACATGTGCTAGCTCCCATCATGGGGGATCGATGGCACTTGCTCTTTCTCCGCCATGTGCTCTCCCACTGCACTGAAAGACAAGGGGCGGGGAATAGACTAGAAAGAATGTCCGGGGGCGGAGTTTCACGCATGCGCAGTGTATATAAAGCGTAACACGATCATGCGTACGATCTGTGAGCTGAGGAAGGAGTAGTGGAAGCGCCGATCGTTCTAACGAAGGTACAGTTTTAACTTGGTGCATCAGTGGCCTATACTGCTTCTAGATTTAGGCCTATATTGGGACAAGATTAGGAGAGTTTAGCCTGACATTAGGGTTTGTCTTGTGTTGTGTCTTGTAGAGAAAATGGATGGCTTCAATGATCACTACTTCCTCCACCTATTCAAAGACAAGTAAAGGGAGCTGCCCTGTCTGTGGCAGGTGAAACATCCGCATTATAATCATAAACAAAAGAGGTAGGCAGCGCTGGAGAAACTGCTGGAGTTGGTGAAGCTGCAGATCCCCATGGCAACCATCCCCTATTTGAAGGCAAAAATTGGTGGGCTGAGGAGCACTTATAATAGGGAGCGCAATAAGGTCCAGGATTCCATGAGATCAGGAGCAGCAGCAGATGCCATTTATGTCCCCAGGCTGTGGTACTATGACAGACTGTGTTTTCTGTCAGACCAGACTGAAGTCAGGCAATCACTCTCAACCCTTCCTTCCACTCTTTCTTCCATGTTTCCTTCCACCCCAGCTGAGGCTTCCAACATCCAATCTGGGCCTTCCAGCCAGGAAGATGTGGAGGAGCCCAGCTTGAGCCCAGCATTGTTCTACATATTTCTTGACGTAAAATTAATGATGCTTACTAGATGTTATTATTGATCACTAATTGCTGATTTAATAAAGTGTTTTACATATCAATAGACAGTAGTGGCCAAAAATGATTGGGACAAGAATGAAAAATGCTGGGGTCAGAATGATAGTCTTTTCTATTTGTTAACATTCAATTTGCAACAGTCATGAGCTGAAAATTGTGTGTGAATAAAAAACTAAAACTATGTCCCTTTTTCATACACAGGAAAGCCTTAGCCAGGAGGAGGGCGTGGAATGTGGCAGCCAGGAGGAGGCTGTGGAATGTGGCAGCCAGGAGGTGGCAGGGGAAAGTGGCAGCCAGGAGGTGGCGGGGGTAAGTGGCAGCCAGGAGGTGGCCCAGCCCAGTAGCCTGACCGAATCCCAGGTCCCTCCCCTCCGCCTTCCAACCAAAAGGCCCAGGAAGGGGAGAAACATGTAGGAGGCAGCGCTTGGGCTGATTCGGGAGGCTAATGCTGCCCTTAGAACCACCCCCTATCTTCAAGAGGCCATTGCCTCCATGGCTTCATGCAAAATGCAAGAAATGGAGGAGGGGCAATGCCATATCTGTGAGGAAATGATGTATCTGACCCTAAATAAGGGGTTGAGGGGCCAACTCACAATCAAAACCCACCTGTGTTAGTTCGACCATCCCCCCCCCCCCCTCCACCTCCTGCCACAACTCCAAAACCACAGCCTGGAAGCAAGCCTGGAAGGAAGAGTGGAAGGAAGACAAGAGTGTGATGGCCTGGGTTCAGTCTGGTCTGACAAAAGACGAAGGCTGTTGTATGACCATAGCCTGGGGACATATATGTCATCTGCTGCTGTTCCTGATCTCTTGTAGTCCGGGACTGGATTGTGCTCACTATTATATGGACTCCTCAGGCTACCAATTTTGGCTGTAAAATAGTTGATGTGTGCCCTGGGGTACAAAGGCCAAATTTCACCAGTTTCTCCAGCGTTGCCTTCCTCTTTATTATATTATGACCCATAATAAATGGCTATTTTGTATTCACAAATACTTGCCTATGTGTTTGACTTAAAAAAAGGACAGTTTGTTTGTAAGTAGGCAGGTACATTTCCTAAATACAATGTCAAATTAACAAGGGACACCAACACCAACCAACCTCTTTGAGGTTAAAAAAATACAAGATAATAATGGTGTTGTGGTAACTTGACACACAAAACGAAAAACAATATTATGGAGAGGACTAGAATTTTTATTTTTTTTAAAAAAAGCAGGAGATCTTGATAAAAAAAACACAATAAACAAAAATTAAAAACATTATTATGGAGAGCTAATGAAAAAAAAAAATTATTCAGGAGATCACGAGAAATAATAAAGAAATCATTTTTTCAGAACTCTGTGTGAATATCAGCAGCAAAACAACTTCATTAATATAGCATTATAAAGAAGAAGAGAATGCGCTGCATTAAAAGATTTTAAAATTTGCAGCATGAGGAATGTGCTATCTCCATTACGAACGCTGGTTTTACCAGACCGAGCGCTTCCATCTCGTAATTGATTTAGAGCATGTGTGGAACTTTGTGCGTCGGAATTGTGTACACACGATCCGAATTTACGAGAACGGATTTTGTTGTCGGAAAATTGAGATCCAGATCTCAAATTTTGTTTGTCGGAAATTCCGACAGAAAATGTCCGATAGAGCCTACACAGGGTCGGAATTTCTGACAACAAGCTCCCATCGAACATTTGTTGTTGGAAAATCTGACCGCGTGTACGCGGCATAAGTGGTTGGTACTCCTCTCTACAATGCAGTTGGATGTGGAGAATGCTATAAAAGTAGTGCTTGCCTGCTGTATTCTACATAACTTTGTAATTGACAAAAAGAGAGGATTCACTGAGCCTGCACACTCCCCCCGGACAGAACATCGAGTTCATGGACTTGCGCACCAATGCTCGAGTTATGACCATAACAAATCAGTTTGCTGATTTGCAGGCGCCTCTCCCCCGCCCACTCGGCGGTATCATCAGGACTGGATGGATTCCCCCTCCTCTGATGTTCCAGTAAGGGGGGATTCTCGGCGTGGAAGGAGTTCAGTTACAGCCGTCGGGCCTTCACCAGTCCCGGCCGGCACCTACGCCTTACCAGCGGGTTCCCCTGCCAGGAGGGTCAGGCAGCAGAGCAGCAGAGACCATGGCGCCGCAGTCTACAGTGGCCTCAGCGGGGGACCCCCGGGTGGCGGGCTGTACGCCTGCCCCTGCGGGGTCCGACGTGCAGCTACAGGAATTGCTGGGGGGATTGTGGGATTTGGTGCAGCAGTTTGCAGGAGGGAAAGGAGGGCAGGCTCCGCAGGTTTTGGTGTGGGTACCGCCAGATGGTGGGTCAGCCGTGGATGGCACAGGGGTCTGATGGGCTGGCCCCCTCCCCATATCGATTATCGTGGTGCTTGATAGTGCCGTAGGGCTGTCAGGGTCGCCCCGGCACCTGGGTCAGTGGGAGCAGTGGCAGGGGAGAAGGCAGGATTGTCGCAGGAGAGTGTGGGTAAGATGCAGCTAAATGCAAGGTGTACGTCTGCTTTGAGGGGCTGCTGGGGGCACATCTGAAGCCGGAAGTCAGGGAGAAGATTGGCAAGGGTGAGTACGTGGAGATTTTTCTTTATTGCCCCTGGAAAAGTTTAACCTGGATAGGGTTAAGCCTGACTATAGCAAGAAAGAGGATGAGGAAAAGTGGCGGTACAGGTTGATACCACGCATGTTCTCTAACTGGCTGCAAGCGTTCGTCATTATGGCGAGCGTAATAGGGAAAAAGAAACCCAAACACTGTTCGGCGCTTTTCTGCTGCATGGATGCCGTGGGTGAGGCCTACAGAGACAACGGTGGATCTGCGTGGCTAAGGTATGATGAACAGTTCCAGCAGCGTAGGGCCGTCTGTCCGTCCTTGCTCTGGGATAGCAAGGACATTAGCCTCTGGATGAGGCTTATGTCTGCGGGAGGGCCCCCAACCAGTTTTTTCCAGGGGGGAGGGGCGGTGGTTCAGCTTCCCCTGGACAACCGGCCACCAAAAAATGGGGTGTGTGCTGGCAGTACACTGAGGGATCCTGTAAATTGGGGGGTCATGCCCTTTTAAACATGATTGATCCGGTTGCGGCGGCTCTCATCCCGTGTCCCGCTGTTTTAAAAAAGGCAAGGGCCGTGCTGGGGAATTTGGTAACAAAAGGTAGGCCACCAGTGAGGGGCGAAAGAATGCAATCTTTCCTAAATAGGGCGGCCGCATGGCTGTTGAGGGGGGCATTCTCTGAGGGTTTTTGTATTCCATGCTCCTTGTCTACCGTCCCGCCGGGGTGAAGAATTTGCGTTCGGCCTTGCTTCATCTGGGGGGTGGTCGCGGAATAATTGGGTAAGGAAGTGGTAATGGGTCGCATGGCTGGGCCTTTTCGGGAGCAGCCTTTTCCAGAGTTGGTGATTTCCCCTCTGGGGGTGGTGTCCAAAAAAGAGCCTAATAAGTTTCAGCTTATACACCATTTGTCATTTCCGAAGGGCGGCTCGGTCAATGATGCGATAGATCCTGATGCGTGTGCAGTGTCGTACACATCCTTCGATGCGGCAGTGGGTTGGATTCGCCGCTGTGGAAAAGGGGCATTGATGGCAAAACATCGAATCGGCGTTCCGTTTGCTCCCGGTCCATCCGGACAGCTTTTGGCTGTTGGGGTGCTGCTGGTAAGGGGAATTTTACGGCGATCGTTGCCTGCCTATGGGCTGCTCGATTTCCTGTGCATTGTTCGAAACATTCAGCTCCTTTGTTGAGTAGGTTGTTCAGGACGTTTCAGGGCTTAATTCCATCATTCATTATTTGGATAAATTCCTCTGTGTGGGTCCTCCTTCGTCTAATGTTTGTGCAGTACTGTTTATCCACGTTGCAACACATGGCAAGTAGATTCGGTATTCCGTTGGCGGAGAACAAGACGGAGGGCCCGACCACCACTCTCAGCTTCCTGGGCATAGTCCTGAGAAGCTGGGAGCACTTAAGATCTTGGGGCTCCGCAAGATTCAGCTGCGGAAGCTGCAATCTTTGCTGGGTAAGTTGATTTCTGTCGGCAGCCACTGCAGGGGTCCGGTCCCCCACCCATTTTATTTGCGTCACTAGGGAACATCGGGAGGACTTGAGCGTGTGGCACACATTGTTGAACGACTATAATGGAAGATCGGTGTGGATGTCTGGCCTGGTGAGTAATTTTGATTTGGAGCTTTTTACGGACGCAGCCGGGTCTACGGGGTACGGCGTGCTCTACCAGGGTCACTGGAGCACTGGGCCTTGGCCAAGTTCTTGGTTGGAGGTAGGCCTACAAAACAATCTGGTGCTACTGGAGCTTTTTCCATTGGTGCTGGCTATGGAAATATGGGGTAAATCGTTCAGGAACTTGAAGGTGAGATTTAATTGTGACAATCTGGGAGTGGTACAAGTCTTTATCTGCATCTCAGCGTCGTCTCGGTATGTCGTACGGCTGCTATGCCACCTGGTGCTGCGTTGCCTACAGTTGAATATTTTTCTGTATGCGGTACATCTCCCAGGGGTAGACAATACTTTGGCCGATGCCTTGTCTCGCTTTCAGTGGGACAAGTTTCGAGAGCTGGCTCTGGCGGCAGAACGACAGGGGGTTCCGTGTCCCCAATGGCTGTGGGCAATCGCCTTGGAGTCATGGCTGGATGGATAAGGAGGTCGGTGAGTGAGGCCACGTGGGCGGCCTATGATAAGGTATGGCATGAATAGTGGGAATTGGTTAGGCAGGATGGCGTGGAGGTAAGTTTGCTAGTCATCTATTTTGTTTCCAGAAACCTGGAACAGGGGGTGTCGGTGTCAGACATGGACCGAAAACTAGCGGGTCTGGCATTCTTGTTCAAATTACAGGGTGGTGTCGATTTTACCAAGGATTTTTGGGTCCGACAGGCTATGAAAGGTTATCGTAGGACACGTAAATGCAGGGATGCTAGGAGGCCTGTGTCCTTTGACAACTTGCAGACACCTTTTGTTCAGTTGGGCTCGTTGTGTGCGTCGGCTTAGGAGGTTTCCTTATTTTTTATTTTTTATTTTTTTTTCGCTGGCCTTTTTTTGGAGCCTTCAGGATTATTGAATTAGTCAGCCCATCTAAGAGGGTTCCGGGGGGCTTATGGGCTCAGGATGTGGTTTGCAGGGGGATTAGCATTGAGTTGTTGCTACGCCGATCCAAGACGGACCAGGGTGGCAAGGGGGCATCAGAGTACAGCTGTTTTCTCTACCGCATTCTCCTGTGTGCCCGGTGGAGGCGTTAAGGGAGTTCCTGGTAGTTCGCCCGGTTTCGGATGGGCCATTTTTATTGAACAGGGATGGGTCCCCAATGTCTAAGTTCCAGTTTGTGTCAGTTTTTAAAAAATGCCTTCAAGCAGCAGGTTTGGATTGCACACAGTATGTTTCGCACTCCTTCCGCAGATGGGACTCTAGGAGATTCCGTACCTACATTCACCCATATTTGGTGGTCGGGTAGAGCTACAACAGGAGTATAAGGGGGGAGATGTGTTGGCAAGCATGCATATATCACAGTTTATCAAGTGGGGTAAGTATATGTGGTTTGTCTCGTGGTTATCCCATGGTGTTTTTGTTCCTTTCTTTCAGGTGGAGACCAGCTGTGCCTCATCTGGATCATGGGCCACTCCTATGTGTTTTGGGGGGCCAGGCGAGCAGACGTTAGGCCTAATGGCAGGCAGCTTGGGATTTCCAGAGGTGAGGCATGTATCCATTGGTTGGGCCGGCCGAGTATGATGTGGAGTAGGGTTGTACCGAAAAGTGCATCAATTTGCACGTCTGGACAGGCCACCGGACATTTTTGTGCTCCATGTCGGTGGGAATGATCTGGGGGTTCGGTCCATTCGGGAGCTCATCAAGGACGTCAAGTTTGACTTCCTACGGCTGAGGACAGCCTTCCCAGATATGTTGGTCGTGTGGTCTGATATTGCGGCCAGAACAACCTAGCGGTTGGCAAGGTCAGTGGACATAATCAACAAAGCCCGTATTAAAGTGAATAAAATGGTGTGCTGCTTTGTGATTCGTAATGGGGGTTTGGTGATCCGCCATAGGGAATTGGAGAGGGATACCGGAGTTTATCTCAGGAGGTATGGGGTTCACCTATCTGCGGTGGGTATTGATCTATGGTCCCTGGGGTTGCAGGATGGGATTCAGCGTGCTTTGAAAGTGTGGAGGGGCTCTCAAGGGTAAGGGGTCACCCTTGTTAGCTGTGGCAGTGGTGGCCTTTGATGGTGGCAAGATAACCTACGAGATGGAAGTGTGGGGGACTTATCAGTGGTATGGGCCACCGGTGTATTCCAGTTAACATGGTTTAGCTGGAAGATGGTAATGGTTGCACTGCGAGTAATGGGTTGTCTCCAAGCTGGTGTGACACGGCTAGAGGCCTAGTACGTAAAAAGGCCTGCAGTGTAGAAGTGGAACAGCGCTAAGTTGGGAAGTGCCGTCAAAGACCACCGGGTGGAGCAACTGATATTTGGGGTTTTGTTATGTGTTAAAGAATAGAAAAACAGGAGGGCGTGTGGACAAGGGGACAGTGGCTGATGTTGACCCCATAACATTCCCACCCTATGAATAGCTGGACTATCTCGGTACTGATTGACAACAACATACAATTTATGAAAAAAAGGTTTTATTACATATAGAAAAATCTATAAAGGAAAAAAGAAAACCGGGCTAAAGAGCTAAAAAAACACCTTAAATTGCAGCTGCAACAGAAAAACACTAATATCGGTGTAATAAACTAAAAAGAATGTGCTAAGTGCACATACAATCCAGTGGCTAAAATATGTAAGTGAATGGTAACAAAGTATTTAATTAAGTGAATATATCAATTACCAATAATATTGTGAATAAATAATAAAGACAAATATGAAAAAATGTGACAAACACAAATAAATATAAGTTCAGTGATCTTATATCAAAAAAATCAAGTCCATAATAGCTGAAATCATTCGAAAATTGATAAGTGACTGGTAAAAAATTAACAGATATAAGCCGTGAAGGTGAATTAGGTCCATTCATAGAGAGTTCAGTGAAGATACACCAAAAAGAGAGTGAAAAACACATTATCTATGGGATATCTAGAAAAGAACCGTGAAGGTAAAAAATAAATAATTAAGGAAGAAATATTAATATTAAAAATATATAAAACTTCTGAGGAAGAGCCCCAATTTTGAAAGTAATGAATTCTATAATTAAGGACAAGATTCTATGAGGTGTATACCAATAGAAATACACCCCTATTTCATCAGCCGGCCAATCGGTAAATCCTAATGGCAAACAGACCTATTTATGGGAGTATTTACTCTGAGTGGGGGACACCAGATCGTCCAAGTGTTCGCCTCCTACAATTATATAAATAAGATAATAATAATAAAAATACTAGAAATAAAAATGAACAATATATACAAAATGTTACAGAGATAAACTACAGAGGAAAGAAACGCCAGTACTCCTATCTCAAGCATTGTCTATGATTGCGTTTATTTCAATATCAACATTCAACCCACGGGGTCTGAGACTGTTAATTATGTTGATCCATTCCATTTCTTTTTTTTTTTTAACAGAAAGTTTTTTATTTTTTATAGCAAGTGTAACAGAACAGAAATAATACAAAGGTGAGGGAAAAAACAAACACAACAAAAAAGAGGGAGAAACTAAAATAATGTACATACAATACGCAGTGAAATCAAACACAGCAGATGTGGGTGTTAATCATTAACCTTCTAGCAGTCAAATATTCATAACCAGAGTAGAAGCATCAGGTTGGGGATGAGGGAGGGGAGGGGGGAATAGGAATTGGGAGCTTGATCCATGAAAACTCCTTCATCCTTTCCGAAACCTATACCTGTGCAATATCAGTCTGTTCATTAATATGCAAAAATCGGTCTCCCTGATTTAGAAGTCCTAAAGCTACGATGCATGAGGGATCCCTTCATATGGGCGTGACCTCACCTATACAAACTGAGCCGTCCATAGCCCCAAAGGGCTCAGTGCGGGTGTCCTCGGGTCTCCACTCTTAGTCAAGGGTCAATTGTTCTTCACGCACCCAAGAGCCCCATATTTTAGTAAATTTTTTTGGACAATTGCGGCCTAGGTATGTCAATTTGTATAGTGGGAGAGCATTGTTAATGAGCTTTTTCCACTGTTGTACTGACGGTGGTTCAGTCCCCTTCCACCTAAGCAGGATTGCCTTTCTAGCGTAAAAGACCGTGTAAAACACAAATATCTTCTTGGATTGTGGGGCCGGTAAATTATCCACTATTCCCAGCAACAGTGGGATTGGATCACACGGTAACGATAACTTGCTGACAGAATTGATTACGACCACTACTTCCCTCCAAAAGGCCTGTATATATTGACATGACCAGACCATATTAAAGAATGATCCTTCCTCTAAAAAGTCTATTTAGTACAAATCAGGCTGGTGTTCGGATATATCCTAGCTAGACGTTGTTGTGAGAAGTATGCTCTATGTAAAAATTTAAGCTGAATAAACCGATCACGGGCGGATATCACCAGAGGGAGGTACTGCTGAATGCCCTCCTCCCAGTCATCATCCGCCAGCGATGGTACATCCCTCTGCCACACCAGGAACAGCTGTGAGACCTTGGACGTATCTAGTACGGCCAGAGTAGAGTATAAAGCAGAAAGGGGCTTGGTTTCCTCTCATGCGCTCAATAGGCGTTCAATGCCAGTGGTCACCAGCACCGGGGGTGTGGGAAATTGGGAGCGATAGGCGTGTCGAAGCTGTAGGTACCTGAAAAACACACTGTTAGGTAAGCCCTTCTGGCGTTTCAATTCATCAAATGAAATCAAACCGATTGGGGAAGTTATGTCAGCTAACACTGTAATGTCGTAACAGGCCCATAGTACCGGATCAGGGATCGTCTGGAAGTGTGGTAACCGTGGGTTCCCCCATAACGGAGTCCTAGGGGACCAGCTATTAGACCTTTGAGTCTTGGTTTGGACAGTCTTCCATACTTTAAGTGTGGTTCCCATCGAAGGGGTAATGTTTAGGTTAGATTTGGGTCCCCGGTGATTTAGGTTCCTCAGCTCGGAGTAAGACCCCCAACAGCGCCGCCTCCAAAGTTGAGGCAGGGTTGGCAGGGTTGGCAGGGCTCTCCGACAGCCACCATCCCACTGTGACCAGAACCGACGTCCAATAATACTTAATAAAGCACGGCAGAGCCAGGCCTCCCAGCGTCAGTGGCAGCTGAAGGGTCGATGTAGCTATTCTAGGGACGCTGCCATTTCACACAAATGAGATGATTATTTTGTCTTTGGCCTGCACCCAAGAACTAAATTTAGGCCCAAAGCCAAATCGACGCAGGACCTCCCATAGGTAACACCACTCTACCGAGTCAAATGCTTTTTCTGCATCCAGGGAGGCCACTGCGTCAAAACGGCCAAGGGCACCCCCCCAGAACAGTATACAGTCTACGGAGGTTAATGTCCGTCCCCCTGCCTGGCATAAAGCCGGTCTGGTCCTCATGTATTAATGTAAGAATGACCTCGTTTAGGCGTCTAGCCATGACTTTGGTGAGAATCTTCGCATCTGCATTTAAGAGGGAAATGGGGCGATATGATGAACATAATTCAGGATCCTTGCCTTGTTTGGGAATAACAACTATAACCGCCCCCGCCATAGAGTCGGGAAGCTCGGTTGTTTCTAAGGCCTTGGCCATCATCTCATGTAACCTGGGTAGTAATTGCTCCCCATACTGCCTGTAAAATTCGGGCGGAAGGCCATCGACCCCGGGAGTCTTCCCCGCCTGGAGTTCACTCAGTGCAAGTTTAACCTCTGCTAGCGTAATGGTGCTATCTAAATAGGAGCGGGCCTCATCTGTGAGGGTTGGGAAGGTGATTTGATCCATAAAGGAGTCTAGCTCCGGTCTGGAGTAGTCCGCTCTGGAGGAGTAAAGGGAGCTGTAATAAGAGGCAAAGTGGGCATTGATAAGCACTGGATCTGTAATCACAGTACCATCCGTTTCTCTCAAGCGGGCGATGGCGGTCATCGGCTGCTGTTCTTTAGCCAGCCAAGCCAACAACCGGCCCGTCTTTTCCCCCTGCTCAAAGATGTGCTGCGTCTGTGTCAATCAGGCCCGGACTGGCCATAGGGCAGACCGGGCAAATGCCCGGTGGGCCGGGGCCGTCGGGCTCAATTTCGGGGCCGCGGTCTGATGTCTGTTTGATGACCGGGCCACACAGCGAGAGGTAAGCGGCAACCGCAGCCTGGAGAGGGTTAACACAGGCCGCGGTCGCCGCTCACCTCCCGCTATGCGGCCGTGCCTGTGTCTCCTCTCCAGGCTCTCCTGCCCTGCCTACGATGTCATCTATCAGCAGAGCAGGGGCAGGAGGAGCCGGAGATCTGTATCTGTGGTTGCTAGGCAGCAGGTCGGATCCAATCAAAATAGCTATCGCTGCCCGCGCACGCGCGCTGCGGCCGGCGATAGCTAGGCAACGGGGACGCTGCCAGGGCTGGGGCCGCCGATGTCATGGAAACGTATGACGTCAGGAGACCCCGCCCACCTAGGCAGATTACAACCATTCAAGGGGAGTGAAGGAGGAGCTTAAGTACACAGAGAGAAGTGAAGCCATCAGATCAGGCGTGCATCCAAGGAAAGAAGACACAGAAGGAATACAGGTAAAAAGGCAGACCAAGAAGTAATGGAGGACACAGGAAAGTGTAAATATATAAAGATGAATGGCGGGAAAAAGGAGATAAGGAAGGGGGATGGAGGGAAGAACATATAGAAAGAAAGGGGGGATATATAAAGAGAAAAGAAGAGTAAGAGAGAAAAAAGGAAAAAAGAAACAGAAAAAGAGAGACAAAGGAGAGGAAATTAACCACTTGCTTACTGGGCACTTAAACCCCCTTCCTGCCCAGACCAATTTTCAGCTTTCAGCGCTCTCACACTTTGAATGACAATTGCGCAGTCATGCTGCAGTTTACCCAAAATAAATTTTTATCATTTTTTTCACACAGATAGAGCTTTCTTTTGGTGGTATTTAATTGCTGCTGGGTTTTTTATTTTTTGCTAAAAAAAAAACAAAAGGGGACCAAAATTTTGAAAAAAAAACAAACAAAACTGTTTCATAGTTTGTTATAAAATTTTGAAAACAGGTAATTTTTCTCCTTCACCGATATGCTCTGATGAGGCTGCACTGATAGGCGGCACTAATGGGTACTGATGGGTGGCACTGATAGGTGGCACTGATAAGCGGCACTGATAAGCGGCACTGATAGGTGGCACTGATAAGCGGCACTGATAGGTGGCACTGATAAGCGACACTGATAAGCGGCACTGATAGCTGGCACTGATAAGCGACACTGATAAGCGGCACTGATAGGTGGCACTGATGGGCACTGGTAGGCACGACTCCATGATTATCCCGTCACCAACCACCCTCGCGAACGGGCGGTTGCTGGAAAATGGGCTGCTCAGTCTAAAATGCCCGGGCCTATTTTTTGTCCCAGTCCGGGCCTGGTGTCAATTGTTGTTTTTTGGCTCCAGCCACCCGGAGAAGCATTACCTCTCTGTAGGCAGCCTGCATATCGATGCGGGTAATCAGATTTTGAGTCATTATATAGTCAGATTCCAGTTATAAAGCCTTAGCCTCTGCCTGCTCTAACGACAGCTTAGCCTTATTGCGGGCTTGGGCGATAGCATCCCCAAACATAAGCTTTAAATGCGTCCCACCTGAGAGGCACTGTAGTGGAGTCAGCATTGGTCACCCAGTACTCAGAGATACAGTCCGAAATCTCCCCTTCTACCGCCTCCTCGGAGATCCAGTAGCGCGAAAGGCGCCAGTGTCTCTCCGCTGGAGGAATCTGAGTTCGCAGTCACATGAGCATAGGGGCATGATCTGATATGCCCCTAGGGAGCATGGCCACCTCCTGTACCCTAGGAAGCATCCCCCCGCTGACATATATCAAATCTATCCTTGACAGCGAGCGGTGAGAGGCTGATTGGCAAGTGAAGGCCTTCTCTTTAGGAAATCTCCATCGCCACACGTCTGTCAGACCGTAGAGGGAAGCCCATTTCTGTAAGGGAGAGTCAGTGCCCGTGCCCGGGGGAAGTCTGTTCATGGATGGGTCGAGAGTCATATTAAAGTCCCCTGTTAAAATAAAATTTTCAGTGGAATAGGAGGCAAGGATATGAATCAGAGATTTAAGCAAGGCCACATTAGCTGGTGAAGGTATATATAATCCCAGAATTAGCATCTCAGTATTATCAATTACAACATGCAACAGGACATATCTACCCTCTGGATCGGTCTTAACGTCGAGAAGGGTGTAGGATAGCATCTTATGTATCAAGACGCTTACCCACGGGCATATCCCGAATAAGTGGAATGATGGTAGTGCCCCACCCAGTTTTTTTTTAAGGGAGAGGATTCTACGGCCCACCAAATGCGTCTCTTGCAGTATGCAAATATGTGGCGGGTATTTTTTCAAGTAGGTCATCACCAGGGAGCGTTTGATCTTATCATTCAAACCCTGGACATTCCATGAAATGAGTCTTATGCCCCGTACACACGGTCGGATTTTCCGACGGAAAATGTGTGATAGGACCTTGTTCTCGGAAATTCCGACCGTGTGTAGGCTCCATCACACATTTTCCATCGGATTTTCCGACACACAAAGTTTGAGAGCAGGCTATAAAATTTTCCGACAACAAAATCCGTTGTCGGAATTTCCGATCGTGTGTACACAAATCCGACGCACAAAGTGCCACGCATGCTCAGAATAAATAAATAGATGAAAGCTATTGGCTACTTCCCCGTTTATAGTCCCGACATACGTGTTTTACGTCACTGCGTTCAGAATGATCGGATTTTCTGACAACTTTGTATGACCGTGTGTATGCAAGACAAGTTTGAGCCAACATCCGTCAGAAAAAATCCTAGGATTTTGTTGTCGGAATGTCCGATCAATGTCCAACCGTGTGTACGGGGCATTAGAGTGGTCATGTCAGCCCAGGGTGTAAATAATTGAAGGGAGACCAAGCGTCAGACCGATCCAGAGGGAGCAGCACATTTACTAGAAGGAAGGTATTCCACGTTGAAATATTGAACAACCATCCAGTATACCCAACAAGGGGCCGGAGGGGCGTCCAACAGAATACATTGCGTACAAATACAAATTCAGAAAAGGTCAACAGAAAAAAAGAAAAAAAAAAGGGGAAAAAGCAATAAATCAAAAACGTGTAATGGTTTCTAACATATAAACCCAAGCCCCTCCCACCCCGCCCAACCGCTGTGGAACTCGGCATGCATATACCCAAAACAAGACCCATTAAGGCCTAGGAAAGTCTCCTATGAGGCAGAGAGACAACCCCCAGACAACCACCAAACAAACACAGTAGCGGTCAGAGTTCGGTGCAGTCCAGAGACATCCACCCGTATCCTGAGGATAAAAAAACGTAATAGGGATCCATGCAAACTGTGAACTAGAAAAATAGAAATAATAGTAAAACTAAAAATAAAGACACCTAGCTGCAGCTAGGGGCACATACTTTGGTCAGACCAGTATACAACCCATAGACCTTTATATAAGGCACGGGAGGGTAATGTTCTCCTCCATCGATCAATATTCCTCTCAATCAAAGTGTATAGTGCATCTGTTCTGCCATAGCGTCAAAGTACATGAAGGGGATAGAGGATAAATCAGCCATGTAGATCTCAGCGGTGCTCCGGGGGGTAAAAAACAGGAGGGAGCTATCCACTACCGCAGCTTCGCCATCCCCAACAGGAACATTCTAGTGAAACAGAGCAGAGAACAGGGGGGGAGGAGTGGCATTGAAGCTGTGGGAGCAAAAAAAGAAGAGAGAAAAAAAAAAAGGGGGAGTGAGGAGCAAAAAATAGAAAAATAAAAAAAAGTTCATCTCGGTAGGTGTTGATGATGACGGGCATCCATATCAGGGAGAATCATAGCTAAGGCACTAGGGTGCATCACTGGGCCGTTGCACAAGCACTCCTGTAAATACTACTCCTGCCCCCTCCGAGCTTGGGGCAAGGTATCCAGCCAGCGGGAGGCCTCCTCCAGCGAGGGGAAGTATCGAGAGGACTCTCCATCGATCACTCTAAGGCGAGCCGGGAACAACATGTTATACTTTAGGCCTTTCAGACGGAGCTGTGCCTTGACGTGGTCGAAGGTTTTGCGGAGCCGCTGGGTGTCGATGGAGTAGTCTGGAAACATCATAATCTTGGTATTTTCGAAACTAAGCTCCGGGATCTTCTAGGCCTCCCTGAGGGCCAAGTCTCTGTCGCGGAAATTTAACAGCTGAAAGATGAAGGTACGCGGTGGGGCCCCAGGTGGGCCCCGCACAGGAGGCATCCTGTGCGCTCGTTCCACTACAAAGTGCGAAGAAAATGGGGCTTGTGGAAGTAGGGTGCGAAGCAGGGTCTCCGTAAAAGCCGTAGGATCCTGACCCTCAGAGCCCATCAGCCGCAAATTGTTCCTACGGCTGCGATTCTCACTGTCCTCAGCCCGCAATTCGAGAATCTTTACCTTGGCTTGTAGGGTATGGATGGAGGCCGATTGTCCCGAACGGCATCATCTGAGTCGCCGATACACCACTCCGCCTCATTCATGTGATCCCGCATCTTGTCCATATCCCTACGCATTAGCCCAAATTCCATTTGCAGGGTGTCGATTTTGGCCGTTAAGGTGTTCTGGCAGCCAGAGATAGCCAGCATTAGGGCTTGGAAGCGATCCTCTTACGATCCCGGATCTGTGGGGATGGTCTGAGACGCCATGTGCGTGCAGCTGGACAGGCCTACTGGGGCTTGTGACCTCCGCTGTGAGGAAGCTTTAGGGGTATGCCCACCTGTTTTCACTGAACCATGCCCAGATGCCCTCCACTGCTGGATAGGGTAAACTTTAGTGTCGGGCAGCGCTCAGCTCAGGCTCGGCCGTTTAGATATGTAGCCATACACCACCCCCAAGGACAGGTACCTTAGTATATAGGCTGTGGTCAGTCCTGTAGGCCGCAAGCTGGGTGCAGGCCGCAGGTGCTCGGAATCGGCCTCTGTGGTTCTTCCTTGCCCCCTCTCAGTCTCGCTGCATCTCACGGGTCGTGCGGTGGCTTCCCTCCCGCGGATCACGGCACCTGAGCTCAGAGATTGCTGATGCTCCGTAGGCCGCAAGATGGCGTCCGGCGTGTAGAGCCAGCCGAGGGCCGCTGTGGTTCCTCCGGTGCTCCTTCGTGTCCCCTCCGAGTCCCGCTTCATCCCACAGACGGATGGCACTGACGTGTGGAGTGCGGTGGCTCTCCTCCCCCCGGTCGCGGCACCCGAGGTAGGGGATTGCGAAGGCTCCGCAGGACTCAAGATGGCGGACCGCTTCTGGAGTGTGGAGCCAGCCGAGGGCCTGCAGAAGCTCCGTCAGTCAGCCGGTATCCACAATTCCTACTGGCCCTGTTGCAGATGGTGCTTGGCAGTATTGAGGGAGCAGTTGGAGGCTCAATAGTTGTCTTTTAAGGCAGGATGGCTACGGATACAGTCAGGATCGGCGGAGCTCCTCCAGAACACGTCCTGTTCCCACTACATCCGGACACGCCCCCCCATCCTTTCCATTTCTTGTTTGGAGATCGCACGCCGTTTGGGGCCACCTCTCCACGGCAGTTTGAGTCTATCAATGCCCAAAAAAGAGGTCCCTTTAGGGTCCTCTCTGTGCACCTCCAGATAATGTTTGGAGACTGGATGGCCTTTAAAGCCCCTCCTGATATTCCCAATGTGCTCATTGAGTCTCACTTGCATGGGTCGCACAGTGTGTCCCACATAGTGTAGCCCACAAGGGCAGGTGAGAAGGTATACGACATTCACCGTAGAGCAGGTAATAAAGGATTTAATAGGAAAGTCTCCAGAGTTGCTATTAGAATGGAATTGACCAACCTTCCTATCTTTAATGGCGTTTACAGAACATACCGCACAATTCCTGCATCTATAATAACCCACCAAGTTTTGAAAAAACATGGGTTTTCTTGTGGGGGGATCACAAATACTGGGGGCCACACGTGATTTAATTGAAGGGACCCCTCTGAAAATAACCTGAGGTCTATCCGGAAGTATGGACCCCAATATAGGATCATTTTTGACAATATGCCAATGTTTGTGTAACAATTTCTTGATAGAGAAATACTGGGAGGAGTATTCTGTTATGAAGGGACACGCAAGCCTATTATCAGTGTTCCCATCATTTCTAGTCCGTTCTACAAGCAAGGCCTCACGGTCAAGTTTTTCTACTTGGCTCAGTTTCTCATCAACGAACTGAGCTTCGTATCCTTTCTCCAGAAACCTGTCAGTGAGTATCTTAGACTGGATCCTGAAGTCAGCAGTTGTAGAACAATTACGCTTCATTCTGATGTACTGACTCTTAGGGACTGAGTCCAGCCATGCTTTATGATGGCAGCTATCACGGGGAATAAAAGAGTTACGGTCTGTTGACTTGAACAACACATCTCCCTCACTCCAAATTTTGAGATCCAAAAAGTTGACAGTTTGTTGACTAGCCTCAAATTTCAATACAATTCCCCTATCGTTGTTATTGAGACCTCCTATAAACTGACAAAGAGATTCATGGGTACCATTCCAGAGGAGGAGGACGTCATCTATATATCTAGCCCATAAGACCAGTTCAGGTCTTTGTTGGGCATAGATGACGTCCTCCTCCCATTTACCCATGAACAGATTGGCTAGGCTGGGGGCAAAGTTGGCCCCCATTGCCACGCCCTTTGTTTGAAGAAAAAATTGGTCATTATGCCAAAAGAAATTGTGCGTAGTGGCATATTCTAAAAGGTCCATGATGAAACGTTTCTGTCACCTTGACAACGAAGGGTCTCGATTTAAAAAGTGTCTAACCGAGGTGATACCCCACATATGAGGGATTATGGTATACAGAGATGTGACATCGGCGGTGACCAGCCACTGTCCCTCCCTGTATCCACAATCCTTAAGAATGTTAATGGTATGTCTACTGTCTTTGATATAAGACGGCAGTAGCTTAACCAGAGGTTGGAGGAAACTATCAATGTACTTACCCGCCCTAGACGTAATAGAATCAATACCGCTAATGATTGGGCGGCCTGGAGGATGGACCGGATCCTTATGAATCTTGGGCAGGTAGTACATGATAGGGATTCTAGAGGAAACTGGTATCAAAAAGGATTTCTCCTTTTTAATAATAACACCCAAATCGAAGCCACGGTCAACGATTCTCTCCAACTCTTTCTTGAATTTTACTCGTGGGTCACACTTAAGGGGCGTGTAGGTTTCTCGGTCTCCAACAATATTACCGAGTTCCTGGAGGTAATCAACCTTGTCTAGGACCACTTTCCCTCCCCCCTTATCGGCTGGCCTAATGACAAGATCTCTTTGCTTACAAAGCAAATCAAGGCCTAATTGTAATTCTTTTGTCATTTTAGTGTGTTTGATTTTCAGATGTTCAAGATCTCTATGGAGAACATCCCTAAAAACCTTAAGGGAAGCAGGTAGGCCTCCAGGAGAGTTAAATAAGGAGGCGTTAGATAAACCTGAGTGTCTGATGTTAGTAGACGTCGTACCTTGAGAGCTACAGGGGTTGGACAACATGTACCTTTTAATATTTAATTTTCTGGTATACTTATGAATATCCATATAAGTTTGGAATTTGTTAAGTGATCTGGGGGGGGGGGGGGTGCAAATTTAAGACCCTTATCCAGAATTGAGGTCTCAGCCTGAGTCAGGTAGACTTTGCTTAAATTAAATATACCCTGTCCTCTCACTCTCTTTTCCTTTTTTCTCTTTGATCTCCTCCCCCCTCTGACTCCTCTCTTTTTTTCTATAGGTCTTTGGGGGTTTTGATCTCCCCGGGGAAAACCCCAATGTTGTGGTTGGGAATATTCCTCCCAATGGGGTTGATTGAGGATGTACCAACCACCATGGTTCCTCTGTTGGGAGCGGGGTGGTTGGTACCAGGGTGGTCTGTCATTCTGATTCTCCCTTCTAGGGGTACGGTATTCAGAGCGATATTCATCTCTGTTCTTGTATCCTCCATAGCTCTCATATTGATAATCTGTATTTCTCAATGGCTGGAAACGATTTTGTGTGGGAACTGAATAGTTAGGATATTGGTCCTCCCTATAAGTTCTCCTAGGAGAATCATATTGGTAGGGGGGATAACCCTCCTGATGACCCCAAGTTTGTCCATACTGCCGATACCCATCATTGCATCGGGTGGGGCCATTTGACTTTTGATTCCTAGAATTCTTTTTTGAGAACTTGGAGGTACCTCCAGGTCTCTGTGTCTGAGGATGATGTTTGGGTTGAGGCTTGTTTTGCCTTTCTGGTGATCGATAAGAGACCCGTCTGGGGGTAGAAAAATACATAGTATACTTATTAAAATTGAAAAAAACAGAAACTCAGGATTCCCCCAGAAGCATCTGTTATTACAAGATATAGAATGGTCTGGGTCTCGACTAGTTTTGCGGTATTACCGCTTCCTCAGGAGGACCAATCCAATAGATAGGTGATCATGTGCGGTATCAAGCCGCCCAGATAAGTTCCCCCCGCGGCGGACAAAGGGGATTGTGCGGAAATCTCGTTGTAATTGTATCGAGAGGTAATTTAAATACCAGGCTACATAGGGGTTCCTGGTAATGTGAAAGCAGGGTGGTGGGTAGGGAACAAGGACGCCAGCTGTGTCCATTAAATGAGGCATCATGAAGGGTACATAGGTATATGAGCCCAACAGTGTGGGTGAATGCCCAGTGGGTAGTATGGGAGTCCATAGAAGTCCCTGGTGAGCCAGTGAAAGCGTCCTTACCATCCAAGCCCCACACGTGTGAACCGCCAGTGGAGAGGTCCGAGAGATCAGTGTTCTCTCCACTGAGAGGTCAGTGGAGAGAACACTGCAGATCCCTCCACTGGTGGTTCGCACGTGTGGGGCTTGGATGGTAAGGACGCTTTCGCTGGCTCACCAGGGACTTCTATGGACTCCCATACTACCCACTGGGCATTTACCCACACTGTTTAGTTCTGAAGGGTATTTTAAAATCATAGATTTATTCTAGCTTCATGAAATATAAAGTTACTGGAAACAAATAAGCAGTCTTTAGTGATAAAAGGTCATTTAAATGACGATCTTGTTGAAGAATTAAAACTGAAGGTTGTTAATCATTTTTTAAATACCTGGGGATTAATGTTCCACCTGACTAATGTAAATTATATGAGGCTAATTTCCCATGTGAGATCTGTTTAATTAAAATCTTTAACTAAATGGTGTAAATTACTTCTTAATATTTCGAAGACATTGGCACTCTGTAAATCTCTATATGGTACTAAAATGAATTTCTATCTTCTTTAATCCCCCACTGCTTATCAAAATCGAAGACTTAAGACCTTTTTATTTCTCCCGCTTTATTTATTTGGGTTATCACACACCCTAGAAATCTATAGCTAAACCGTTCTGAAAAGTTTGCAGGGGGGGTGGTCGCTATCTTTACCTAATGTTAAAATATACAGTATGTGAAGCTTCAACACATTCAAGCATATTGTAGATTTAAATATTGGTGCCCCTATTTTTTCAATATAAAAACTGATGACAATTATTTTTTTCTTTGTCTAGAGGTCATGTGACTGCAAATTAGTTACCATGCTCTAAGCTGAAGCACCCAGGAAGCATGTACTGTATGCAACATCAGCAAAGGCTTCTTGTGGACCCAGGATTAGACACCTGTGGGTAGTGTTGTCACCCGGGCTCAGGAAGCAGGAAAAAGGACCAGGTATTGGCAGAACCAACACACTTTTTTTGCACCTATAAAACAGCTACCAGAAAAAGCTGGAATAGCAGATTAAACAGGCAAGAGGGCAACGAATAAAAACTATTTCTTTTCATGGTTTACTTCCACTCTAAGGTGTATCTAAAGCCAAAAAATGTTTTCCCCTTTGGCTACAGTAGGGAATGTTTAAAGCCACCGTCTGTTTTTTTGTTTTTAATGTCTCATTAGGGAGATTTCCGTTCACTTCCTGTGCTGTATACTCAACAGAAAACGAGAGGATAGCTTTGAAATGTGAAGGAGTCTCCCCTCTGGAGGATTTTACATTTCTTTGCCCTGTTGACAGCTTAAAATCGTGGATTTACCCTAACTTTCATTCTCAGTGACACTGGTGATTAGGACAATTACAGATAATGAATATCCACCCTTCACCGTTCTATCCAAATAAAAAAAAAAAGTTTTACCCTTAGGAACGCTTTAAAGCAGAACTGCACCTGAAAGGGGAAGTTTCTTTCTTCCTTCTCCTCCCCCTCCTTCTTCACATACCATTTTTGTAGCTGCTGACTCTCTGCTGTCTGAATTTGTAAATGCCTGTAAATTTATTATGTATGCACTTCCTGTCCCTTTTTGGCTTCTAAACCCAAGATGGAGGAAGTGGAGAGAGAAAGAGAAAGTCTCAGACACATGTTCGGTCTCATCCTTGATGGTATCTGAGAGACCATGAGAAAAAGCAGCCACGGGGGCCTCATTGTTCCACATGTAGCACTAACTCTCGGTGGAGCTGCTGGTTTAAAGAGGGCTGTTACCTTCACTCTCGATACCTCTGTTTCACCGGCACCGGGTCTAGGGTTCCGTTGAGTTTACCTCTGGACGATGTAGACACCAACACTTGAGTAGATTTTCCAATGCTTTAATGAACAAATAATAAAGGAAGTAGCAGGAAAGAGGCAGGAGGAAAGTTGCAGGGAAGCTCAAATAACTTTCCTTAGTATTGTTTAGAACATTCTCTGGAATTTAACACTTGTGGGTGAATGGTTGAATACATTCCCCTTGTGGGACTCAATCTTTGCCCGCCTGGATAGGCCTCTCTCCCTTGCCTAGCAGCCAGTACGCAGCATGAACAAGTCTCTGCCACAGACTTGTTTGGAATAAAACCCGTACGATCCTCTGCCACAGGACGTATTGGTTTGCAATGAATGTCAGACACAGTACTTGAACCTTTAAGCCAACCCGGCAGTACTATGCAGTAAGATTACTTCAGGATATGTCCTCCAACCGAATCACCAGGCCCCTCTCCAGACCAGCACTCTGCATGATCCTTCCATGATGGGTCCTCCCCTGGGATTTTCTCGGTTGTCCAGCTTCTTCACTCAGGATAGACAGCTCAGGACCGTTCCTCTGCTGCTGTGGTAGGCCCCAGACAGGCTTCTGGGCCCACCCACACTCCGCAGCGATGTGGGCCTCCGGAACGGAGGACCACGAGGTGGTACTCTTAATGCATACCTGTCGGCCAGGAGGGCCAGCAGGTGGCTGAAAACGAACCCCTAAACATGGCGTGTGTCCCATAAATACCCTCTCCCAGAATGCAATTCGGAGGACCACCCCCACCGAGTTGTCTCTGGGACAGAGGAGCACTCATACGCTTCAACACGTTGCTTTTCCAACACCAGCCCATGGTGACAACAACACCCACCGGCACAGTGTGGAACTACAATCAACTCAGCCAAGCTGGAACAGAGGCAAATCTAACTTCCTCTAACAAGTAACTCACAAGATTTACCTATCAACGGTGGATTAAAAAATCTACCAGCGCTACACACGCAACCTCTGTTGCCAAAATATGGAATTAAATGGCGTAGTCGGCAACAGTTCTCATACTCTGTTCAATGGACATGAGGCACTGGGCAGCAGAAGCGGAGAACAGAACAACAGGTCTTTGCGTCTCCTATAGAGGGTTTGCCAAAGGCCAAGGCTCTCTCAGAAAGCAAAAATATCACAAAACCTACTTTGCTTCTGTCCGTGGGAAACACCTGGGGCAGCAACTCAAAGGATATCTCAACCTGGTTGAGAAACCCTCTGCATTGGACTGGATCGCCCCCAAATCGCTGGGGAAGAGGAGCGGAACCAGACATATTATAGAGATAATACTTGAGGCGAGTGCCTGCACAGAGACTGGAGCAGCAGTAGGGTCGGCCTGCAACATAGGTTGTACCAGGGCGGCCACAGTGGGAGATTCCAGGTGAGCTGTATGACTCAGGAGCATTTGTAACGCCATGGCAAACTGATCCATGCAGTGATCCAGTTTATCCGATCTGGAAAAAATATTACCAACAAGTGGATTGACTGCATCTTCTGAATTCATGGCCTTCGCCTACTGTCAGTAATAACCACCACACAGATGTCTGCCCTGTGCTTGAGAAACTAAGAGAGAACAATCAATCATTGTAAACTGGAGAAGTGCGAGTTCCATCGTGAACAGGTTAAATTCCTGGGTTATGTCATTTCAACTGCTGGTTTTTCGATGGACCCAGAGAAACTTTCGGCAGTCCTACGGTGGCCCTGACCCGTGGGTTTACGTCCTCTGCAGCGTTTCCTGGGCTTTGCCAACTATTATCGGAAGTTTATTCGTAACTTCTCATCTCTGGTCAAGCCCCTGACTGATATGACCAGAAAGGATGGTAACTCACAGAGTTGGTCTCCAGAGTCCGTTAAGGCCTAAGGCCTTTGAGAGTCTCAAGGCTGTCTTTGTTTCTGCTCCTGTGTTGGCACATCCTGATCCTACGTTACCTTTTATCATTGAGGTTGATGCTTCTGAGACTGGTTTTGCGCCCTTCTGTCTCAACATCCTACCTCTGTGAGCGCTATGCATCCTTGTGGCTACTTTTCCAAGAAATTGTCACCTGCAGAGTTCAATTACGAGATTGGTGACAGAGAGCTGTTGGTGATCATTTTAGCCTTGAAAGAATGGAGACATCGCCTCGATGGTACCACTGTGCTAGTTCACATTCTTACTGACCATAAGAATCTCACATTCTTGTCTGAGGCTAAATGCCTCTCTCTAAGAAGGGCGCGATAGGCTCTATTCTTGTCAAGTTTCAATTACATTGTCTCATTCTTACCCGGTACTAAGAATGTAAGGGCTGACGCTTTGTCACAACAATTTTCCTCCACTTCCAAGATGGAGTCGGTTCCGGTTCCTGTGATTCCTCCTGATCGTATTCTGGCTACATTTCGCTCCAGTCTCACTTCTCTTTTGGGTGACACAATTCTTGCTGCTCAGGTCCATGCTCCTCCTGAGAAACCTTGTGACTGCCATACTGCCGTGCTCAAGACTTACCATTCTCCCAAGGCTGCTGGCCACCCTGGGAAGAATCAACTCTTTTGGGCCATTTCCCAACAATTCTGGTGGCCTAGTCTACGTGCTGTAACCGCCTCGTAGCTGCCTGTTCCGTGTGTGCTCAGAGTAAGACTCCACGACATCTTCCAGTGGGCCTCCTACAACCCATATTCAATGGAGAGAGATCCTGGACCCACTTGTCTATGGATTTCATTGTGGAGTTACCTGATTCCCATGGCAACACAGTTATCCTTATGGTGGTTGACTGGTTCTCAAAAATTTCTCATTGATTTCCACTTAAGAAGTTGCCCACTTCTAAGGGACTGGCTTCCATTTTTGCTTGGGAGATCTTTCGCTTACATGGGCTACCCAAGGTGATTTACCCGGACAGGTGTAGTCAGTTTGTGTCCCGGTTCTGGTGAGCCTTTTGTGCACAGTTGGGAATTTAGCTTGCCTTTTCCTCTGCGTATCACCCGTAATCTAATGGGGCCACAGAACGAGCCAATCAGTCCTTGAAGCAATTCCTATGTTGCTATATTTCATAACAACTGGTCAGACCTATTTCCATGGGCACAGTTTGCTCACAATAGTGCCTTGAATTCTGCTTCCAGATTGTCCCCGTTTATGGCGAACTATGGTTTCCAACCTTCCATGTTGCCTCATTTGTTCCGCAGAGTTGTCCTGAGTTAGAGGAGCATCTCCGTGGTCTTCGTTCCACTTGGGCACAAATCCAGGAGGCTTTGCGACATGCTAATGATAGGTACAGACTCCATGCTGACCGCAGACGCCTGCCTGCGCCTTCCTACCAGGTTGGGGACAGGGTCTGGCTGTCATCTCGCAACCTCAGACTTCGTGTTGCCTCTCTGAAGTTCGCACCTTGGTTTATTGGGCCTTTCCGTATTCTTCGCAGAATTAACCCAGTGGCTTACGCATTAGACCTTCCTTCTAATATGCGTATTTCAAATGTATTTCATGTCTCCTTATTAAAACCTTTGGTCTGCAACAGCTTTACCACCTCGGTGCCACGTCCTCACCCTATACAGGTTGAGAACCATGAGGAGTACCAAGTACAGTCCATTGTTGAGGTTCTGTGAGCGCATACAGTACCTGGTGCATTGGAAGGGGTACGGTCCGGAGGAACGCTCTAGGGTCTCATCCTCGGACGTACATGCCCCTTTCCATAGACGTTTTCCCCTCAAGCCTGGTGGTCCTCCGAGGGGGAGGGAGTACTGTCAGGGCTGGGCTCAGCCCTTCCTTCTCAGAGCTGGCCGCTCAGCTGTCGGCTAATTGCCAGCTCCTGTCTCTGCACAGTTACTCAGCTGTTGATGATATCCTGCTTGTCAGTCCTGCCTACTTAAGTCGTTCAGCCCAGTGGATCTCTGCCTTTGCCTTGGTCAACATCACAGAAACTATCTCCTGCGATCCTGTTCAAGACTTGCTTTGCTGACATCCCTTCTGGCTCCAGATCCTGCTTGCTGTTCCACTACATTGATCCCTGACTTCTGGATTGGCTGACTTTCCGTTATTGAACTTTGGCTATGTTTTGACTACGTTTGTTCTTTTTATTTTTATTATTAAACAAGTGTGATTTAACTGTACTTCTGTCTCAGCCTGATTTCATGGTTTCTGACAGTAAATTTTATTGCAATAGAGTTTATATGCAGATTCTGTTATTTTAGTTAACCCTGTCCATTCTGGCCTGGGATTTTATAGTTAGTTTTAGCTCAGGGTTCAATAATGAGCATGGGCTAAAGCCTGGTTAGGCATCACATGGTCACTTCTGGTAACTAGAGGTCCAGTTAGATGTCAGACTAAAAATTACTAGGGACTAAAGCACAGAGTAGGTATGCTCAGTCTGAGTTCCAGTGCCACAGCATGGTTCCTGCGGGTGAGAATCCGCATTCCAGGATAGTTGGACAATGGTTGAAGGATCTCCAAATCGCTGCTGATCTAGTCTTCAGGTCTCCGACACAAAGGCAGATGCCGCATCAAGATTATCCTCAGGGGCATCATCAACATTCATCTGGAGACTTTAATAATACCTACATATACCTGGGTATATGCACACAATTCCACCATTTGTGATGTGTGCTATAGTGGGAGGACAAGGCTATCTCCAGGAATGCCTGGTGTCTAGGGATGAGCCGAACACCCCCCCGGTTCGGTTCGCACCAGAACATGCAAACAGACAAAAAATTTGTGCGAACATGCGAACACCATTAAAGTCTATGGGACACGAACAGTATTAATTTTAAACAGTATTAATTTTAAAGGCTTATATACAAGTTATTGCCATAAAAAGTGTATGGGGACTCAGGGACTGCCCCAGGGGACATGTATCAATACAAAAGAAAGTTTTTAAAAATGCAGTTTTTTGAGGAGCAGTGTTTTTAATACCCTGTTTCCCCGAAAATAAGACCTAGCGTGGTTGTCGGTGATGGCTGCAATATAAGCCCTACCCCCCAAATAAGCTCTTCCCTGTTTACCCGAAAATAAGCCCTACCCTGAAAATAAGACCTACAAGGACTTTTACTAGTACTTCTTTGGCAGGGTAGGGTAGGGCTTATATTGCAGCCATCACCGACAATCACACTAGTGCCGCGTACACACGGTCGGACTTTCTATCCTACTTGGTCCGGCACACTTTCTGACGGACTTTGTCCGCCAGGTGCGCCGGACTTTAAAACGGACGGACTTGCCCACACACGACCGGACTTTGCGGGGGCGTGGTCACTGGGTGATGTTGACCACGCCCCCTAAAACGTCACAGTCCCAGCATGCCCAGGGACTGTGACATCAAAAGGGGGCGGGGTCTCCACCTATATAAGTCACAACGCAGCCCTCGGAGAGCAGTCCAGCCGGAGAGAGCGTTGTGTCAACATCTGGAGAAGAGAAGACCAGAAGACCAGAAGACCAGAAGTCCGGACCTCTGCTGGCAAGAGAGCTACCTGAAGACAGCGGAGGCGCCGGCCGAAGAACTGGAACACCGGGAGAAGAGAGCGGAGAAGAACCAAGTGGACGCCGGGAGAAGATGAACCGGAGGGACCCCCGAAGACGGAAGAAGACCCCCGAAGCCGGAGGAAGATCCCCCCCCCCGGAGCTGTTTAATAAAATATTTTAAAAACCTGTGTAGTGTTTTATTATTGACACTTTTTCCCTAGGTGAATGGGTAGGGGTACCATGTACCCCATACTCATTCACATAGGGTGGGGGGCCGGGATCTGGGGGCCCCCTTATTAAAGTCGGGAAGAGGCCCTTGTCCTCATCAACATGGGGACAAGGTGCTTTGGGGGAGGGGGGGGCCGCAGGGCGCCCCCTCCCCCAAAGCACCCACCCCCCCATGTTGAGGGCATGCGGCCTGGTACGGTTCAGGAGGGGGGGCGCTCGCTCGTCCCCACCCCCTTTCCTGACCGGCCAGGCTGCGTGCTCGGATCGGGGTCTGGTATGGATTTTAGGGGGGACCCCAAGCCGGTTTTTCGGCGTAGGGGTTTCCCTTTATAATCCATACCAGACCCAAGGGCCTGGTATGCCCCGCGCTCGCCACAATAGGAAAATTTGTTTTTCCTATTGCAGCGAGCGCAAAATGCAATACCCTGCTCTCGCGTCGTATCTGGTCCGTCGGACCAGCATACGCACGAGCGGGCTTTCTGTCGGACCAGCACACAGACGAGCGGACTTTCCGACCGAAACTGAGTCCGACGGAAAGATTTAAAACATGTTTCAAATCTTGGTCCGGTGGGCTTTTGGGAAAAAGTCCGCCGTAGCCTACACACGGGCGGTTTGTCCAGCACAGTCTGGTCCGCCGGACCAAGTATGCCGGAAAGTCCGACCGTGTGTATGCGGCATAGGTCTTATTTTCGGGGAAACAGGGTAATGCTTAAAGTGAAACAATAAAAATGAAATATTCCTTTAAATCTCATGCCTGGGGCTCCCCTTAGTCTGCCTGTAAATTAGCGCATCTTTCCCATGTTTATAACAGAACCACAGCAAAATGACATTTCTAACATTTCTAAAGGAAAAAATGTAATTCAAATTTGCTTGTGGCTGTGACATATTGCCGGGTCCCAGCAATATACATAAAAAATAATTGAAAAAAGGCATGGGTTCCCCCCATTCCATACCCAGCTTTTCGGGTCTGGTATGGATATTAAGAGGAACTTTGATAGTTAAGGGGAACTTTGATGGGGACAAGGGCCACATCCCCACAACCCTTGCTCGGTGGTTGTGGGGGTCTGCGGGCGGGGGGCTTATCGGAATCTGGAAGCCCCCTTTAACAAGCCTTTTTTTTTTTTGGCGCCGGGATTCCCTTACAATCCATACCAGACCTGAAGACCCCCATGTCATTTTTTTTTAAATTTTGGTGCAGGGTTAACCTTAACCACTTCAATAAACTGTGTTATATAAACGACACTGCCTGCACTGACTGAATATAGAGTCTACACTGAATATCTTGTCTACGCTAAATGCAGAGTATATATATACTAGATTGTATATATATATATATATATATATATATATATATATATATATATATATATATATATCAAATACACTGCCACTAACTAACCTGCCTGCCTAATCTAGCTCAATCTATCTCCGTCAACACACTATACACGGCCGCTATAGTGTGGTGCGTGGACTTGGTCCCCCGGAGCCATGATTGGCCAATTATGGCTCTCTGAGCTGAGCGTGCTATGATTGGCCAAAGCATGCAGGTCAGGTGCATGCTTTGGCCAATCATCATACAGCAATGCACTGCGAACGTCCCATAATATTCACTGTTCGGCAAATGGGTGAACAACCGATGTTCCAGTCGAACATCAAGCTTATCTCTACTGGTGTCAGGAAAAACTGTCAAAAGTGACTCATGCAGATAGAGGAAGAAGAGAGTAGACAGGATTCACACTAAGGCAGGCCATAGATATTGCAATTTTCTTTCCTGCAACCACATGTTCAGTGTTGATGGGGGAATCCCTCCCATGGAGCTATTGTGTTTTCCCGGTGGGAGGCAGGGTAGGGGGAGTGGTCAAGGGGAGCCGTCTCTGCCAGGAGAACACAGTGATTATTGCTAGCGGCTATAGCCGCTGGTAATAATTGCATGTAAAAATCTGACATGCTGGTTGTACCAAAGTCAATTGATGAATCAACTTGGGTACAATCAGCCTACCCATAGATGGTTGGAATCTCGGCCAGTCCTAGCTCGCCCGCCAATAGAACACAATAGCTCAGCGGGAGGGATTCCCCCATCAACACTGACTGTGTTGATGGGGGAATCGAGCGATTTTGGGGAAATCGCATAATCTCTGGCCTGCAATTAAGGTTTCTAAATGTTCAATGCATAAAGTGAAGCTCTATCATATTTTTTTTTCCTGTTAAGTTTAAAGTGGAAGTAAACCCTCCTATCATTTTCAGCCAAGGAAGTTGCCATCTTGACCTCTGTTTAATCTTCAACTGCCATGTTGTTGCACATGTGATCAGTTATGACACCAGCCAATGGATGGTTTAACAGTTTTGTTGAGAGCACAACCAATGTGACAGTTACATTCCTGGCATGCCGGTAATGTAACTGTTTTTTTAAACTGTTAATTTGATGGGTTTACTTCCACTTTAACATCTTTTTCAGCGGGCATTCCACACTTATGCCTTGTACACACGATTGGACTTTCCGCCAACAAAACGTGGAATTTTGTGAGAAGGGCATTGGCTCCAACTTGTCTTGAATACACACGGTCACACAAATGTTGGCCAACAATTACGAACATAGTGATGTACTAGATGTACGATGAGCCGATAAAAAGGAAGTAGTCATTGCACCACCCTTTGGGCTCCTTCTGCTAATCTCGTGTTAGGAGAAGTTTGGTGAGCGACGATTCGTGCTTTTCAGCCTCGTGCTTTTCAGTTTTTTTCTGCTTTTCAGGTTGTGCTTGTCGGTTCGTATCTGTGTTTCAGTACGTGCTTGTCAGGTCATTTCTGATTTTCAGTGCGTTCTGTCAGTTCGTTCTGAACGGCCGTTCGTATACTAGCCATGTGGCGTTCTGAGATCATGCTACTATTGTTAGGCTTGGAGTTATTGCTTTGACCCAAGTCTGGTCCAAGAAAAGGGGGAGGAGGAGTTCTTGGACCAAGAATTGGTTGCTTAATCGTGACCAATTTTCTCATATGCCTTTGCTGCGGGAGCTCCAAGAGAATTATCCTGATGATTTCAGGAATTATCTCTGGATGATGGACCCCGTCTTTCACCGTATATTGGCTTTGCTGTCCCCCTATATTACTAAGCAGGACATCTGCATGCGGCAAGCCGTCTCTCCCTAGGAAAGGCTTGTCGCCACCTTGCGGTACTTGGCGATGGGGAGAAGTCTCAAGGACATCAAGTTCACAACTGGGATCTCCCCCCAGGCTCTGGGAATCATTATTCCAGAGACCTGTTCTGCCATCATTCAAGTCCTGCAGAAGGACTATATTCGGATAAGTTTTATCATTTACATCACATTCTATGTATTTAATGTTTGCTAATGTATTGTATTAATTTCTTCATTCCATAATTACCATTATTGTAATATGCTGTAAATGTCCTCTTTGTCCTCATGCATGCTGTAAACTTTTAATGTTCCTTTTTTGTCCTTCATGCATATTTGCCTTCACTAACCTCCCCAGCATGCTATCCTGGGCCCATACACACTTAGCCTAGTAACTTAACAATGTATTTTGTCAGCATCATTTTAGTGCTTACCCTAAACACCCCCTAAAATGTGTCCAAATGTTATTGTTGTCCTTACATTCAGGAAGAGTGCAAGAGGCTATTTTTGTGGGCCCAAACTCATTTGGAACCTTCCCCCCCCCCCAATGGTTCTCAACTCCAGTCCTCGGGACCCACCAACAGGCCAGATTTTAAGTATTACCTTGGGGAGTTGCAGACTAGAATACTGCAATCACTGAGCATCAAGTGATATCACCTGTGATGTATTTCAGCTATCTTGCAAACCTGGCCTGTTGGTGGGTCCTGAGGACTGGAGTTGAGAACCGCTGCTCTATCTGCTGACTTTGCCAAATCCATACACACTATACCTCTTTGTGGTCATATTTATGGATGAATTCACCAAAGCATGTAGTGCAAGGACCTGCCTGAATACTTTCAAATGGTATTGTTGAAAGTTTTGGTCTCCTATTATTTTGATAGGTAATTTCAGAATGTAAAAATGTACTTCAATTTGGACAGTGTGTATCCATATTTTTGTATTATGACACTTCTTACCTGTCCAGTGGGCTGCCAATAGTGTAAGTAAGGAGGGGCTGGCCAAAGTAACACACATTGTTTATGCATTAAGCTCTCAATGAAGTGAAGAGGGTTACCTGTCCCAAACATCTACCCACCCCCCCCCATAAAATTTTTACAATGGGCCACCAGAGGGGGTGATGAATCTGATAAGTTGACCTTATACTTTTATCTTTAAATACTCATTTCAATAAATGTTATACTCATGTTGGCCAAGAATGTTTGTGTCTACCAGGAATGCAGCCAGCCAGAAGGAACGACCTAAGAAGGAATGCAGCCAGCTATCTGGCCTCAGTTTCGATTGAGGCCGACTTTGCATCATAAACAGCATCGATGACGGCTCTTGAATATAGTCGTGCTGGCTTACCCTCCCAAAGAGCCCGGGAAGTCAGAGAAAAATATGTTGAGTATTTCTTGGGTAGAGGGGCAATTGCTTTACAGCCAAATCTTGCGGATGTGCAATAAAAGTTTTTTTTTAAAAACTAAACTTATATTTCATGGTGGTTATATTTATGGATGAATTCACCAAAGCATGTAGTGCAAGGACCTGTGGGGCATAGGGGAGCCCATTCACTTTAATGGGCTGCCCTATGCGCGCTTGTCACCCAAAAAATCTCCTGCTTCTTTTTTTCAAAGGCGCATTTTGCTATGATTGCAGTGAGTTTCTGTTGCTTGACAATTGCAGCAAAATCACACCACATTTGGGGTGCCCGTGCCATTATGGCACCCAAACGCGTGCTGTGTGTTTTGCAGCGATTGCCATGAGATTTGGATTCCGCTCACGATTCCAAATCGCCAAGTGCGAATGGGGCCTAAAGGAAAAAAAAAAAAGAAATGTTAGGTTGCAAAGTATATAAATCATATCAAAACTGCAATGCATATAAGGCAAATACAAAAATGCACTGCATCAAATGAGCAACTTAGACTTGTGAAGGGGCGTTTACTTTAATTTGCAATCAATCTAAGCTATGGTATACTGTCTTTACTTTTTTTTTTTTTTCCTTTTAGTTATGTTTTTTTCTCTTTTAGGCCTCATTTACACAATAATATTCACGTTCACTGTGCATTTCTGCATGTGTTATTGCATGTGCTTGCAATGAGTTTACAGTGAGTTTACATGAGGTTGCAATGCATTTTTGGTGTGTTTTTCTGAATAATTAAAAAAATTGTTTTAATTAATTTATTTGTTTTATTAATTTGCATTTACATGCATTTGCAAGCATTCATATGCATTTGCAGTGTGTTGACATGTGTACCGGTATTAAAGTTATTCTAAAAGGCAGAAGATTTTTTAGAATGCATTAAGATAAAAAAAAACTTCTCTGTGTAGCAGCCTCCCTCAGCCCCCCCACCCTAGTACTTACCTGCGCCCCATCTCAAACCAGCGATGTTGCATGAGAGCCTTGACTGTCCAGGGACTCTCCCTCCTCATTGGCTGAGACAGCAGCGGCGCGAATGGCTCCCACAGCTGTCAATCAAGGTCAGTGAGCAAATGAGGAAAGAGGGGCGGCGGGGCCGAGCCACGGCTCCGTGTATGAATGGCACCACAGAGCAGCAGCTCAGCTTGGGTGCCCCCTTAGCAAGGTGACTGCTGTGGGGGCACTCGGAAGGAGATAGGGGCCAGGATTGCCGGCGGGGGACCCGAGAAGAGGAGAATCTGGGCTGCTCTGTGCAATACCACTGCACAGAGCAGGTAAGTATAACATGTTTGTTATTTTTAATTTAAAAAAAAACAAGACTTTAATATCACTTTAAATGCACACAAAAGCACTATAATGGTGTAAACTAGGCTCATGGAAATAAATTTCTCTTGCGTTAATACTGCATTTAAAAATGCACTTGACTGCATCTGGTGCAAAAGAGTCCTTACTTGATTTTTCTTTTTATGTGAATATGTTAAAAATTGGCTTGTTGATTTAGGTTTACTTTCTTCTTTAGTACCCTGTATAGTTGTTGCTTGTTCTGTCATTATGGCATTACTTGCTTATCCTGGAATAATATTATTAATACATGAAGATTCTCTGGACCATGACTGGATGTCTGAGGGAAACACAAGTTACTTAGTAAACTTAGTAAATCAAACCCTATATTTGGGTTAGGGAGGCCATAAATGGACACATTACAGAACTGGATTTTGGAGGGGATGCTCCCATTTCAATCAGTGCTTAAGATAACTGGACCGTTTTCCCGGGGGCGACAGCAAGTACCGCCAGATGTCATTATAGAGAGATTTTCCAGCAGTTACTAAGCAACACAAATATATTTCGACAAATTCCATACAGCAACTGATCAGTAATATATGGGTGCTGAAATGAGCAGAAAATGGATGATACCGCTGTGTTATAATCCAGCAAATGAAGAACTCACTACTGCCCGATTGAGTTCTTTTTGAGACATCTTGGCTGTTCCCGAGTGACACATAGAGAGCTCATTATGAAGGAGGTTGTGTGCTGGTGACACTTCATTTTATTTGCCAGTTACTAAGCATTCCCTAGTTACCTGTAAGGAAAAGATGCATACATGCAAAACTGTCATACTTCAGTCGAGAATTTCGGCAGTTCCTGAGACTCCAGCATTGTGATATAGGATAGGCACAAGACATTTATAGGACTTAAGACCAGTATCTTGATCACACCTTTTATCCCCAAAACTTACCCCCCTCCAAATCCTTCACAAAATGACTTGACCAGGTTTTGGAGTAAATGGCCTTGACGGCCTTTTTATTAACAACTTATAAAATTAAATAAATAACATCTTCATAAATAACCATTAAACTTTAAATATACTTTTAGTGTCATAAATGGAAACAACATACCACTGATCACTGCGAATAACTTCTTTAAAACTTTAGGCCTCCAGTCGGAAACCCCTGACTCGGAGGTGGTACCCAACCTTCACAGTGACCTACCCTTTTTAACCCTTCCAGGTTAACCCCTCGTAACCTGAAAGTACCAGAAACAATCCCCATCCCATGGATGGGTACCAGAAACAACCCCCATCCTTGCATGGATGGGTACCAGAAACAACCCCCATCCTTTCATGGATGGGTACCAAAACAACCCCCATCCTTTCATGGATGGGTACCAGCAGCAACCCCCATCCTTTCATGGATGGGTACCAGAAACAACCCCCATCGCATGGATGGGTACCAGAAACAACCCCCATCCCATGGACGGGTACCACATGTTTCATACATGTAACCTCTATCTTCTCTTTCTCCAGCGACCCAACACTGCCGGGTCATCCTGACCTGTCCCTTACCCCCTTTTTAACTGGGTGGTAATTGCTTCCTCCTCCACTCTTCGACTGACATCACTTCCCCCTCAGCTTTCCTCTCTTCGACTCTGAGCACCGCCTTCTCCTAGACCCTTCCCCTTTTCTAAAAGTGGAAACACCGCTCTTAAAATGCCAATTGTGCTGTCCAGCACTGTCATGCCGTCCCTGCGCCCATTTCTCTTCTGTCCTTAGCTCCGGGACTCTCTTGACTTCCTCCTCAGTTATCCTCAAGGAGGCAACTGCCAGTCTTTGGCTACCTAAAAGTGACACTAAACTCTGGTTTTAAAAACAATCTATTCAAGTATGTATTTTTAATTCACAAAAGTACTTTCTATTACTCTCAGCCTCCTCCAAATCTTCAAATTCCTTTTAAATGCTGTTGTGATTCAACTTCCTCTTAGATGGTGGCTAAGTTCGCTCTCCATGGTCCCACTGTATGTAGGAAATAAGCCATCCTGTCTTGCTCACTCCCAAGATGGACTATGGAATTCATGGTTTGCATAGAGCAGTGCACATGACCACAACTAATGCCGCGTACACACGAGCGGACTTTACGGCGGACTTTGCCCGGCGGACTTTTCGACGTACTTTACGACGGACTTTCTGAATGAACGGACTTGCCTACACACAATCCACCAAAGTCCGTCGAATTCGTACGTGATGACGTACGACCGGACTAAAACAAGGAAGTTCATAGCCAGTAGCCAATAGCTGCCCTAGCGTGGCTTTTTGTCCGTCGAACTAGCATACAGACGGCGGACTTTTCGACCGGACTCGATTTCAACGGATAAATTTTAAACAAGTTTCAAATCTAAGTCCGTCCAACTTTTGAGAAAACAAAGTCCGCTGGAGCCCACACACATCGAATTGTCCGACGAAATCCAGTCCGCCGGGCAAAGTCCGCCGTAAAGTCCGCTCGTGTGTACGCGGCATTACTTGCACTGCTCGTTCCAAAGAAACAGAGGGAAAGGAGAGGTTTGGGGGCTCACGGAGGATGCTACAAGGAGGCACAAACACACAGTAAGAAACAATTTAAAGTGTATCTCCCCTTTTGTTGAGAAAAAAAACATTCCCCTCTGGGTGATCTATGTAGATTACAAGGATTTTGACAAACTTTGTTGCCGATTCCTACCTTTTGTTATTCTAAAGAAATGCCTGTGTGTTTGTCAGTGCCCATATTCAGAAGTGAGTCTAATGGGAGTGGTTTCCTAATGATCAACCAGCTGCTGCACCTGCAAAGCTCTAATGCGGAAAATAGCAATGTCTGCATCCCTTTAGACGTGATTTCCTATTGGGAGTATCTCACTAAAAATGACATTTTTGTGGCAGGGGATGCCTGAAATCTGACTTGTATCTTAGTGCAGACTTCTGGGAAAATCAGTGAGCCAATCAAACAAGCAGGTAATGACATATCTGGGGAGCATTCTGTACACATTCTATGTATAGAACACCTCCAGGCTGCCATATTGCATTGCATTTCACTGAAAATTACAGAGCTGCAGACTGAAAAGGAAAGGTCATTTTTAATAACATTTAATCACAATATGACTTGTGTCGCAATTGTATACGCTATATTATTTTTTCTTTATTTGCTTTGTTTTTTTTCCACAAAGGTGGAGTTACCCTTTAACCACTTCAACCACGGAAGGTTTTACCCCCTTCATGATCAGGCCATTTTTTCCAATACGGCACTGCATTAAATTTAACTGACAACTGCGCGGCCGTGGGACTCTGTACCCAAATAAAATATATGTCCTTTTTTTCCTGCAAATAGAGCTTTCTTTTGGTGATATTTTATCACCTCTGCGGTTTTTATTTTTTGCGCTATAAACAAAAAAAGACCGACAGTTTTGAAATTTTTTTTTATATTTTTTACTTTCTGCTATGAAACATACACAATAAAAAAAATGTAAAAAACAAACAAAACAAACAAATTTCTTCATCAATTTAGGCCAATATGTATTCTGCTACATATTTTTTGTTCCCCATAAGTGTATATTGAATGGTTTCATGTGTTTGATGATCTGAGTCATTAGTGTGACAAATATGCAAAAAAATAAAAAATCAGAAAGGGGGCAAATGCTTTTTCACACAACTGTATGTCTCTTTCTAGATTGTATTTTTCCACTGCTACTTCACATAAAAACCCCAGCTTACAAACCTTTTTAATTATTTTCTCTCAGATATCTGTAAAGCCCCTTTCACACTGCCGCACTGCGGTTTGGCCCCAAAGCAGGTGCACTACAATGGGTTTCATGCAGGCTGTCTGCGCTTTCCCAAAGACTTCTATTATGTCCTGTGTTTTTGATGCGTTTTCTGAAAGCACACTAAAGATACAGCATGCAGGACTTTTGCTGTGCTTTCAGAAAACTCACCAAAAATGCAGGACAAAATAGAAGTTTATGGGAAACCATGGGTAACCTGCACAAAAACTACTTGAACACTGCTCTGCACCCACGCTGCGGCCAAACTGCAGTGCAACAGTTAGAAACCAGCCTTAATGATTGTAAAACAATTTCTATGAATGTCCCCCTCCTAAATGTAACATTGTCACTGTAAAGATCAACTACCAACTCTAATGGTATCTAAAAAAATTGGAATATCAGGCTGTAGGCAGGTGCAGTCCATCTCTTCCACTGTGAGTGGCGCTCAACCGCAGCGGCAGTGCAAATGGAGAGAAAGTCAAGAAGAACATGGTTCCTCTGTGGTTTCCTGGGTCACTGGGGCAGCAATCCAATTGAATGCCTACCACCCATGTGACTCTGGCTGCCATCTTGAATCCGGCAGAGTCTATTTAACCACCTCAATACAGTGCATTTTCGCCCCCTTCCTGCCCAAGCCATTTTTCAGCTTTCAGCGCTGTCGCACTTTGAATGACAATTGCGCGGTCATACAACACTGTACCCAAATGAAATTGTTATCATTTTTTCCCCACAAATAGAGCTTTCTTTTAGTGGTATTTTATCACCTCTGCGGTTTTTATTTTTTGCGCTATAAACAAAAGAAGAGTGAGAAGTTTTAAAAAAAACACAATAATTTTTATCTTTTGCGATAATAAATATCCAATTTTTTTTTCTTTAAAACAAATTTTTTCTCAGTTTAGGCCGATATGTATTCTTGTACATATTTTTGGTAAAAAAAAAACGCAATAAGCGTATATAGATTGGTTTGCGCAAAAGTTATAGCGTCTACAAAATAGGGGATAGATTTATAACATTTTTATTTATTTTTTTTTTTTTACTAGTAATGGCGGCGATCTGCGATTTTTATTGTGACTGCGATATTGCGCCGGACACATCGGACACTTTTGACACATATTTGGGACCATTCACATTTATACAGCGAACCGTGCTATAAAAATGCATTGATTACTGTATAAATGTGACTGGCAGGGAAGGGGTTAACACTAGGTGGTGATCGAGGGGTTAACTGTGTTGCTAGGGAGTGATTCTAACTGTAGGGGGCGGGGACTCACTAGGGGAGGAGACCGATCGGTGTTCCGCTGTGCTGGGAACACACCATCGGTCTCCTCTCCTCTGACAGGACCGTGGATCTCTGTGTTTACACACAGAGATCCACGGTCCTGCTGTGTTACCGGCAATCGCGGGTGCCCGGCGGACATCGCGGCCGCCGGGCACGCGCACCGGGTTCCTAGTGACACGGCGGGCGCGCGCGATCGCCGGCGGCGGCGCGCGCGCGCCCCCTGGTGGCCTAGGAATGCGAGGCCGTCATATGACGCCCGCCCGCAACGAGAGCTGCGCCGCCTGGCCGTCAATAGACAGCCGGCGGTCAGCTAGCGGTTAAAGGGGAAAAAAGCTGCGCCATTAAATGGAAAGTCCATGCAATTGCTCGTGGATGGATGGTGAACAATTCAATCTAATGACGAACACCAGGGTGAATCAAACAATATATCAAACGTGCAACCACCTTAAGAAAAGCCTGCTTACCAGCTGGCAGGCAACATCGGGCAATTGGCTTATACCCGGCAAGGGCCTTTTCTTGTGAGGAAGATCTGCTGATGGACTGGAAGTTGGATGGTTAGATGATTGAATAAATGCCCAGACCACTCCTGACACCACACGACCTTAGATAGAGCTGTAGCTGAGTTCTCCTTAAAGTCCTTACTCAGGAAAGCTCAACCTTGATGCATCTTAGCTGTGAGCTGTATGTCTTTATCTCCTATTGCATCCTGTCTTGCTGCCTTCTCTTCGAATGCTTGATCTTTGGCACAACAAAGGCCTCTTCATATATGACACACTTCACAGCATTGGCATAGTGGTCACTCAATGGAAACACATTGCACAGTGTGTGTGGGAGGGTTGCCGGTTTACACAAGACCTCGCAGTTCACCTCCAAAGTACATCAGAATAGACAGGAAAAGAAATTAATGGTATTCTATTCTGAAACTCAAGCCAGCGCTGTGCTTTTTAAGACCCTGGCTCCTGTGTTTGGCTTGCATTTAGCGTGTCGGTAGCATAGGGGCAGGTCACCTGTCTGTTAGGGACAGAAATAGAGGCAGGGAAAGGTTCCAGACAAGCAGAGAAAGTCTAGGGATCCGCCACTTTTCCTGGAAACCTCCCTGCTTGAGCACAGACCGGCCAGGCCGCATTCCGCCTCACGAGACAGACGCTGTCAGTTTGGATGAGACCTGATATAGTCTGCTGTTTATCTTTGAGTGTTCCCGGTCGGGCTGTCTTCTGTCGAGCTTGTTGTGAACTGTTGTATTTTGACTACAATACAAATACAAAGTTCTCTCTATGGCAACTGGACTGTCGGTGAGTTACTACTGCCGCACCATGCTGCACCCTCCCACGAGGCTATAAATATTACAGCTTCCTATGAGACTTTACACCTTTTAGACTCCTGGTCCTTGATAATCTGTACTGTATATGCATGATCAATAACAATGACTGTTTTACCTCTTACCTCTACCTCTTATGTTATATGATCTTTCCATTTGTTCTTTTATATTCTGGTAAATTACAGATATGATTGTTACCTTTATTTGGAGACTACAATCCCTAAAGTCTTTTTTTTTCCCTGTGCATACACCTACTGGTAGGAACATGTGCAGGAGATTTACTAAAACTGGAGCACTCAGAATCTGGTGCAGCTGTACATGGTAGCCAATCAGCTTCTAACTTTAGCTTGTCCAATTAAGCTTTGACAAAAAAACCTAGAAGCTGATTGATTACTATGCAGAGCTGCACCAGATTTTGCACTCTTCAATTTTAGTAAATCCCCTCCTTGGTTTTAAAAAGCACTACAATTAAAGCAGAGTTCCACCCATTTTTACAATTTACTTTCATTCACAAGCCCATCCATAGTACATTTCTAAATGGATAATGATTTTTTTTTATGTCTAAATACCGTATTTTGATCTGTGATCTAGGTGATGTCGTCATAAGGCGATTCCCTTGGACTCCTGGGATATCAGCGTCATCTATCCCAGGAGTCCATGGGAATCACCTAATACTGAAGTCTCCAGACCGGAAATTATGCATTTGGGAGGCGTTAGGCACAATTTTTGAAGAATAGGATTTGCTGGGAGGAAGCGGAGCCTCTGCACTGGTGTGAGATTGGGAGGTGCATGCTGGGTAGCAAGCTGCACCTAATCCTGGAAATAAACACAAGCAGGCTTCAGATGCCCACAACCTCGATGGCCCCTGCCTGCTTGCGAGATTGGGTAACATTTTATTGATTTCTAAGAAAGAAGAAGGAAGACATTACTAAAATTATGCAAACATTAAACAATCACAATTTAACAAATACAGGGGAGCTTTTTAAAAAAATGGTTATGGGGACTGGAGCTCCGCTTTAACTTAGTTCTGAGCTTTTTTTTCTTTTTGATAATTCAATGTGGGTGCTTTTAGAAGAACTATACTGTTGTAATTTCTCAGCACTGTTTAATATAAGATTGTGCAATAAAGGACCACGCAAACACTGAAAATGTAAAAAAAAAAAAAAAAAGCAGAGACATATCTCAGTTGCTGCAAAGGTGCATCCCAGCTTTGCTATCTTAAGTCTAGGTTCACATCTATGCGGCTGCGCTTGATGCGTTTTTCAGGCACGTTTTGCAGTGCATTTTGCGGTTTTAAACCAGTGTTTTCTGTGCATTTTTGCATGCAGTTTTCATGCATTTTGCGTTTTTTTCTTTTCTCTTTAAATGCACTTTAAACACACTGTATATAGGTAGTTGCTAAGCAGGGGAACGGGAAGCCGGCTGCCGCGTCCTTAGCAACTGATGAGTCATCAGCTGTCAGTGGGCTCCGGGGTTCCCCCCTAGGTCTATACCAGGCCCTTCGGGTCTAGTATGGATTCCATACCAGACCCTTATCCGAGCATGCTGCCCGGTAGGTCAGGAAAGGGAGGGGACGAGCGAGCGCCCCCCTCCTGAACCATACCAGGCCACATGCCCTCAACAGGGGGGGTAGGTGCTCCCACCCCAAAGCACCTTGTCCCCATGTTGATAAGGGCAAGGGCCTCTTCCCAGCAACCCTGGCTAGTGGTTGTCAAGGTCTGTGGGTGGGGGGCTTATCGGAACCCTTATCGGCCCCCAGAACCCGGCCCCCCTATGTGAATGGATATCGTGCACATCGTACCCCTACCCATTCACACGAAAAAGCAGTGAAATGTAACAAAAACACAAGAGCCGGTTTGTGACAATTCCTTTATTAATAGCTCTGAGCCGTCTTCTCGAGCCGTCTTTTCCCACCATCTTCTCCTTGAGCCATCTCTTCCATTGCAGGCTTCTTCCTCGCCGCCGATTACCCGCAAAAAAAGGGGCGGGCTCTCCAGGTGATTTCATTGGATGGCCATGCCCCATGGCTATATAAGAGTGGGCAGAGGGAGGGTGACACCAAAACAGAGGAAGACAGCAACAGAACAAATGCGAGGAAGAAGACAGCAGCGGGAAAAGACGGCTCGAGGAGAAGACCGTGGAAAGACACAGCTCGAGGAGAAAATGGCGGGGAGAGACAGCTCGAGGAGAAGACAGCCGGAAAAGACGGCTCGAGGAGAAAACGACCCAGAGCTATTAATAAAGGGATTGTCAAAAACCGGCTCTTGTGTTTTTACTACATTTCACTGCTTTTTTGTGTGAATGGGTAGGGGTACAATGTACCCGCTACCCATTCACATAGGGGGGCGGGATCTGGGGGCCCCCTTATAAATGTGGGCATCCAGGTTCCGATAAGACCCCACCCGCAGACCCTGACAACCAATGGCCAGGGTTGTCAGGAAGAGGCCCTTGTCCTCATCAAAGTACCCACCCCCAGGGCATGTGGCCTGGTATGGTTTAGGAGGGGGGCGCTTGCTTGTCCGCTCCATTTCCTAACCTACAGGGCGGCATGCTTGGATGAGGGTCTGGTATGGATTTTGGGGGGGACCCCAAGACATTTTTTAAAAATATTTTGGCATGGTGGGGGGGGGGTCCCCTACGAAACCATACTAGACCTGAAGATATTTTTTTTACATTTAGCTTTCAGCGGGAAAGCCGCTGACAGCCGATGACTCATCAGTTGTTAAGGACATGGCAGCCTGCCTCCCAGCCCCCTGCTTAGCAACCAGCTATATACAGTGTTTAAATAAAAACCGCAAAACGCAAAACACATCAAAAATTACATCACAAGCACACCACTCGCGTTTCTGGTGCGGTTCCATTGAAGTCTATTACTCGTAAATTGCAGGAAAAAAATCCCCAACCCTTTCCAAAAACCCACCGGTCGCAAAACGCATATGTGTGAACTTGTAATATACAAAACCATGTTAAATGGACTGTAGTGTGTTTCTGCAAACTGCAACATGCACTAAGAAACACATACTTGTGAACCTAGGGTAAAGGATGAATGGAGGAGGGAAAGCTAGCCCAAACCTAAAGTGAGAGGTGAAGCTCACTAAGACGATTAATGTCCTTGATAGGTCTGGGATTCTAGTAAGAGGCTATGTGCGTTTGAAGTGGAAGAGGAGCACTGGGTGTTAATTCAGTAGAATAAGAGCTACCTGGCATTGTTTGGATCACTACCTAATGGACTTTTTTTGGACTAAATTTCTTTGTGAATAACACTTTTTCCTATCTTGTGCACTATATTCTTGCATTCACACTGCACGATTATATTTGTTTTGTGGCGTTTGATTAATGTTATAATTTTTGGTTTATACAACGTTTATACACGTTTGAGTTGTGTATTATACACATATGGCAGCCCAACACTGTTAAATTTCTATTTGCTATTATTGGTGTGTTCAGTATTGTGAGTGCAGCTGCTTCACCTCACTAATTTTCAATCATTAATTATAATAATTTTTTAGTAATTTTTCACTTAAGCGCAGGTGTTTTTATTTTTCATATCTTAGTTGCTACCTACAAAAGTAACAAGAAAAATTAGCATACATACTAAAAATAAAAATATCCATTTTAAATCTACTGCTGTATCATCGGTTACTTATATTTTCACCCTGTCCCTGCATCCCTTTAAATATCTAGATATGCAGTGGGTAATATAGCACCATATTAGATATTATTATATTTTCTTTTTGTTCCAGCTAATTTAACCCATCCATTGGTCCTTGCAGCATTATCTTAGGCGCTCTCATCTTGCTTTATTTATAAATTATTCACCATCACCAAGTAAGTAACTCAAGAGGCTATTTAGTCATTGGTTGGACATATACTATATATACAGTATACAGTATCCTGCTGTTTTGCTGTTATTTTTAAATTTGTGTATGGATTATTTACAACCCTAGCCTGGTCTCTATGTGTCCCCTGTGGTCGCACGGTGCTCTCCCTCCGCAGTGGCATTGACTAGATTGTGGTCCCTGTTGGTGTTTGATTGGGTAAGCGTGGGCTGGAACAGACAGACCAAATTATTATCTTGTATATTACTGTGTTTGCACAATTATATGTAAACTTTTTGATTATTCATTTGATATATGCGATTTTGTATTTTCAATAGTCCATTAACTAATGGTGGTCCGTAGGAAGCCAATTTTGGCGAAACATGTTGGGATAACTAATTCTTGACCATCTATTCAGCTGAACCATTTTGACCACTCAATGGTGAACACTTTTTATTGGTTTGATTTTAATATGTAAAAATAAACCATATTCGTTTTATATTCAGTGTTTCTATTACTATTTGTTGGCACTGCTATAATCCCATGAACATTTGTGATCCATATATACTATTTTGGGGATGAGGTGCCGGATACATCGTTGTCACCTTTCTATCCTATTGCACATAAACAGTACGCAAGCACTCAGACTAAACTAGCAAAAGAGGTATTCTGCTCCAAGTCCTAAAACATATAATGTAATCCAGCTTCCTGGAGCTCTGCATTAGCCATAGAACTTTCCATTGACACAATCCTTGGTTAAGAAATTTTCCAGTGAACCAACCCTGTGAGCCAAAAATATACAAAATATTATCTACTGCAAAGAAGACAGTAAATACTCACCTCAACCAGCACCTGCACCACAGATCTCTGCTGTAATGAAAAGGAACCACCTGAATAATATAAAGCTGGGTATACACTGTTAAGCAGGCCATACATGGTTCGAATTTTGAATAAAAATTTTCTTTTCAAAATCAGAAAGTTCTTTTTTTTTTGTGATCCGATGGTGCAACCATTGATATTTGAAATTTGGCCGACCAAGCCTTCAATTTCACTTCATGTTGCTACAGAAAAGAATTTTTGTGGCCGGGGATCTTCTTTTCTCTCCGTAAATGTTCTTTTCTTAATACATTTCATGATTCTCCCATCATTGATTCTAAAATCGTTGTTTTTCTAAAAAAGTCCAACATGTCCGATTACTTAAATTTGATTGCCGCACGAAAATCGTCCGTTGCTGCAGCCCACTAATGGTGCGAAATTCGTGCGAAAATTCTTAGATACGATTTTCGAAAGAAAATTCTTTCAAAATTCGAACCGTGTATGGCCAGCATTAGTTTTTTTTTCAACAAATGGGCTAAGTGAAAAAAAAAACAAAAAGAAAAATGATTCCTGCATCCACACAAGCAAGGTGAAAGGTGGAATCCTCCCTGCTGTGCTATTTTACTCTGACAGCAGGGACTCCTCTGCTGTCAGAGCACACTTACCAGCACTACAGCAGATTGGCTGCCGGTCGCTGATTGATGAAGGTTCAGGGGTTGACAACATCCTCTTGCTGACAAGATCCTGGGGATTGCTGAGTATCTCAAATCTTGCAAGAAATCGCTGTAGCACAGTACAGGATCCTATTTTGTGTACAGTACCCTTTATGTTAGTAAACATAATTCTTTTTTTTTTTTTACATTTTTAGCCTGTGTTAGTGTCCCTATATCAAAACTTTAAACGGTTTGTTTACTGTTACCAAAAAACTGCCTTTGCAGATAAGGGTCACCTGTAGATAAAAACAGGCTGCACAGCTTTAACCAAAGTTGAATAATGCCCTTGCTATCAGTGTAGGCATTTAAATACTTCACAAAGCCTGGCTGAAAAACTCCCAGAGATGGCACCATCCTGTCCTGTCTTGTTGCTAGGACGTTGCTAAAACATTGCTAAGACACTCCCAGCCAATTCAAACCCCCTGAGATAATTCTCTCTGCCCTGTCGCAGTAGTTCTGAGCTCAGTGATGGTGTGACGGAAGAGACAGTGGACCACACCTGTACTGAGGTTTGAATTATGGCCCCTGTAATAGTGGGGGTGAGCAGTAACAGCTGGGAATGTCTTAGCAACGTCCCACCAATAGGGCAGGACGGGAATATACCACCTATGCAAGTTTTTCAGCCAGGCTTCAGGAGGTACACAAATGGCCTACATCTTTTTATTGATAAAGGTGAATCATATAAACATAGAAAAGTGATGGGGGAAAAAGTAGTAGTCCATTGAGTCTGCCCATTTTTTTTTTGTTTTTTTTTTTGTTAACTTTTTTGTCTGAGTATAGATCTATGTTTGTCCCAAGCATGTTTGAAGCCATTTACTGTTGATTGTCTCACTACTTCTGCTGGTAGTTTTTTCTAGGCATCAACTACCCTTTCAGTAAAATAATATTTTCTAAGATGAGTTTTGAAGTTTCCTTCAGTTAGTTTGAGGTCATAACCCTGTGTTCTTAAATTGGGTTTCATATTGAAAAAACTGCCCTCCTGAACCTTATTAACCCCCCTGATGTATTTAAAGGTTTCAATCGTGTCATCCCCTTTCCCTTCTTTCCTCCAGACTGTACATATTAAGTTCCTGAAGTCGCTCTCAATATGTTTTATCCCCCACACCTTTCACCATTTTTGTTACCCATCTCTGGACTTGTATCTTATCAATATCTTTTCGTAAGTAAGGTCTCCAGAACTGGACACAGTATTCTAAATGAGGTCTCACTAAAGATCTATATAGGGGAATCAGGACCTCCGTCCCCCTGCTGGTGACCCCTCTAGTAATGCATCTTATAATTCTATTCGCTTTTTCCACTGCCTGGTCACATCGTTTGCTCATTTTGCAATCATCCAAAATAAGTACCCCCAAATCTTTTTCCTCTTTAGTGCTGGCTAACACTATACCCCCAATTTTCCCTAGGTAAATTATTTTACATTTAGAAACATTGAACTGCAGTTTGCACTGGTTTGACCAACCTTCCAGCAATGCCAAATCATGTTCCATGTTACAGACACCTCCAGGGATATCAACTCTATTACACACCTTTGTGTCTTCAGCAAAAAGACATACATTGCCCAAGAAACCTTTAGTTATATCATTTACATAAAGATTAAATAGAACAGGACCCAGTACAGAGCCTTGTAGTACCCCACTAGTGACTGGTCTCTGTTCTGAATGAACCCTATTTACATCCACACTCTGGTATCTATCCTTTAGCCAACTGCATATCTACTGAACCACCTAAGGGTTAAGTCGTAGCTAATACAACTTTTGCATTATGTGGAACTGCAAATGCCTTTCTGAAATCACATCTGCTATGTCCACAGTACCACCTTGATACAAAACATTGGTAATATCGTCAATAAAATTCAATCAGATTAGTCTGACATGATCTGCCCTCACAAAAGCCATGCTGCTTTGGGTCCAAATGTTGTATATTTTTAAGTGATCAATGATCCTTCTTTTAAGGAGAGTTCCATTAACTTGACTACAACCGGTCCATTAACTTGACTACAACTGATGTTAAACTCACTGGCCTGTAAATTGCTAGCTTCTACCTTGTTGCCCTTCTTGTGGATATTAGCTGTCCACCAGTCATGGGGAAATTCCCCCGTTAGAACAGATGGATTAAAAAGATCAGTTAATGGTCCAACAACTATATCTCAAAGTTTCCCAAGAACTCTGAGAGGAATACCATCAGGGGCCATTGTTTTATTAAGATTTAACCCTTTAAGATAAGCATTACCAAGCGCTGCACATCACAATAAACAAAAGTAGGAACTCTGTTTCTAAACATGAAAATGGTCCCTAGGGACATGCAGTCAGGGGAGGCAGATGAGGCAGAGAGCCTCATCTGGCATGAACATAAAACAGACCGACTTTGAGGGTCGTAGTTTGGCAATTGGGGGTCAGGTAGCTGAAGTCCTACCCCACCACTGGTCAAAATTTAGGGCTCCTACGACCTATGGTTCCGGAGATACAGGGCTCCTTGCGCAATCTGTCAGAAACTGCATACAGAGTGGCCAGTTTAACCACTTCAGTACAGGCCCATAGTCATATGACGTCCACAGATGGGATCTCCCATCCTGGGTGGGCGTCATATGACGTCCTGGGATTCCCGGCCGCCTAGGGGGCCCGCGTTGCTCGGGACCCAGTGCGTGTGCCCGGCAGCCGCGATGTCCGCCGGGCACCCGCGATTGCCCGTTAACCGGGCCGGCATGTGGATCTGTGTGTGTAAACACACAGATCCACAGCCTGTCAGCTCTGAGGAGAGCGATCTGTGTTCCCAGAACGGAGGAACACTGATCGGTCTTCTCCCCTTGAGCGTCCCCTCCCCCTTCAGTTAGTAATCACTCCCTAGGAAACATATTAACCCCTCCCTGCCCCCTAGTGGTTAACCCCTTCACTGCGTGTCACATTTACACAGTAATCAATGCAATTGTATAGCATTGATCGCTGTATAAATGTGAATGGTCCCAAAAATGTGTCAAAAGTGTCCGATGTGTCCGCCATAATGTCGCAGTCACGAAAAAAAATTGCGATCGCCGCTAAAAAAATAAATACATTTTTTTTTTTAAAAATGCCATAAATCTATCCCCTATTTTGTAGACGCTATAACTTTTGCGCAAACCAATCAATATACGCTAATTGCGATTTTTTTTTACCAAAAATATGTAGAAGAATACGTATCGGCCAAAACTGAGGAAAAAAATTGTTTTTTTTAAAAAAAATTGGGATATTTATTATAGCAAAAAGTAAAAAATATTGTGTTTTTTTCAAAATTGTCGCTCTTCTTGTTTATAGCGCAAAAAATAAAAACCGCAGAGGCGATCATATACCACCAAAAGAAAGCTTTATTTGTGGTGAAAAAGGACATCAATTTTTTTTGGGTACAACGTCGCACGACCGCGCAATTGACGTTTAAAGTGCGACAGCGCTGAAAACTAAAAATTGGCCGGGAAGGAAGGGGGTGAAATTGCCCTGTATTGAACCGGTTAAATAGAAGCTGGAACACTCTGTTTGCAGCAGACAGAGGATGAGCTCACAGTGCCTCTCCTTACTTATTGTCAGAGGCACTGAGCTCAATGGACAGCTTGGAGTCTTGGACCAATTGTGAAGTACCATTAGCCCAAGCTGTCCAATAAAAATGTTGCAGTGGAGGCATGCCTCTCACTGCAGTGTCATAGAAAGGGCATGTGTCTAAAAGACAAATACTCCCTTCCAGCCCAGCCCTCTTATCTACAAGGAAAAAACATGGGTTTATGTCTATAAGATTTACCCATAATCCCATGTTTATTTCACACAGTTAAGAGGGAGAATGAGAATCTGCTGCTGCTGAAAAGGTACAAGCTAAATCCTATATTATTATGCTATATGTTATAAAGATAATCATTTATTATTTATCTATTTACTGTGAAATTACTGGTTAGAAGTTATAACTTCAAACTTCAGTAATTTGTCCATTAAGCCACCTGCTTGAGTACAGTTTTTGAAAATATAGTAAATTACCTTAAAAACAATATATAATAATTATTTGTATATTACTTACTTATGGTAATTAACCCCTTGCCACCCAGGCCAATTCTGACACTTCTTTACTGCATGTAAAAATCATATTTTTTTTGCTAGAAAACTACTCAGAACCCCCAAACATTATATATATTGTTTTAGCAGACACCCTAGGGAGTAAAATGGTGGTCATTGCAACTTTTTACAATTTACAATTTCTCAAACACATTTTTTTTTTTGGAAAGAAACTGTTTCATGAATAAAAAATAAATAAAAAACACTAAAGTTAGCCCAATCTGTTTGTATATTATGAAAGATGATGTTACGCCAAGTAAATAGATACCTAACATGTCATGCTTTAAAATTGCGCACACTTGTGGAATGGCGCCAAACTTAAGTATTTATAAATCTCCATAGGCGATGCTTTAAATTTTTTTAGAGGTTACCTGTTTAGCGTTACATAGGAGGTCTAGTGCTAGAATTATTGCTCTCGCTCTAACAATCGCGGCGTATGTAACCTGTGTGTATCTGGCTCTGATACTAGCCAGTGCCTTACCAGCCACTGACCTCACCGCATGTCCCTGGTCCCTACTTAGTTTGTCCAACAGCTGGGTAACAGAGGTCCTCTATTCTTGCTTGTTACAGCTCCTGTAAAATAAAAAGCTGGCTGACCACAATAGTAAATGTTTGTTGTGCTACAGATGTAAATAGAATTTGCTCTGTATCCTTGAGGAAAGGAAGAAGTAAAGAACCAAGAAGTGAAAGATGTAATTACAGTAGTTTGATGTAGTTCAATAATGATGAAAGGAAATGCTTTCTTATTGTTGAGTGACCTGTAAATTGTGAATTTCATTTTTCTAAAATCAAATCAAAAGAGAACTGAGCTGCTCTGCTTTACTGCTGCACACAAATGCCATTGTGAAGCAACCTCTTCGTGTCTGGAATAGTGTGAAATCCTGTGCTTTCATTTCACCCCACTTTGTTTTATTTCATTTAGGATGAAATACCATCATCCTTTCAAGACTTGTTCCAAGTGACCACTACCAGTCCAGGCCAATTCTGACATTCCTCTCCTCCATGTAAAAATCTGCATTTTTTTTTGCTAGAAAACTACTTAGAACCCCCCCCCCCCCCCCTCTGCAGTGTAGTTGAGCATCATGGGAAATGTAGTTGCAAAACATCTGGGGTGCCAAGGTTTGCCATCACTGCCCTAGAGAGTAAGATGGTGGGTGCTGCATATTTTTACGTAACATGATATTTGTGCAGCATTTTTTGGAAAAAAATACCCTTTAATGAGTTTTAATGCACACAAACACAATATTATACCCAATTGTTTGGTAAAATATAAAAGCTGATATTACACCAAGTAAATAGATACAAAACATATCACGTTTTAAAATTGTGTATGCCTGTGGAGCGGCGCCAAACTGAAACACCTAAAAATCTCTATAGGTGACGCTTTAAAAGCCTCTACAGGTTACCAGTTTGGAGATGCATAGGAGGTCTGGTACTAGAATTATTGCTCTGACGTTCATGGCGAGAAATCCCATGTGTTGTCACTGTTTACATATGTGCGCAGTCGCATTTGTGTGTGACTACAGGGGATGGGGCACTTTCAGGTTTTTTGGTTATTTTTTTATTTTTTATTTTTTTACATTGTTCCTTTATTTTTTTCGGATCAACTTCTTTGCTATCACAAGGAATGAACAACTTCCCTTGTGATAGCATGGGCTGTGACAGGTCCTTTTAAAAAAGATCTATTAGACCCCAGATCTCTCCTCTGCCCTCCACAGCATCTGATCAATCCAAGATTGGTTTGATCAGATGCCTTCACAAGCCAGTAACAGCTTGTTTACATGAGACCAGTATTGCCTGGTTTCTGATATGACACAGTGGGATGAACAACATCACAGTTCCTCTCACTGTGTCCCAGGAAGTGGATGCTGCTGGTCGCATCCTTACCGGGTTCCCTGATTGGATGGAAGAGCCCGGTAAAGGTGGCAGCAGCTGCAGGAGGGGGGACCCCCTTCCTCTGCCTGTAAAAGTCATCCAGCAGCTCTATAGCCACTCTGCTAACTTTTACCTTTAGGGAATTGCCAGCTGAAAAAAAATCCTGGGATCATGGTTATAGCCTCAACCAGGGCTTTTTTTCAGCAGGAACTAGGGGGAACTCAGTTCCACCACCTCTGGCTCAAGTCTTCTGCTCCCTGCTCACCACTATCACTTGGTAACACTGAAGTCCAGCTTCTGCATTTACAAGTGATAGCTTATCTCCCAGTAGCTCCCACAGGTCAGATCTCCTGCGCAGATCCCACTGAGTGCCAGACAGGGACAACGGAAATACAGAACAGGTGCCCAGGGTTCAGTGCAGTCATGGGCAGGAGAGGGTGCGTGGTAGACTGCACCCTCTGTGGTCTCCATTTTTTCCCTGGTGACCAGTTGTTGATGCTCCTACTGCATGATATGCCTTGCAAGTGACTGTAGTATAGTATAGTATCCTGGGAGGTACTACAGCCAGATAGGTGCTTCAGCTTAATATTGCAACAAAGGTAAAACATATGACAGATGGTGGAGCTTTTAAGGAGGGGGGAGAAGATGAGGGCAGTGGAGGGAGGGGTTGTATGCAGAGGAAAGAGCTACTATTTGATGCCATTTGGCAGGTATGTGTGTGTGTGGCGGGCATGGTTGAGTTCCTGCACCTTTTCTCTGAGAAAAAAAGCCCTGGCCTCAACCGTGATCTTGGTGTAACCACTTCAACCTTAGGCCATTTGTAAATTGCCTAAGGACAGGAAGTGATTAAACTACCTTCCTGTACAGGGGCTGCAAGAGGCTTATACCAAGTCAAATTCAGTTATCTACACTAGTTGCTTTAAAAAAAAATGTAAAAAAAATTACTGATGTATTATTGAATACAAATCAAGATTGATGTTTAATTTTTACATTGGCCTGGAGCTCAATTTTAAGGATTAGCATATACCAAAACTTGTGTTTTCATCTGCCATGGGTTTGTAAAATATTTTTGTGTTGTTTAAAGTGATAATAACCACTTCAGCCCCGGAAGATTTGGCTGCTCAATGACCAGGCCATTTTTTGTGATTCCGCACTGTGCCGCTTTAACTGACAATTGCGCGGTCGTGCGACATTGCACCCAAACAAAATTGACGTCCTTTTTTTCCCACAAATAGAGCTTTCTTTTGGTGGTATTTAATCACCTCTGCGTTTTTTATTTCTTGCGCTATAAACAAAAAAAGAGCGACAATTTTGAAAAAAAAAACACAATATTTTGTACCTTTTGCTATAATAAATATTCACAATTTTTTTTTTTTTAAAAAGCCAATTTTTTCTCAGTTTAGGCTGATATGTATTCTTCTACATATTTTTGGTAAAAAAAAAAAATCGCAATAAGCGTATATTGATTGGTTTGCATAAAAGTTATAGCGTCTACAAAATAGGGGATAGATTTATAGCATTTTTATTTTTATTTTTTTTTTTACTAGTAATGGCGGTGATCTGCGATTTTTATCGGGACTGCAACATTATGGCGGACACATCGGACACTTTTGACACATTTTTGGGGCCATTGGCATTTATACAGCGATCAGTGCTATAAAAATGCACTGATTACTGGAAAAATGCCACTGGCAGGGAAGGGGTTAACACTAGGGGGCGATCAAGGGGTTAACTGTGTTCCCTGCTATGTGTTTCTAACTGAAGGGGGAGGGGACTGACTAGAGGAAATGACAGATCGTGGTTCCTAGCTATTAGGAACACACGATCTGTCTCTCCTCACAGAGCAGAATAGTGATTTATGTGTTTACACACACACTTCCGTGTTCTGCCTCTCATGCCCGTGATCGATCGCCACCATTGGCACCCCTGCAGTGCAGCACCATATCTATTATGGGTGCTTATAAAGTGCCGACAATATACTATAGTATATATTGTACTTTCACATGAATCCCCGCCCTCAAGGAGTTTCTAAGGTCTCTAACTTACATTCACATACTAGGGCCAATCTAGACATGAGACAGTTATCCTACCAGTATGTCTTTGAAGTGTGGTAGGAAACCCTCGCAGGCACAGGGAAAACATGCAAACTGCAGGCAGGTAGTGGCGTGATTGGGATTCAAACCAACGCCCATAGTGCTACCAGGTGGAAGTGCTAGCCACTGTGAACCTAAAAAAACACACTTAGTAGAACTATATGAAGGAGAAATTCCACAATTCCAACCAGGCAGACCTGTTATGCTGGCCATACACTATGTGAAAAATCATCCGAAATTCGGTCATTTAGACAGTTCGTTCGTTTTTCGGCCAGTTAATGGGCACAAAATCGATAATCGTTGGGGCGTTTTTGAGACGAAAGAACGAAGGGCAAGTTTGGAAATTTTCTGTCGAACGAACGATAAGTTGAAAGGTTAATGTGTTTCCCATCCGAACTGTTTGCACTAGGTTTATGTAAAAAAACGAACAAAAAATGCAATCATTTATGTCCACTGACCGATTTATCGGTCATTACATGATGTTCGTTTGCGCTCATGGCCGAATGTTCGTTTTTCGAAAATGGGTTTGGCCGATTTTTCGTATAGTGTATGGCCAGCATTAGTCTTAGTTGCTGCACAAAAATATTTCTTTTTTTTCTTTTTCTCTTTACGTCCTTGTTTCAACCAATTGGAGTGGACTTGTTTATAAATTAACAGTTGCTGGAAATCACCCATTTGTATCGTAAATGTACTACATGGTAAAAGCATGCCTTTTCTTACAAGGCATGTCATTTTTATTGGAGCTGGGGGTGTAGCTTTGCAGAGACACCATCACTTTGCCCTGCATGGGCACGGTGACAGGGCCTCTTTAATACATGAGAAAGGTATTTGTGACCACAATACAGAAGCAGACAGGGCACTCTGTAGCAGATTGGATAGTCAGAAATTGATCGATTAAGCTCCTGAGCTTAGCACTGCACCCTACTATCACTGCCATCTGGAGCTTTTAGCATCAAACCTTGTGAACCTGCCTGCATCTGCAGACACACAGCAACACTAAAATTGTCAAGCAACTGATTTAGTGACAATTATGAAACAAGCCTTGCTGTATATTAGATAAAAGAAAAAAGGGTCACATATGTGCGATCGCAGCGCACAGACATGCAACACAGTAATGGGCATGCAACTATATAGGTTTTGGCCATGGCAAGATTTCATAATCTCAAGCTTGTGAATGTATGTTGTAATGATAAATACCTACCTGTACTTACACGGTCTTATTTGCTGAGAGTGGCTCATTTGTTCAAACACATGGTAAGCAGTCACTGGATTTGTCCCTTAGGGCTTGCTCACATAGATGGCTATACAGCAACCCCTCTGAAAAGCGATCTGTGATGAATCGATTTTCAAAGGGTATTTGACAGATGATGAGGATGTAATATGTTTCTTCCTCACCATCTGCGTTAATCTGCAAAATGCTGCCTAACCAGGTTGCAACCACGTGCATTTGAATCGATCACTTTTTGCTACCAAAAGCAACATGCTTTTGCTGCAGCATGTGTACAGCCAGCTATTGCTACAGCACCCATTTGTCATCAGCCATTTCCAGGAACTTGTCCGATGGGAACTTGTAAATAAGACTTCATAATATATATATATATTTTTTAAACTGAGTTTATTGAGAATACATTGCAGATAGAAATACATTCAGAAAAAAGGCCACCACATTATGCATAAGTAAAGACAGGTATTGGTCAACACAATAAATTATATGCACACTAGAGATGAGCTTGATGTTGGAGTCGAACGTAAGTTCGACTCCGTTCACCAAAAAGCGAATATTATGGGCCATGCGCGGCAAATTCGAGCACCGTGGAACATCCCATAATGCACTGCGAGATCGCAGCGCATTGATGTCTGATGATTAGCCAAAGCATGCACCCAACCTGCATGCTTTGGCCAATCACAGCACGCTCTGCTATGAGAGCCTTAATTGGCCAAAGGCAGGGTGCCTTTGGCCAATCATGGCTCAGGGGGACCAAGTCCCCACCCCACACTATATAAGGTTGCTTACACAGCGGCCGTATGTAGTGTGTGACTGTGGATGGTGATAGATTGAGCAAGATTAGGCAGGGAGGTTAGTTAGTGGCAGTGTATATATATATATATATATATATACACACGCACACGCACACACACACATACTCTGCATTTAGTGTAGACTAGGTATTCAGTGTAGACTCTATATTCAGGTCAGTGCAGGCAGTGTGGTATATATATCAGTGCAGGCAGTGTAGTATATATATCAGTGCAGGCAGTGTAGTATATATAACACAGCGTATTGAAGTGGTTAAGGGGAACCCCATGCCAAAATTTAAAAAAAAATGACATGGCACAAAAGCCATACCAGACCCTTATCCAAGCTAACAGCCATAGCAGGCCAGGAAGGAGGGGGGACGAGTGAGTGCCCCCCCTTCTTAACCATACCAGACCGCTTGCCCTCAACATGGGGAGGGTGCTTTGGGGTCTCCCCTAAAGCACCTTGTCCTCATGTTGATGGGGACAAGGGACTCATACCCACAACCCTTGCCTGGTGGTTGTGGGGGTATGTGGGCGGGGGGCTTATCGGAATCTGCAAGCCCCCTTTAACGAGGGGGCCCCCAGATCCCGGCCCCCCCTATGTGAATGGGTATGGTGTACATTGTACCGTTACCCATTCACCAAAAGTGTTAAAAAAGTAAAAACCACAGGAGACAGTTTTTGACAATTCCTTTATTTAAAAAAAAAAAAAGTCATTTTGCTGCAGTACTGTAATAAACCTCGGAAAGATGCGCTACTTTACAGGCAGACTAAGAGGGACACCACCCCCCCCCACCCCCCGGCTCCATATTTAAAGGAATTTTTGTTTCACTTTAAGTATTCTTAAAGTCACTGCTCCTGAAAAAACTAGTTTTTAAGACTTTTTTTTTTGCAGTGATCCATGTCCCCTGGGGCAGGACCGGGTCCCCAAACACTTTTTATGACAATAACTTGCATGTAAGCCTTTAAAATGAGCACTTTTCATTCTTCATGTTTGTGTCCCACAGACTTTAACTGTGTTCGCACAAATTTTTTGTCTGTTCGCATGTTCTGGTGCAAACCGAACCAGGGGGTGTTCGGCTCATCCCTAATGCACACTACAAGTTCAAGAATAAATCTACAACCGGCCAATAGGCCTAAATTAATGTATATGTAGACAAATATACTCACTGGCCACTTTATTAGGTACATCTGTTCAATTGCTTACTAACACAAATTGTTTATCAGCCAATCACATGGCAGCAACTTGCTGAGGTTCAAATCGAGCATCAGAATGAGGAAGAAAGGGGATTTAAGTGACATTGAACGTGACATGGTTGTTGGTGCCAGACGGGCTGGTCTGAGTATTTCAAAAACTGCTGATCTACTGGGATTTTCATGCACAACCATCTCTAGGGTTTATAGAGCTACAGCAGCAGAAGACCACACTCCTGTCAGCTAAGAACAGGAAACTGAGGCTACAATTCACAGGGGCTCACCAAAATTGAACGATAGAAGATTGGAAAAACGTTGCCTGGTCTATTGAGTCTCGATTTCAGCTGTAACATTCAGATGGTGGGGTCAGAATTTGGCATAAAACAACATGAATGCATGGAATCATTCTGCCTTGTATCAACAGTTCAGGCTGGTGGTGGTGTAATGGTGTGGGGGGGTATTTTCTTGGCACACTTTGGGCCCCTTAGTACCAATTGAACATCGTTTAAACACCTACCTGAGTATTGTTGCTGACCATGTGCATTTCTTTATGACTACAGTGGACTCATCTTCTGATGACTACTTCCAGCAGGATAATGCACCATGTCACAAAGCTCAAATCATCTCACCACTGGTTTCTTGAACATGACAATGAGTTCACTGTATTCCAATGGCCTCCACAGTCACCAGATCTCAATCCAATAGAGCAACTTTTTACACTTTAGGGGACTAAATGAATATTATTTTAGTCAACTAAAATACGACTAAAACTAAAACAACTGAAATGACTAAAATACGACTAAAACTAAAATGGCATTTTAGTCAAAAGACTAAGACTAAAACTAAATTGAAATTTGACTTCAAAATTAACACTGGTCTGTAGTGCATGTTCATATAACATGTTCAAATAACATATTAGATTTTTCACTCCAGCAGTATATAATGAGTTTGCAAATTGTAGAGAATTGTTAACTAATGCATTACAATTGAATTGCACCCATAGGTAAAATTAGTTTTAGTCGACTAAAATATACTGGAGATTTAGTCAACTAAATACAACTAAAACTAAAACAATTGCAGAAGACTAAAGTAGGACTAAAACTAAAATGCCATTTTAGTCCTAAGACTAAGACTAAAAACTAAATCGAAATTTGCTGCCAAAATGAACACTGGGCAAAAGGGGGTCCAACCAGGTACCAGCAAGGTGTACCTAATAAAGTGGCCGGTGAGTGTGTACGGCTTCAAACAAAGCAATAGCTCATAAACAAACAAATAAAGCCCTGGGAAAAGACTTGCTTTCCCAAAACAGTATAGTAAGTCTTAACAAAGAGTCAACCCGTAATCCTAGATCTTCATGATCACAATAACACCCGTATACATCATCTGCGCAATAAAAACATAAACTGTGGTTGCGATTCTCCTGAATACTATGAGGACAAAGAAAATACCATAATACTACTGTGCTAAAAAGGGTACAAAACACAGCAGTCTGTTTAGTGGATCCTCATAATATTTGTAAATTGTATTTCTTTTTTTAAGCAAAATGTTAACACACACATATTACTCAGTCCACCTTATCTGCATATAAGGCAACAGTATTTCCATGTTCAATGCACTCTGCAAATAGGGTTCCCAATGTATGCATTGAACAAGAATGCACACTTCAGCAGATATGGTAAAGGGCTACCATAGCGCAAATATCCAGGCACTGCTAGAAACCCACAACACAAGCATACCAATTATCTTCATAGTGATTTCTTCCTGTGCGTTTTCATTGTTCAGACCTAATGTGTCTGTGTGAATGTGGATCATTCAAGTTTCATTATGAAGTACAATGAAAATGTATCCATACCTGCAAATTGCTGACAGCTTGTTCATATGGGAAGAAAAATTGCAATGTCCCTGTTTATAAATTTGTCTGTCGGTTTTATATGCAGCATTTATTATTGAAGGGTAACAATTTAATCGTATAAACATCATTACAATCCCACTTTTACTCAACAATTTTAATAACAATAAAATACACCAGATATGATTTACAATCAACGATAGAAGCTGACATGAGAAAGTACAAGTGGATCAATGTGGGAGTTAAAGCAATCAAATGAATCATTACTCAGCAGGACATAGTCTCAATAGTTGTCACATGGCATTCCTCTTCACTAATGTTTTGCTATATCACTTTTAGGTTTTTTGGTTGCAGTAAAGCAAGGTAGCAGAAACCCCTACAGTATTGTAGCACTTACCTCCACAGGAACTGCCAGTGATGGTGGGTTCTCTGTTCTGCCATGACTTAACCTGACTGTTACGTACCTGGTGATGGAGTCAGATGTGGAGAGGAAGGCGATCTCTTACACCTCCGATTTGGTACCCCTGATAAGGTAACAGGTGGTACAAGAGCCTGGAGGGCACGAGTGCCTGGCAGTTCTGGTGGAGGCGGTTGCAGATGAAAGTTCTGAGTACACTTGCAGGCTGGAATGTGATGCAGGGCAGCAAGTGCAGCGTCACAAAACGGGCGATATTAAGCCTTTTCTCGGCCGCTAGCGAAGGTAAAAAAAAAACAGCTAGCGGGCGAAACGCGCCGCTATAACAGCGGTAAACCGTTAAACTAGCGGCACTTTACCGCAAATGCCTGCACCGCCTCAGTGTGCAAGGGGTCTTAGGGGTGTACTCACTTTTGTTTCCAGCAGTTTAGACATTAATGGCTGTGTGTGTTGAATTATTTTGAGGGCACAGAAAATTTACACTGTTATACAAGCTGTACACTCGCTATTTTACATTGTAGCAAAGTGTCTTTTTTTTAGTGTTGTCACATGAAAAGATATAATAAAATATTTACAAAAATGTGAGGGGTGTACTCACTTTTGTGAGATACTGTATATAGAGTGAAACCTTGGATTGCGAGTAACGCGGTATATGAGCGTTTCGCAGCACGAGCTATTTTTTTTTAAATCCTGGCAAACGTTGTCTTGCAAGACAAGCAGGATTCAAGCCAATGGGGTGAGTAGTACCGCATTTGGCCAGAGGGGGGCCGGTGACGCTCAGAGATGCTCGGAGACACTCGGAGACACTCCAGTCCCGAGTGTGTCTGAGTGTCTCTGACCGTCCCCGCACCTCTGGCCATATGCGGTACTGCAGACACCAGCAATGACTGTGGAACCAATTATCTGAGTTTCCATTGATTCCTATGAGGAAACTCGTGTTGATATTTGAGTGCTTTGGATTACAAGCATGCTTCTGGAATGGATTATGCTCGTAATCCAATGTACTACTTTATGTATATATATATATATATATACATACATATACACACACTATATTGTCAAAAGTATTGGCATCCCAGTCTTAGACCGTAGGGTCCAATATTGAGTTGGCCCACCCTTTGCAGCTATAACAGCTTCATCTCTTCTGGGAAGGCTGTCCATGAAGTTTAGGAGTGTGTCTATGAGAATGTTTGACCATTCTTCCAGAAGCGCATTTCTGAGGTCTGATGTTTGGATGAGAAGGCCTGGCTCACAGTCTCTGCTCTAATTCATCCCAAAGGTGTTCTATCAGGTTGAGGTGAGGGCTCTGTGCATGCCAGTCACGTTCCTCCACCCCAAACTCGCTCATCCATGTCTTTATGGACCTTGCTTTTTGGAGGGGGGATTATGGTGTGGGGTTGTTTTTCAGGGGTTGGGCTTGGCCCCTTAGTTCCAGTGAAGGGAACTTTTAAGGTGTCAGCATACGAAGACATTTTGAACAATTTCATGCTCCCAACTTTGTGGGAACAGTTTGAGGATGGCCCCTTCCTGTTCCAGCATGACTGCGCACCAGTGCACAAAGCAAGGTCCTTAGTGTAAATACAGTGATAAAAAGTATACCGCGCTAAATGCTACATACAACAAAATAAATATATATATATAGAACAGTGAAAACAATCATTAAAACAGTCCCCATTGTAAAAGTGCTCGTGCTTATGGAACAGTATTAACCAGTTGCCGACCGCCGCACGACGATATACGTCCTCAGAGTGGCACGGGCAGGCAAAAGGGCTTACAGGTACGTCCTTGCCTGCCCGCGGGTGGGGGGTCCGATCGGACCCCCCCCCCCATGCCTGCGGCGGTCGGCAAATCCTCCCCGGCGATCGGTGGTGAGGGGGAGGCCATCCATTCGTGGCCCCCCCCTCACGATTGCTCCTGGCCAATCAAATCATTTCCCTGCCTCTGTATTGTACACAGAGGCAGAGGAAAGGATGTCATCTCTCCTCGGCTCGGCATTTTCCATTCCGGCGCCGAGGAGAGAAGACTGTAATGTGAGTGCACAACACTACACACACACAGTAGAACATGCCAGGCACACATTACACCCCCGATCCCCCCCCCCCCCGATTACCCCCCGATCACCCCTCCCTGTCACACTGACACCAAGCAGGTTTTTTTTTTTTCTGATTACTGCATGGTGTCAGTTTGTGACAGTTACTGTGTTAGGACAGTTACTGTTAGCCCCCTTTAGGTCTAGGGTACCCCCCTAACCCCCCCTAATAAAGTTTTAACCCCTTGATCACCCACTGTCACCAGTGTCACTAAGCGATCATTTTTCTGATCGCTGTATTAGTGTCGCTGGTGATGCTAGTTAGGGACGTTAATATTTAGGTTCGCCGTCAGCGTTTTATAGCGACAGGGACCCCCATATACTACCTAATAAATGTTTTAACCCCTTGATTGCCCCCTAGTTAACCCTTTCACCACTGATCACCGTTACGGGTGACGCTGGTTAGTTCGTTTATTTTTTATAGTGTCAGGGAACCCGCCGTTTATTACCGAATAAAGGTTTAGCCCCCTGATCGCCCGGCGTGAAATGCCCAGGCAGCGTCAGATTAGCGCCAGTACCGCTAACACCCACACACGCAGCATACGCCTCCCTTAGAGGTGTAGTATCTGAACGGATCAATATCTGATCCGATCAGATCTATACTAGCGTCCCCAGCAGTTTAGGGTTCCCAAAAACGCAGTGTTAGCGGGATTAGCCCAGATACCTGCTAGCACCTGCGTTTTGCCCCTCCGCCCGGCCCAGCCAAGCCCACCCAAGTGCAGTATCGATCGATCACTGTCACTTACAAAACACTAAACGCATAACTGCAGCGTTCGCAGAGTCAGGCCTGATCCCTGTGATCGCTAACAGTTTTTTTGGTAGCATTTTGGTGAACTGGCAAGCACCAGCCCCAAGCAGCGTCAGGTTAGCGCCAGTACCGCTAACACCCACCGTACACCTCTCTTAGTGGTGTAGTATCTGAACGGATCAATATCTGATCCGATCAGATCTATACTAGCGTCCCCAGCAGTTTAGGGTTCCCAAAAACGCAGTGTTAGCGGGATCAGCCCAGATACCTGCTAGCACCTGCGTTTTGCCCCTCCGCCCAGCCCAGCCCAGCCCACCCAAGTGCAGTATCGATCGATCACTGTCACTTACAAAACACTAAACACATAACTGCAGCGTTCGCAGAGTCAGGCCTGATCCCTGCGATCGCTAACAATTTTTTTGGTAGCTTTTTATTGAACTGGCAAGCATCAGCGGCCTAGTACACCCCGGTCGTAGTCAAACCAGCACTGCAGTAACACTTGGTGACGTGGCGAGTCCCATAAGTGCAGTTCAAGCTGGTGAGGTGGCAAGCACAAGTAGTGTCCCGCTGCCACCAAGAAGACAAACACAGGCCCGTCGTGCCCATAATGCCCTTCCTGCTGCATTCGCCAATCCTAATTGGGAACCCACCGCTTCTGCAGCACCCGTACTTCCCCCATTCACATTCCCAACCAAATCAGTCGGCTGCATGAGAGGCATTTTCTTTATGTGCTCCCAAATACCCCTACCCAGCGAATCCCCCCAAAAAAGATGTGTCTGCAGCAAGCGCGGATATAGACGTGACACCCGCTATTATTGTCCCTCCTGTCCTGACAATGCTGGTCTTTGCATTGGTGAATGTTTTGAACGCTACCATACACTAGTTGAGTATTAGCGTAGGGTACAGCATTCCACAGACTAGGCGCACTTTCACAGGGTCTCCCAAGATGCCATCGCATTTTGAGAGACCCGAACCTGGAACCGGTTACCGTTATAAAAGTTGCAGTTACAAAAAAAGTGTAAAAAAAAAAAAAACACAAACAAAAATATAAAATAAAAAAAAATAGTTGTTGTTTTATTGTTCTCTCTCTCTCTCTATCCTCTCTATTGTTCTGCTCTTTTTTACTGTATTCTATTCTGCAATGTTTTATTGTTATTATGTTTTATCATGTTTGCTTTTCAGGTATGCAATTTTTTATACTTTACCGTTTACTGTGCTTTATTGTTAACCATTTTTTTGTCTTCAGGTAGGCCATTCACGACTTTGAGTGGTCATACCAGAATGATGCCTGCAGGTTTAGGTATCATCTTGGTATCATTCTTTTCAGCCAGCGGTCGGCTTTCATGTAAAAGCAATCCTAGCGGCTAATTAGCCTCTAGACTGCTTTTACAAGCAGTGGGAGGGAATGCCCCCCCCCCCCACCGTCTTCCGTGTTTTTCTCTGGCTCTCCTGCCTCAACAGGGAACCTGAGAATGCAGCCGGTGATTCAGCCAGCTGACCATAGAGCTGATCAGAGACCAGAGTGGCTCCAAACATCTCTATGGCCTAAGAAACCGGAAGCTACGAGCATTTTATGACTTAGATTTCGCCGGATGTAAATAGCGCCATTGGGAAATTGGGAAAGCATTTTATCACACCGATCGTGGTGTGGTCAGATGCTTTGAGGGCAGAGGAGAAATCTAGGGTCTAATAGACCCCAATTTTTTCAAAAAAGAGTACCTGTCACTACCTATTGCTATCATAGGGGATATTTACATTCCCTGAGATAACAATAAAAATCATTTAAAAAAAAAAATGAAAGGAACAGTTTAAAAATAAGATAAAAAAGCAAAAAAAAAAAAAAGCAAAAAAAAAAAAAAAGCACCCCACTCCCCCCTGCTCTCGCGCTAAGGCGAACGCAAGCGTCGGTCTGGCGTCAAATATAAACAAAGTGGTAACCTGTAAAGGCTTTTAAAGGCTTTTAAAAATGTATTTATTTTGTTGCCACTGCACGTTTGTGCGCAATTTTAAAGCATGTCATGTTTGGTATCCATGTACTCGGCCTAAGATCATCTTTTTTATTTCATCAAACATTTGGGCAATATAGTGTGTTTTAGTGCATTAAAATGTAAAAAAGTGTGTTTTTTCCCCAAAAAATGCTTTTGAAAAATCGCTGCGCAAATACTGTGTGAAAAAAAAAATGAAACACCCACCATTTTAATCTGTAGGGCATTTGCTTTAAAAAAATATATAATGTTTGGGGGTTCAAAGTAATTTTCTTGCAAAAAAAAATAATTTTTTCATGTAATCAAAAAGTGTCAGAAAGGGCTTTGTCTTCAAGTGGTTAGAAGAGTGGGTGATGTGTGACATAAGCTTCTAAATGTTGTGCATAAAATGCCAGGACAGTTCAAAACCCCCCCAAATGACCCGATTTTGGAAAGTAGACACCCCAAGCTATTTGCTGAGAGGCATGTCGAGTCCATGGAATATTTTATATTGTGATACAAGTTGCGGGAAAGAGACAAATTTATTTATTTATTTATTTTTTTGCACAAAGTTGTCACTAAATGATATATTGCTCAAACATGCCACGGGAATATGTGAAATTACACCCCAAAATACATTCTGTTGCTTCTCCTGAATATGGGGATACCACATGTGTGGGACTTTTTGGGAGCCTAGCCGCGCACGGGACCCCGAAAACCAAGCACCGCCTTCAGGCTTTCTAAGGGCGTAAATTTTTGATTTCACTCTTCACTGCCTATCACAGTTTCAGAGGCCATGGAATGCCTAGGTGGCACAAAACCCCCCCAAATGACCCCATTTTGGAAAGTAGACACCCCAAGTTATTTGCTGAGCGGTATAGTGAGTATTTTGCAGACCTCACTTTTTGTCACAAAGTTTTGAAAATTAAAAAAAGAAAAAAAAATTTTTCTTGTCTTTCTTCATTTTCAAAAACAAATGAGAGCTGCAAAATACTCACCATGCCTCTCAGCAAATAGCTTGGGGTGTCTACTTTCCAAAATGGGGTCATTTGGGGGGGTTTGTGCCACCTGGGCATTCCATGGCCTCCGAAACTGTGATAGGCAGTGAAGAGTGAAATCAAAAATTTACACCCTTAGAAATCCTGAAGGCGGTGATTGGTTTTCGGGGTCCCGTACGTGGCTAGGCTCCTAAAAAGTCCCACACATGTGGTATCCCCATACTCAGGAGAAGCAGCTAAATGTATTTTGGGGTGCAATTCCACATATGCCCATGGCCTGTGTGAGCAATATATCATTTAGTGACAACTTTGTGCAAAAAAAAAAAATTTCCACTTTCCAGCAACTTGTGTCAAAATATAAAATATTCAATGGACTCAACATGCCTCTCAGCAAATAGCTTGGGGTGTCTACTTTCCAAAATGGGGTCATTTGGGGGGGTTTTATGCCATCTGGGCATTTTATGGCCTTCAAAACTGTGATAGGTAATGAGGAGTAAAATCAAAAATTTACGCCCTTAGAAATCCTGAAGGCAGTGATTGGTTTTCGGGGCCCCGTACGAGGCTAGGCTCCCAAAAAGTCCCACACATGTGGTATCCCCATACTCAGGAGAAGCAGCTAAATGTATTTTGGGGTGCAATTCCACATATGCCCTTGGCCTGTGTGAGCAATATATCATTTAGTGACAACTTTTTGTATTTTTTTTTTTTTTGTCATTATTCAATCACTTGGGACAAAAAAAATGAATATTCAATGGGCTCAACATGCCTCTCAGCAATTTCCTTGGGGTGTCTACTTTCCAAAATGGGGTCATTTGTGGGGGTTTTGTACTGCCTTGCCATTTTAGCACCTCAAGAAACGACATAGGCAGTCATAAATTAAAGGCTGTGTAAATTCCAGAAAATGTACCCTAGTTTGTAGGCGCTATAACTTTTGCGCAAACCAATAAATATATACTTATTGACATTTTTTTACCAAAGACATGTGGCCGAATACATTTTGGCCTAAATGTATGACTAAAATTGAGTTTATTGGATTTTTTTTTTTTGTTTAGAACAAAAAGTAGAAAATAGAAGGGCGCATGCGCGAGGCTGAGATGGCGGCTGTGTGAAGTCTCAGCTCCGCTCCCCACCGGCCTGCTCATCACTCACCCGGACAGATAACGATCCCACCCGCCGGTGAAAAAAGCCCTGATCGGACCACCGCTACCCCGGGAACCTGATCCGCGGCCCGGACGTACCATAAACTGTCCCCACGTTAGCCGCTGGAGCGGGGACCAGGGAAGGCCGGAAGCCGCGGCCTCAATTATACCACCCGCCGGCCCGATCGCTCCTCCTCACCTGGGCTTCCAGTAACCCTGCTAATCACAGCGAGCAGCCCTCGGACACCTGCAGCCTAGAGAATCATCACCACAGGTTGAGGTAGGCCAGATCAGCCCCCCCAGCTGCCGCTCTGACATAGGCCAGAGAGGGCCTGAAACACCAAGATGGCGGCAGCAGCAGCGCGGCTTACTAACAAACAGCAGCCCCCACCACAGACACGGCCTGAGAATGCCTTATTCCACAGCTTGGCAGGGGAGGCAAATGAGGCGACCTCCCAAGCAGCTTCACTGTCACCAGAACGGGACATGTTCTCCTCACAATCTGATGTGGATAGGGCCCTGGGGGACATGTTATTCAGCCAGGGGAGCCCAGATAATAGCCCTAGCTATCCATCCAATGTGCAGGCGGCTCCACCACCCGCTGAATATTCTGGGGATCCTATACTCTTAGCCAGATTTTCTGCATTGCTTGATCAAGGCCTGGAAAAGGCCACTACACGCATAACCTCCGACCTTAAACGTGAATTCCAAGAATTGGGCACCCGTATAGGAACATTAGAAAACACGCTAGATGATACTATTACGAGGACCAACCAAAATACTGACTGCATAGAGAATATCCACAAAAGGCTTGATGACGCCTTAAACAAGATCGATGACCTGGAGAACCGCTCTCGCCGCTACAACTTTCGGGTCCGCGGCATCCCTGATTTCATACCTTATTCCAGATATACCCCCCCACAGAATGGAACTAGATCGAGTCCACAGGGCCTTGACTGCTCCCCGTCCCGATGGTCTACCAAGAGATATCATTGTAAAACCTCACTACTACGAGGTGAAGGAAAGAGTGATGGCTAAAGCAAGGGAGATCGCGGACTTACACCTGAGAGAGCACTCTATCCAGATTTTTGCCGACATCTCGCCTGTCACCGTACAAAAACGCAGAGCATTGAAACCGCTGCTACAACCACTTATTGCTAACAACATAAAGTATCACTGGACCTTCCCGTTCCGACTGAACTTTACCTTCCGTAACAAAAAACACGCCTTCTCGACCTTTCCTGATGGCGAAACATTGCTGAGAAGTCTGGGTCTGATCTCCACTGAACCTAGAGGCTACCCCCATACCCCACAATCCAAACCTCCAACCAGCGTGCCACTGCAGAGCCCCCTATCCCAGGTGCGGCGCTCCACAAGAAGCAAGGCCAAGCTCACGGCTCAAACTCCCTGACGACGACGGCTGTCAAGGTCCCTTTTGGGATGATGAAAAATTCCTTCTTTGTCGCTAATTTCCCTAATTGATCCTATTGCGGGATCACAGTTAGAATCACAGTTAGAACCATTGAGGGTTCCTAAGTTTACAGTTATGTTACAGAAAGAGGGAAACCCTCCCTTACAAACAAACACTTTCCTCTAATATAGTGTACTACAACATTGGGACTTCCATTCCTTGTTAAAAAAGTATGGTTCTACAGTTAATGATTCAAGGGTGTTCTAATGGCCGGTGGCGGATGTCATCTGCCCTGTTTGATTTTGCTCTCCCCCTTTGTTAGGGAGACTGGGATCAAACCTGGCCTTGGGTCTAACCCAAGGCTGTTACTGACGACAAGGGGCTTATACCCCCTTCCCCCCACCCCCCCCCCTTTTTTTTTTTTTTTTTTTTTTTTTTCTTTTTCTTTTTTTTTTCCCCCCCTCTTGTTATTACAATTTAGCTATCATTAACAACATAAGTGACTTGTTCTAATATTGTTTTCTCCATTTTGTAGGACAGTACCTATTCAGGTTGTAAACTCCATCTCTACTCTCTACCTCTCTTTCTTTCCCTTTCTCTCACTTCCTTTTCTTAAATCTTTCTCTTGGAGTCCCTCGGTCCTGGGTCCTGACCACTAAGTGAACTTCGCCAGTTGGACAATCCCGAGACCATCCTCTGGGGCATAGGTGAGTGAGTTTATTGCTTCTTGAGTGCACCATGGCGAACCAGAATACAGACCTCCCCTTTAAAATTGTTACACATAATGTTCAGGGATTTAATTCTCCAGTTAAACGCAGAATGGCTTTTCAACATTACAAATCCCTACACACAGACGTGCTTTTCCTTCAAGAAACACACTTTCCTTCGAATTACAATCCTAAATTTCTACACCACTACTACCCCCACTTTTATCTAGCGAACGGCCCGGGTAAGACTGGGGGGGTGGCAATATGTTTCTCCAAGCGGGTTTCCTTTTCACTGGAGAAACAAATTAGTGACCCAGAGGGCAGATACCTAGCATTAATAGGAAACCTAGAGGGCTCCCGCGTTACCTTAATTTCTTACTATGCACCCAACACAGGCCAACTACCTTTTTTTCGTAAACTACTGCACACCGTGTCCCCTGACCTAGGAGGAGTTGTTCTCTTTGGAGGAGACTCCAATGTGGCCCTAGACTCTATTTTCGACAAAACCAGGAGGCCCTCATCGGCTCCACGACACTTCCCCAAAGTTGGATCTAAATTAGCCAAAATGTTACATTATCACAACCTGATCGACGTCTGGAGAGAGTTAAACCCATCCAGGAAAGATTACACATTCTTTTCCCATGTCCACAATACCTACTCCAGAATAGACCACTTTTTCACAAACCCCACAAGTGTTCCTCTTTTTCGGGCCAGTAAAATAGGGGAAGTGACTTGGTCAGATCACTCCTTGCTTTGGACCACGTGTGACTCTCTACGAGACACTAGGGGTCCAGCTCCCTGGAGAATTAATGATTCTCTTCTGAGTAACCCTTCCGTCTGTTTTGATGTGGAGCAGCACCTTAAGGAATATTTCTCATTGAACGACTCGGAAGATACTTCCCCTGTGACCAACTGGGCTGCTCACAAGGCCACAATTAGAGGATATCTCATACAAATAGCGTCCCGAATTAAGAAACACTCTAACTCATTAATACAGGAAAAAGAACGGGAATTAAATGATCTATTGTCCCAGCACAAAAAATGCCCTGACCTAGACTTGAGAGACAAAATAGATTCCACTAGGTTGGAATTAAACCTTTGCTTGACAACCAAAGCGGAAAAAAGCCTTAGATGGACCCAGGCTTCCTTCTATACGTTGAAGGATAAACCTGGTACTATGCTGGCTCGCAGACTAACGCCTAGGACCCGTAGGACGGTACCCCCAAAACTCAGACAGCCTAATGGAAACTTGACACAGAACCCACAAATTATCACAAAATTGTTCCACTCCTACTGTACTTCCTTATACTCTACACAGGAGGCCCCCCCTCCCGGAGCCCTGGATGACTTTTTTAAAGACGTGGCCCTACCATCTTTCTCGGATTCTCACCGTGAGCTCTTGGAGGGAGACATCACCGTAACAGAAATATTGTCTGCAATAAAACAGGCTAATGCGTCCAGGACTCCGGGGCCGGATGGCTTCTCAGCCTCTTATTATAAGAAATTTGCTACACTATTGGCACCTCATTTACTAAAATTCTTTAATGCCCTTCGTGACGGGGAGCAACTTGATACAGATTCTAACAGAGCTCACATCAGTCTGATCCCCAAGCCAGACAAGGATCATAGTGAAGTGGCAAACTATCGCCCGATATCACTGATCAATAACGACCTGAAGCTACTCACAAAAATCTATGCAAACCGATTTAATACATTTCTGGCGCAATATATCCATATAGACCAAGTGGGATTTGTCACGGGGCGGCAAGCTGCTGACCAGATCCGACGGGCCACTGATCTGATTTCTATTTTACGCTCTAATTGGGATGGGATGAGCGCTAGGCGAGGAATGCTTTTGTCATTGGACCTTCACAAGGCCTTTGACTCCATTTCCTGGCCCTTCCTCTTCCATACATTGAGACAGTGGAACTGCGGGCCTAAATTTATGAGCCTTATTGGCACATTATACTCTAATCCTTCGGCCAACATTCTTGCATATGGACACAAGTCTGATCTTATACAGATAAAGAAAGGGACCAGGCAGGGATGCCCTCTCTCGCCTCTCCTTTTTGTTCTGGCGATCGAATCACTGGCAGCGGCAATCCGTGCTAACCCCAACATTCATGGGATACCTAGCGGCGACAGGACACATAAATGTGCTTTATTCGCCGACGACTTGTTATTATTTGTAACAGATCCGATTACAACTCTACCTAATTTATTTGCTACACTCTCTAGATTTGAAACTGTCTCTGGTCTACGGGTTAACCAATCTAAATCTGAAGCGTTGGACATAAACCTTCCTGGCCCGGTACGTGTTGCAATACAACAGTCGTTCCCCTTTAAATGGTGCACACAGGCACTCCCTTATCTGGGAATTAAACTTACTCGGGATGTCTCTACACTGTTTCAGGTTAATTATACCCCACTTTTTAAGTCCATTGAACAAGAACTAAAGAACTGGCAATCACATGATCTTTCCTGGATGGGTAGAATAGCAGCCATAAAGATGACGGTACTCCCCCGAATCCTTTACTATTTCCGATCATTACCGATCCCGATACCACTTGCATTCCTTAAAAAACTTCAGACGCTAATATATAAATACATTTGGGGTGGTAGGGGATGCAGAGTAGCTCACTCCACTCTCTATATTTCCAAAGGGAAGGGAGGACTGGGAGTTCCCCACCTCGTGAAATATTATAGGGCGGCCCAACTGGTACAACTCTACCAAATTTTTTCTACAACATACCAACCAGACTGGGTTCGGTTGGAAGCACAAGCCAGTCCCTCACTACCAATAGACCTCCTGCTGTGGCTCCCGACAAGAGAACGTCGGGCCATATTGTGCCCTTCCTTATCCCACTCCCTGCGTCTGTGGGACACGGTGAACAAAATACACTCATTGAAATCTCCTCATTCTCCTGTAGCCCCTATACTCAATAACCCACACTTCCCTCCAGGACAAAATCCCCAGCAATTTACGTGGTGGGTTAACAAAGGCCTTTATAGGATAGCACACTTCATAGATCACAAAGGGATCAAGTAACAGGCTTATTTTCGAGAGACATTACAGATGCCACAGACGGAATCTTTCCGTCTATATCAAATCACTCACTTCATCAAATCCCTAGCTACTGATCTGACAGACATAACTACTAGGACCTTGTTTGAGAATAAATGCTTACGCAGAACTGAGTCACGGGGAGGGATCTCTGAGCTCTATGCCCTCTTCAATACCCAACAGACCAAACTTTCATACCAAATAGCATGGGAATCTGATCTAGGAGAGACTATAGAGGAGGTGATATGGGGGAATTGGTCGACCATGGTGCATAAGGGAATACTCAATACTTCCCTGGTGGAGGGAAACTACAAGGTGTTGTCCAGGTGGTACCTTGTCCCGGCGAGGCTGGCGAGGATGTACCCCGGAACTTCCCCCCTTTGCTTTAGAGGATGCGGGCAGGAGGGTACCATGTTACATGTTTGGTGGTCCTGTCCCAAGATCCAGCGCTTCTGGATCAGAATATTCACCTTGGCCTACTCAGTGACGGGACAAAATCTACCTAAAAATCCCAAGACGGCGCTATTCGCAGACTTGCCGGATGGGATCCCTAGACATCTCCGAACTCTCGTCTTCTTTATTTTTTCAGCAGCTAAAATCACAATAGCACGAGCATGGAAAACCCCAGTGGTCAACCTTGCACTGGTAAAGAATAAAATATCTTGGATCATGGTCAACGAAAAATTGGCCAGTATCCTTAAAGACAGACAGGCCAGATTTGACAGGGTGTGGTCCCCCTGGATCAAATACCTCCAAGCCCCATAGTCTCTAGAACGGTATGGTGGGGGACCCAGGCCGGGGGAAACGGCTCCTTCTTTGGATTCTGGACCTTTATCTTTTTTTTCTCTTTCTCTCCTTTCCATTCTCCTCCTTCATCTTAACCTTACTTTATATCACTTCTCTTCTCCCCTCCCTTTCTTCTCTCTTTATGTTTTTAAAAAAAAAACTCTACCCATGGATACAAGTGGTGAGTTATGAAGCCTAGCTTGGCCCCGAGGGAGGAACAAGGTAAACTCATTTTAAAGGCCTAACCTCCTTTGACGCCAAGGGCCCTGATACTGAGATGTACTAAAGGTACTACAACTTGATTTAATATTAACAAGAAGTTAAGAGTACTCCGCTTACGGGGCAAATTTATCTTCTTTATTCCCCCCCCCCCCTTTTATTTATTTATTTTTTTTTTTTTAGTGTTTAATATATGATATGTTATTCTAGACCCTTTAAGGATAGGTCTACACTAGGGTCCTTATGTCCACAGAGGGTCCTTATGTCCACAGAGCGTACTAATATTTACATGCTACCCCCCCTCCCCCTTCCCACCCCCCTTTTTTTTTTCTTTTTCCCCTCGTGTTCTGTATAACACTTTTGTGTCATTTAACAGAAAATATGTTTGCTGACTGATTGTTCATGCCATTTTGTATAATTTTCAAAACCTTTAATAAAGAAAATTGAAAAGAAAAAGTAGAAAATATCATGTTTTTTAAAATGTTCGGTCTTTTTCCGTGTATAGCGCAAAAAATAAAAACGGCAGAGGTGATCAAATACCATCAAAAGAAAGCTCTATTTGTGGGAAGAAAAGGACGCAAATTTCGTTTGGGTACAGCATTGCATGACCGCGCAATTAGCAGTTAAAGCAACGCAGTGCCAAATTGTAAAAAGTGCTCTGGTCAGGAAGGGGGTAAATCCTTCCGGGGCTGAAGTGGTTAAAGATCTCATATACAGTGCTGTGACTTGAATTATAGATGAGAAGTTCTGTGCTCTTTATGTGCTTAGATAAGGTGCCCCCCCTAGTAGATGTGCACTCACCCTTGGGATTGGACCAACTATCGCTAATTAGGACAGTTGCATGTGTGGGGCAACCCCTGTAGATATCCTCTGGACCAGTGGCTATGGTAAATGTTCCTCATGCAGATAGATACAATAGAAAAAGCCTCATTGCGCAGTACCGTTTAAAAAGAACTTTTATTCCAAAAAATTAATAGAAGGTATTCAGCTCACATATATGAGTGCCTGATATCCTGGCACCCGGAGTGAACAGCGGGTAAAAAGTCATCCGTGAAATCTGCCTGGTTGATTCATGCAGCCGCTGACGCGGTGAAGGCTCGATTTCCGGGCTTGGACGTATGGGTGGAAGTGACTCAACCTCGATGCATTTCGGCCTATCAATTTGGCCGTCTTCAGGAAGTTACAGTATTTGTATTAAACACATCTACCATGCATGTTTATCTATGGTAAGATATTTGACGGTGTGGATTGATTTACTAACGGTTTACAGATTGTTCAGTTGGCAACAATGACATTCCCAAGGAACTACAGTATATCTAAACACATGCTTCTTCTTGTGGGGAAAGGCCTTCCTGGGAGTCATTTACATGAACAGGTGCCACACTGCCAATCTGTGCCAAATGCTGCAGGCATTGTTCTTTTGAACATCAAGCAGCAGAGAAAAACGTTACTAAGTGCTTGTGTTTTTAGTAAACCACATCATCCCTGGCATCTGTAGAACACTTATTCCAGAAACACATGCTAAATGTCACAATTTTCTACCAGAGTAATAAGTTGGACGGTACCCAAACTGCCTTAGTCTACCCAAGGCAAATAATCATTTTTTCTCTGGACTTTTAACCTTAATGTTACAATATTCAAGGCATTGTGAAAGCATGCTCTCTAAATTATTGAAAGCAAACCTGTCAGCAATAGAAAGAAACAATATAGAGTTTGCCTTTACTTTTTTTTTTTTTTTTTCTTTTACATTTTGGGAGTCAATGGCAAGCAATGTGCAATAGAAATGAAGCTGCTTTTGCATCCCTAGTCCTCACTAGGGAAATAGGACAATAAACAATAAACATTAAACATGTGATATGCGCCAGGTGTACACAAGACTGCATGGGACATTGTTTTAATGCTTATTCTTGTTGGCGCTTTGTATTTTCCTCTATTTATTCAAGTAAATGGTCTCAGTGATCCTCACAAGAATCAATGATTCTTTGTTTGAGCAGCAAGCTGCCTTTCTACATTACTTTGGCAAAATGAGCATGCCTGCATGTTTGTTTAGCCTAAAACTTTCTAAATTGAAATAGCCTATTGTTGATGGTTTTTTTTTTTTTTTTTTTTTTTATGTGTTGTATATAGCAGTATTTTGGAACTTTTTTACAGTTGAGTTTGAAATTCTACAAAATCTGGAGATACCCCATTCTAAGAAAAAAAAAAAAAAAAAGATTTTTTCCATAATGCAGCAACATCCACACACATAGGACGCCCAACATTAGAATAGGTTGAATTTCAGAAGACAATTATATTCTTTCTATTTTATTCTATTCTATTGTTTTTTGTTTCAATTCTTTTCTATTCTCTTTTTTTCTATTCTATTCTAATCTATTTTATTTGAAATTCGAATTTTGGAAGACAGTTATATT
>JBBDGP010002215.1:0-155000 GCA_037952835.1 Lithobates septentrionalis | reverse complement strand
TTTGTGTCCCAGCAAGGCAGGGGGGGAATTTAATCTCTTCCCCTAATAAACAGCACCCTCCACAGTGTAGTAAAACAATGGTTAGGCACAAAGTTTATGTTTTAATCACCCCTGATGTTAACCTTTTCCCAGCCAGTGTCATTAGTACAGCGACAGTGCATATTTTTTAACACTGATCACGGTTTTTGTGTCACTTGTCCATAAAAATGTCAGTGTTAGAATGTCTGCCGCAATTTCGCAGTCCTGCTGTAAGTCGCTAATCGCTGATTGCCACCATTACTAGTAAAAAAAATGATAATAAATAAAAAAGTGTACCAAAGTTTGTATACGCTATAACTTTTGCGCAAACCAATCAATATAGGCTTTTTGGGATTTTTTTTACCAAATATATGTAGCAGAATACATATTGGCCTACATTTTTTTTTTTTAATTAGATTTCAATTTATTAGATATGTTTTATAGCAGAAAGTAAAAAAATATTTTTTTTTCAAATTGTCGATAGAGCAAAAAATAAAAAACGCAGGGGTGATCAAACAACAAAAAAAAGCTCTGTTTGTGGGAAAGAAAAAGGACACATTTGGGCCCAGTGTCACATGACCGCGCAGTTGTCAGTTAAAATAACGCAGTGCTGTATCGCAAAAAATGGCCTGTTAATGAAGGGGGTAAATCTTCTGGAGGTCAACTGGGTATTGAATATTTGGAGGCCCTCCCTCTGCAAATCAGGGTCGTAGCCATACTCCGATAAGGTAGGTCAAGCTTACTTTAAAATGTTTTCAGTAATACAGGCTTGCTTTAAATGTACATAACACTCTCAGTAAAACTTCCTTGTTCACTACAATGTGTTCCAGGAAGTGAACTGTGTTTTTACTAGTTCGTAAGAGCTTACGTGCTAAAATCAATCAATACTCTGCATTAGGCAACACAAAGTATGATTCATAACAAAAGGCAAACAAGCGGTAGAGGTTGATTAAGGGAAGCTGGCTGATAAGGGTTTCTCCTATGAGGTTATTTGAGATCTCAAAGGCTGGGATACAAAATTATTTTTTGCATATAAAGAAAATATTAATTTTGGGAATAACAAGATGACCGAGTTTACTAAATCATGTTTTTATTTAGAAAGAGAACAATACAGTACAGTAGAGATTTAAAAAAAAAAAAAAAAAGAAAGTAGTAACAGGGTAGAAAGTAAATAAAATAAATAATTTGCCAACTTTAAACAACGCAAAAATGAAGGTCTCCCATGAGTAACATTATAAAACCCACAATCATGCTTTTGGCACTGGAAAGAGGCAAGTCTTCTGTTCTAAGTGGTGATGCCCTGCTACCCACCTTAGTCGTCAGATGTTTAACATCTAGAAAAAAAAAAAAGGGGGGTGGGGGGAACGCCCTTTAACATATAAGGGGATCGCACACCTACCTTGTGGGGTAGTGACACTGCCTCAATTACTGCCCATTTAACCAATCTTGCCCCTAGAAATAACACTAAAATTGGCAAAGTTTTGGAAATACTTGTGGCAAATAACTGTGCAGGATTTCCCATTACAAACAAATCTAGATTTAATGGGATCTCAGGGTAGATTATGGACATTTTTTTCATCAGTCGTCAGTTTGTTTACGTCCATCCTTCCCTTTCTCTATTCAAATTAGAAGCAAAAAAAAAAAAAGGCATCCTATTGGGCCAAGGCTTCCCAATTCTGACTGAGCAGGAAATTCCAGCAGGTTTTGTTCTTGGTGAAGTAGTCAGGTTAAATTTCTTGCAGAGTAAAGGTCAGAGCTCATTTAGCCACAAGGAAACAATTTTCCTCCAAAGAAAGCTTGTTTGTCTCTCCAGGTTGTAGTGGAATACTTTGTATTGGTGTAAAGTATATAGAGATTCCATATTCACGGGGCACTTTAGTGAGGTCGGCTGCTGCTGGATTCTGAGGGGTGCCTACTCCCTTGGCTTGTGTAACTGTTCACATACCCATTAGTCTGCCTCTTTGTTAATCTGCCATTTAGGATATCTTGGATGTGATGAACAATTAAGTTGATGGCCACCAGGTTATCAGCACATCTAGGAATTATCACACCTGCGTATTTCTTGGTAGGCAAACAGAACTCTTCAAAGGCTGGCTTTACAAAGCTGATATATTGTGAGAGAATCTGCTCCAGATCACGACTTTGATCATTGAGGTCTCTAGTACTCTTCGTGATAGCCGTGCATCTGCATTTGTGTCCACAAACAATTTCATCCGGAACATGTCCCTGATTTCTTAAACATAAAATGCCAATATACCTTCAAAAAGCACCACATCAGCTGGGTATATGGTTATAGGCTCTTCTTTCCTGGAGTGTGAAACTAAATCATAAACAGGAATCTGTACAGTTTTACCCTCCATGATTTCTTGAAGAGTTTTCAAGATGAGTTTATTGTGAAAGGCATCTGGGTGATCAAAGTTAAAGAGGCCTTTCAGTGCCTTGCTTTTCTGCACTGGAGTCAGTATCCGATAAAAACTGTCCTGACTCAACATGACAACTTGCTTCTGATGATGGTCCACCTCATTTTGTACCAGAAGCTGCACAATCTTGGAGCAAACAGACGATTTCCGGCTAGCCGTGCCCCCGCTGACCCCGATGAAGAATGGCGGCCCATTCTGTGGTGTGTGGTTGGGCAGCTCCTTCTCGCTGTTTCCTGCCATGCTTCCCTGGATCTCCAGCCTCCTATGGCCGGTCCCGACTCACGTCTCAAGATGACTGAGTTTATTGCTTGCTTACTAAGTACTATAGATAACTTACTTAGTGGGGATGATTTACTAAAAGCAAAGAGACACTTTGCAAGGAAATTTTCCCCAGAGCTTAATGAATGAGGTTAAGTTCTGCTGGTTTCTTCATCCAATCCCGTGCAAGTAAAATGCTGTTTTGTTTTTTTCCTTGCATGTGATGGGACATTCTTTTTAAGTTAAAATGCCACCACATTAACGAAACTCTGGGAAAAATTCCCTTGCCCAGTGGAACTTCACTTGCAAAGTAAACAGACTAAGTATGTCCACTAGGTGATAGCATTTTTTTAAGTGCAGTATACTGATTAAACTGTACTGCAGATGTAAAAGGTTGGACGCTGCATTAAAATATACAGATAGTGTGACTAAATTTTTGCACATGAAGACTAAGGATATATTTTCACACAGCAACAAAGACCTGCCGGAGCTATTCATTCTACTGCGCTGCTGTACATTGACATGCGATTTGTCATACTGCGCTGCAATAAACTTCAGCAGGTCTGAATTTTAGCGCAGCCCTAGGTTGTGTTGCAGCGTGAATGGGACACTTAGATAAAAAATAGTTTCCTGTGTGTCCCTGCTGTGACAAACGTTTTACCATGCGGTAAAGGGTCTGTCACTGCATATTGTGTGAATTCACCCTAGTAAAATTAAAAGTGGACTCAATTGACTAAGCACTCTTCATTATAGTCTGTGTGATTATTAAAAGAATGTTTCCACATCAAGTGAACATTTTTACCTAAAAAAAAAATGAAGTAGATCTTTACAGCGAATTCACACTACAGCGCAGAGCCACCGGAGCGACTCACTCAAAAAACTCTGCGTTCCAGCTGCAGTAGGGGGCAGTGTGGTGTGGGATTCAGTGCATTACATGCGCCTTTTTTTTTTTTTTTTTTTAACAAGCTTTATGTGAAGTGTACAAAATGTACGCTTCATTCACCGCAATGTAGGGCAGCGCAATGCACTGTGCTGCCTTACATTGCAGTGTGATTTGGCACAGTGCACTAAGATAAAATGCAGCATGTCTGCCGTCTACTGCAGCACTAGGCTGCATTGCAGTGTGAATAGGACACATAGAAAACAATGGTTTGCTGTGTATCCCTGTGGTGACATTTTGCACTGCAGTAAAACATCTGTCACCCCAAACAGTATGAATTAGCCCTTAATCCAAAAAATGACTGTCTAAAGAGAGACTTTATCCCCTTCACACCGACAGTACACATATATGTGGTCTCACTAGGCTGGTCTTTTTCCGTGGGACCGCATGTATGCGTATCTGTCTTTGTGCTGAGAGCAGGGTCTCAGTGGGGACCCCAGGTCCCGTACTAACGATCGGGACCCAGCACCCCCAGTTCCAGGTCACCTAATCACTGTGATAGCCTCTGATTGGCTATCACAGTGATCAGTCACTGTGAAGCCTGCCCCTGTGTTTCTACCTCTGTGAATGGAGAGAAAAGATACATTGTTTCTCTCTCTGCAAGGAGAGAGAGTAATACAAACTGTGTAAAAAAAAAAAAAAAAATGAAAATAAATGAAAAAATACCTAGATCAAGGCTTGATCTAGGTCAGTGCCAGGGTTAGTGTTTGGGTCAAAGGTTTTAAATAGTGCTACTCCTATTACTTCTATTATTGCAAGTGCTTTACATCAGGGGACAGAAGGGAGTGGCTGCATGCTGGGATATACAGGATATAGGAACTACCCAACTGCACATATTGGATCTAAGCATTGAAGGGAAAGAACTACTGGTCTAAATAGAGTAAGTAGATGAATCAGAGGCTTTACTAGAACCTGGGACCATTCATTTCATAGTAGCAGCACAGCTACTGTCTTCAACAGTAATGTAATTTAATTAACTACTTGCCGACCGCCACACGTCGATAAACGTCCTCATTTTGAGGACGGATATCGCTGTTATGGCAGCAGCTAGCTGCCATAACCCCGGTATCCCCATGTTTGTCTGGTGGTCGGCTACAAGATGAAAGTGGTCCCTGTGGCGGATTCGCCGCGAGATCACTTTTATTGGCGGCGAGAGAGGGCCCCCCTCTCCCACCGCGCTCCGGTGCCCTCCGCCGCTTACCGGAGCTGTCGGCAGTGGCGGAGGCGATCAGATCCTCTCAGTGGCTGTGCATGGAGACGAGTGAGGGGAAGATGGCCCCCACCCGTCTCCATGACACTGCAGGGCGGAAGCGACGTCAAAACGTCACTTCCGTTCATAGCTCTCTTAATGGGCCATTTTTTTTTAAATGACAATTTTTTTTTTATTGCATTTTAGTGTAAATATGAGATCTGAGGTCTTTTTGACCCCAGATCTCATATTTTAGAGGACCTGTCATGCCTTTTTTCTATTAAGGGATGTTTACATTCCTTGTAATAGGAATAAAAATGACACATTTTTTTTTTTAAAACAGCGTAAAAATAAAAAATAAAAGGTAAAATAAATAAGAAAAAAAAAAAACATAGCTCTTTAACAGATCTTTAGCCAAAGCTTTTTCAGTTTGGGATGGAGTAGAGAATGGTTAAAACCAGGGTGCAACTAGAAATCACAAGATCCCATACCAAAAACCCACAACAGAAAAAAACGCCATTGGCAGAGATATTGCAGTTCCTCTGAAGGTGGAAGGTGGGTCTTATTAAGCCAGATGGCTAGAAAAAAAAGAAGTGTTTAAAAAGTACACCCTCTTGCACATGATACTGCTATTGGAGCATCTACTTTTTCAGGCATTTTTTCTTTGTATGTATTTGCGCGTATTTACGTGCATTTTCACGTATATGCTTTTGCGCATTTTAGTGCGCAAATAGGCAGAAACTTATTCTCGGGTTTTCATTCTGCACAGGATAGTGATTGTACAGCATAGAATATGCAATGAGCCAGTGCAGAATAGTGAACATACATCATGGCATACATTGTTTGCTAGCAAAGGTATTTTGGAACCTTAAGGGCATGACAATGCAGTATTGTTTATTTAAGTGCACTGCGTTACGAAAAACTGTACATGCACCTTTGTTTGGTGTGCCATGGCAGGCTATTCAAATTAATGGGCTGCTTTAACACAACTCGTGGTAACATGCAGCATAATGTGCATTAATACGTGTGCGCGCGATCAACAATGTCATTGGGCCCATGCATCTCTATAGTCACATAGGGCTCTGTGCAGATCCCTGTCAGTAAGGCTGGGTAGTGGAAGGCTTCCCCTGCTGGCTCTTTGTTTACAAGTGACAGTGACTGAGCTGTCATTACATCTGTGGGTCCATGCTGACGGAGGTCTGAACGGGAATGATTTAACTACAGAATCTGCTACCACTCCTCATTATTAGTACCTTGAGCAGGCTTGATCCCCTGCCCCTCCTCTAGGTCTGGGCCCCGTAACAGTCACATGGGCTGCTAAAGTGGTAGTTCCACCAGTGGTTGAAACCATTTTTTTGTTGTCTATTTTCATATTGGGGAGATTTTTTTTAATCCTTCTGTTTGGGTTTTTTCCCAAAGTGACTAGAAAATCTAAGGCAGTTGTCACTAGGACAGCAGATATCCTCAATGGAAAATTTGCAATCACCTCTTGTTCTAATGAAAACTGTACAATTTAGATATCCAGTAAATGTCAGTCCTTCCCCTGCACCCCTAGTGTCTATCCATACACTTAAAAATCCCTCCTCCTAGTATATGGCATATGATCGGATTAGGGTAAAGGGCATTATTAAGGTATAAGGCACAGCACAGGGTCTGATGATGGTAGTAAGCAGGGCCGTCCTTAATTTTGATTGGGCCCTGGGCAAACATTTTCTTGGGCCCCCCCCCCCCTCCATTCTAAGACATACAAAAAATAGCAGGTAGGCTCAAAATCAGTTTACTGCAGCAGACCACGCAGCGATTTCAATTGTTTGCCAGAGGTTACAGCCTATCCTTACTGTTCACTGGCTGGTTTCTAGAGGTTACAGCACATAATTTCTGCTTGCCGATTGGTTGCTAGAGGATAATGTACATTATTAGCGCTCACTAATTATTTGCTAGGGGTTACAGCACATCATTACCACTTACTGATTGGTTGCTAGAGATTAAAGCAGATCACTACTGTTCGCTGATTGGTTGCTAGAGGTTAATGCACATCATTACCTCTCACTGAGCAGTGGAGCAATCCCAAATAATTGAGCAAGTAAAGGGACACATTAATACACATACTACAGGAGAGTGTCAGAGTGCAGACATACAGCAGGAGACAATCAGAGACTGCGTACATATTGCAGGAGATTACCAGAGGCTGCGGACATATTGCAGGAGACAATCAGACACTGCGGACATACTGCAGGAGACAATCAGACACTGCGGACATACAGCAGGAGACAATCAGGGACTGCGGACATACAGCAGGAGACAATCAGGGACTGCGGACATACAGCAGGAGACAATCAGGGACTGCAGACATACTGCAGGAGACAATCAGAGACTGCGGACATACTGCAGGAGACCATCAGAGACTGAGGACATACTGCAGGAGACAATCAGAGACTGTGGACATACTACAGGAGACAATCAGAGACTGCGGACATACTGCAGGAGATTACCAGAGACTGCGGTCATACTGCAGATTACCAGAGACTGCGGTCATACTGTAGGAGATTACTAGAGGCTGCGAACATACTGCAGGAGATTACCAGAGACTGCGGACATACTGCAGGAGATTACCAGAGACTGCGGACATACTGCAGGAGACAATCAGAGACTGCGGACATACTGCAGGAGACAGAGACTGCGGACATACTGCAGGAGAAAATCAGAGACTGCGGATATACTGCAGGAGACAATCAGAGACTGCAGACATTATACAGGAGATGGTCAGAGAACTTTCAACAATGCACAGCTTTACAATTAAGGAAATGGTGGAATCAACCTGCGCTAATGAGCAGTACGTGATAGGAAAATATATATATTCAAAAAGTGCAGCTGCAAATAAAACTCCAAATATCTATGAAGTGGTAAACATATAAATAAACTTAATTGCGCTGGCAGTGATATAATTGGAAAGTGCTTAGGAGACACAATATGTGTGTGAATCCCAACCAAAATAACAATAAGTGCATAGAATCCTTATTCAGAAATACAAAAAATATGTGTTAAAAGTCAGTAGTCATACACCGAAAACACTTATAATCAGTCCATAATAAAATGAATTGTATTGGATAAGAAGGAAAAGTCCGCTTAATATGTCTCATCACCAAGCCATGAGGATTGATGAGCCGAAGTAATTCTTATCAGATGTGCATTGATTGCAGAAAGGAGAGTAATAGGTGTGCGCTTACCCCAAATGTTGGACCTCCACTGTGGCAAGGTCTTATGGGCTTGCAGATTTCACCCTCTGCAGGGACAAGATGTTGATATCCGGGTCTTGACAGCGTATACCGCCAACTTCAATGTGGTCTGGATAGCCCAACTACTCCAACATCAAAGGGGGGACTCAGGAATGGAAGAGCCCGTATACAGGAAAAAATATAAGGAGAAGAAACTCCAATAGTGTGATAACGTTTAGGGTTTTATTGGTTAAAATAAACCACAAGTGAATATTTAAAAAATTCCAGTAAAAAAGTAGTATCATAAAAAAGCCGGCATAATCAAAGGCAGAACGCCCGTGCAAATAAACACTTCGGAACACGTGATGGCAAGCACTGCGAGGCCACGCCCTACATGTTTCGTCATACGTGACGTCTTCTACGGGGCACGGGCGACGCAATGAACCATCACCTTATATATCAGTGGACAGGATTGTAACCACGCCCTCATCTCCGCCCATGTCCGTCATTCGACAGGGCATGTGTGGAGATTCGACGGGGCCGTCATTAAAGACCGCCCTCGGGGCGGAATATACATAAAGAATGAGAACGAAAGACAAACCGGAAGTGTAACCAAACCTCATTCTAGCGCCCGCCTGACGTACTAACAGGCATGCGCAAGGATAAACCAAGCCTCGATCTGGCTGACGACAAAAACACTCCTATAGAGGCAGACTAATCAGAAACCGGAAGAGCTCGAGCGTGTACCCCAGATGGATTCTAGAGACAGACGCCTGTGGCATACCCGGGACTTCCGGTCCTGAATGGATCAAAACTCATTTTTAGAAAAAACGTTGGTGTTACACTTAAAGTTAAAAAAGGCCACTTCAACAGTACATATAATATGCGTGGCGGTAATCCTCAAAGTTTTACAGTCCACTTAGTACAATATTTTAATTTTTATTTTAATTTTTATCCTAATGTACTGTATGTTTAAAAAGAAAAGAAAAATACCCAACAAATATTGTAAGGGGATACGAATCCATTGATTGAGATTATATGTAGGCAAAATCAGAAGTTCAATAATAGATAAGAATGGGACCATTATATCTTTTAGATCTTACCCGCAACAAAATGGTTCAAATTTTAACCTGACAGCCAGAGCAGGACTCAGCCCATCCTTTTACAATTTCAGAAGTTAAAAAACGGAAGAAAAAACAATAAACCTTAAGGGTATATAATAGAGCGATTCCAATGCCTATGAACGTTTCTTAATGGGGGGGTTCTAATTACCCCATAGGGATAACTACCACAGCAGGGAGCCTATGTGACATTATATCATCCATTGTATCATGCGTTATCAATAAACGCATTGATCTCAATGTCAACATTGAGCCCTCGTGGTTTAAGACACCCCATCTTGAATATCCACCCCATTTCAAGCTTGGATATAGCTCTTCTCTTGGGCCCTCCTCTCCAGGGAACACTCAATCTATCGATACCCACAAATTGTGTGCCTCTAGGGTCTCTATCGTGTACATTCAGGTAATGTTTGGATACTGGATGTCCTATAAATCCTCTCCTGATGTTGCTAATGTGTTCGTTTAACCTGACCTGAAGAGGGCGGACAGTACGTCCCACGTACTGAAACCCGCACGGACAGGTCAAAAGATACACTACATGGGTAGTAGAGCACGTAATGAATGATTTTATTGAGAAGGTTTGTGAGGTACTAGTCGCATGGAAATGCGTTACTTTCCGGTCTTTGATGGCATTAACCGTACAAACCGCACATTTCCTACATCTATAATACCCTACTAAATTTTGAAAAAACATTGGTTTCCTTATTGGAGGATCACACACACTGGGAGCCACTGATGCTCTAATTGACGGTAATCCCTTAAAAACCACCTGGGGTCTCTCCGGGAGCAGGGGGCCCAATATATTATCATTTTTGACTATGTGCCAATATTTATGTATCAGTTTTCTTATTGTAAAATGTTGATGAGAATAATTGGTTACAAAAGGGCAAGTAAAGTCCTTCTTTGGGGTGTTCCCTGTCTCTGTATGATCTTTCAATAGGGATTCTCTATCTAGTCTCTCAACCTCCTCGACTCGCTCCCTTAAAAAAGAAGCATCATAGCCCTTTTCAAGAAATCGCTCCGTGAGGACCTGGGACTGAATCCTAAAGTCGCCAATAGAGGAGCAGTTGCGTCTAATTCTAACATACTGGCTTTTCGGGACTGAGTCCAGCCAAGCTTTATGATGGCAACTATCTCGCGATATAAATGCGTTTCGATCTGTGGATTTAAAATATGTGGAAGTCAATATCGTATCTCCTTCCCCCCTTATTTTAAGATCCAAAAAATTAATCGAACTCAGACTGGATTCATAGTTGAAGTGGATCCCTCTATCGTTCTCATTTAGACTTTCCATGAATTGACACAGGGAGTCATGGGTACCATTCCATAGGAGGAGGACGTCATCGATGTATCTTGCCCACAAGACCAATTCTGGTCTGCGTTGGGCATAGATGACGTCCTCCTCCCACTTACCCATGAATAAATTAGCCAAGCTGGGGGCAAATTTTGCCCCCATGGCTACTCCTTTTTTCTGCAAAAAGAAAAGATTCTTATGCCAGAAAAAATTGTGAGTTGTAGTATACTCCAATAGGTCCATAATAAACCTCTTTTGTTTCCTTGGCAATGTCACGTCTTTGTACAGATAGTATTTAACTGAGGATATACCCCAGGCATGGGGGATCACCGTGTACAAAGACGTGACATCCGCCGTGACAAGCCAATATCCACTTTTGTACCCGCAGTCCCTAAGTAGATTAATGGCATGCCTGCTGTCCTTGATATAGGCAGATAATGAGCGAACTAAGGGTTGCAGGAAGTTGTCAATATATTTGCCAGCCCTCGAGGTGATCGAATCAATACCGCTAATAATTGGGCGGCCGGGCGGGTGGACAGGGTCCTTATGGACCTTTGGGAGAAAGTATATAATAGGTATCCGTGAAGATACCGGAACCAAAAATAGTTTTTCTTTTTTATTTATAACCCCTAATCTAAAGCCATTCTCCACAATGCTCTCAAGTTCCCTCTTATATTTACTCCTAGGGTCTGACTTTAAGGGAATGTATGTAGTGGTATCTCCTACTATTTTGTCCAGCTCCTGGAGGTAATCATTCTTACTCAGGACAACTATACCCCCCCCCCCCCTTGTCAGCTGGTCTCACCACTAAGTCCTTTCTTTTACAGAGTTGGTCTAAACCTGATTCCAAATCCTTGCTCATTTTGGAGGGTATAAAAAGTAAAAATATTAAAATGAGCAAGGATTTGGAATCAGGTTTAGACCAACTCTGTAAAAGAAAGGACTTAGTGGTGAGACCAGCTGACAAGGGGGGGGTATAGTTGTCCTGAGTAAGAATGATTACCTCCAGGAGCTGGACAAAATAGTAGGAGATACCACTACATACATTCCCTTAAAGTCAGACCCTAGGAGTAAATATAAGAGGGAACTTGAGAGCATTGTGGAGAATGGCTTTAGATTAGGGGTTATAAATAAAAAAGAAAAACTATTTTTGGTTCCGGTATCTTCACGGATACCTATTATATACTATCTCCCAAAGGTCCATAAGGACCCTGTCCACCCGCCCGGCCGCCCAATTATTAGCGGTATTGATTCGATCACCTCGAGGGCTGGCAAATATATTGACAACTTCCTGCAACCCTTAGTTCGCTCATTACCTGCCTATATCAAGGACAGCAGGCATGCCATTAATCTACTTAGGGACTGCGGGTACAAAAGTGGATATTGGCTTGTCACGGCGGATGTCACGTCTTTGTACACGGTGATCCCCCATGCCTGGGGTATATCCTCAGTTAAATACTATCTGTACAAAGACGTGACATTGCCAAGGAAACAAAAGAGGTTTATTATGGACCTATTGGAGTATACTACAACTCACAATTTTTTCTGGCATAAGAATCTTTTCTTTTTGCAGAAAAAAGGAGTAGCTATGGGGGCAAAATTTGCCCCCAGCTTGGCTAATTTATTCATGGGTAAGTGGGAGGAGGACGTCATCTATGCCCAACGCAGACCAGAATTGGTCTTGTGGGCAAGATACATCGATGATGTCCTCCTCCTATGGAATGGTACCCATGACTCCCTGTGTCAATTCATGGAAAGTCTAAATGAGAACGATAGAGGGATCCACTTCAACTATGAATCCAGTCTGAGTTCGATTAATTTTTTGGATCTTAAAATAAGGGGGGAAGGAGATACGATATTGACTTCCACATATTTTAAATCCACAGATCGAAACGCATTTATATCGCGAGATAGTTGCCATCATAAAGCTTGGCTGGACTCAGTCCCGAAAAGCCAGTATGTTAGAATTAGACGCAACTGCTCCTCTATTGGCGACTTTAGGATTCAGTCCCAGGTCCTCACGGAGCGATTTCTTGAAAAGGGCTATGATGCTTCTTTTTTAAGGGAGCGAGTCGAGGAGGTTGAGAGACTAGATAGAGAATCCCTATTGAAAGATCATACAGAGACAGGGAACACCCCAAAGAAGGACTTTACTTGCCCTTTTGTAACCAATTATTCTCATCAACATTTTACAATAAGAAAACTGATACATAAATATTGGCACATAGTCAAAAATGAAAATATATTGGGCCCCCTACTCCCGGAGAGACCCCAGGTGGTTTTTAAGGGATTACCGTCAATTAGAGCATCAGTGGCTCCTAGTGTGTGTGATCCTCCAATAAGGAAACCAATGTTTTTTCAAAATTTAGTAGGGTATTATAGATGTAGGAAATGTGCGGTTTGTACGGTTAATGCCATCAAAGACCGGAAAGTAACGCATTTCCATGCGACTAGTACCTCACAAACCTTCTCAATAAAATCATTCATTACGTGCTCTACTACCCATGTAGTGTATCTTTTGACCTGTCCGTGCGGGTTTCAGTACGTGGGACGTACTGTCCGCCCTCTTCAGGTCAGGTTAAACGAACACATTAGCAACATCAGGAGAGGATTTATAGGACATCCAGTATCCAAACATTACCTGAATGTACACGATAGAGACCCTAGAGGCACACAATTTGTGGGTATCGATAGATTGAGTGTTCCCTGGAGAGGAGGGCCCAAGAGAAGAGCTATATCCAAGCTTGAAATGGGGTGGATATTCAAGATGGGGTGTCTTAAACCACGAGGGCTCAATGTTGACATTGAGATCAATGCGTTTATTGATAACGCATGATACAATGGATGATATAATGTCACATAGGCTCCCTGCTGTGGTAGTTATCCCTATGGGGTAATTAGAACCCCCCCATTAAGAAACGTTCATAGGCATTGGAATCGCTCTATTATATACCCTTAAGGTTTATTGTTTTTTCTTCCGTTTTTTAACTTCTGAAATTGTAAAAGGATGGGCTGAGTCCTGCTCTGGCTGTCAGGTTAAAATTTGAACCATTTTGTTGCGGGTAAGATCTAAAAGATATAATGGTCCCATTCTTATCTATTATTGAACTTCTGATTTTGCCTACATATAATCTCAATCAATGGATTCGTATCCCCTTACAATATTTGTTGGGTATTTTTCTTTTCTTTTTAAACATACAGTACATTAGGATAAAAATTAAAATAAAAATTAAAATATTGTACTAAGTGGACTGTAAAACTTTGAGGATTACCGCCACGCATATTATATGTACTGTTGAAGTGGCCTTTTTTAACTTTAAGTGTAACACCAACGTTTTTTCTAAAAATGAGTTTTGATCCATTCAGGACCGGAAGTCCCGGGTATGCCACAGGCGTCTGTCTCTAGAATCCATCTGGGGTACACGCTCGAGCTCTTCCGGTTTCTGATTAGTCTGCCTCTATAGGAGTGTTTTTGTCGTCAGCCAGATCGAGGCTTGGTTTATCCTTGCGCATGCCTGTTAGTACGTCAGGCGGGCGCTAGAATGAGGTTTGGTTACACTTCCGGTTTGTCTTTCGTTCTCATTCTTTATGTATGTTCCGCCCCGAGGGCGGTCTTTAATGACGGCCCCGTCTAATCTCCACACATGCCCTGTCGAATGACGGACATGGGCGGAGATGAGGGCGTGGTTACAATCCTGTCCACTGATATATAAGGTGATGGTTCATTGCGTCGCCCGTGCCCCGTAGAAGACGTCACGTATGACGAAACATGTAGGGCGTGGCCTCGCAGTGCTTGCCATCACGTGTTCCGAAGTGTTTATTTGCACGGGCGTTCTGCCTTTGATTATGCCGGCTTTTTTATGATACTACTTTTTTACTGGAATCTTTTAAATATTCACTTGTGGTTTATTTTAACCAATAAAACCCTAAACGTTATCACACTATTGGAGTTTCTTCTCCTTATATTTTTTTCCTGTATACGGGCTCTTCCATTCCTGAGTCCCCCCTTTGATGTTGGAGCAGTTGGGCTATCCAGACCACACTGAAGTTGGCGGTATACGCTGTCAAGACCCGGATATCAACATCTTGTCCCTGCAGAGGGTGAAATCTGCAAGCCCATAAGACCTTGCCACAGTGGAAGTCCAACATTTGGGGTAAGCGCACACCTATTACTCTCCTTTCTGCAATCAATGCACATCTGATAAGAATTACTTCGGCTCATCAATCCTCATGGCTTGGTGATGAGACATATTAAGCGGACTTTTCCTTCTTATCCAATACAATTCATTTTATTATGGACTGATTATAAGTGTTTTCGGTGTATGACTACTGACTTTTAACACATATTTTTTGTATTTCTGAATAAGGATTCTATGCACTTATTGTTATTTTGGTTGGGATTCACACACATATTGTGTCTCCTAAGCACTTTCCAATTATATCACAGCTTTACAATTGAATAACACAGCTCAGGGTTTAAACATTCAGGCATTTTATGGGTGTAAGGACATACCTGGCCAGCCAAACTCACTACATACATTCAGGTGTGTGGGCGAGGCTTTCACTCTCTGCTCTCACTACAACAGCCGGGAGTTCCACTGATGCTTTGTTTGGGGGCCCGCCTCACCCGTGAATTGGGGCCCGGATGACAGCTTTGCAGAGTGCACAGAGGACACGGGAGGATGTATTCCCGCGCTAGCCAGCTGAGAGGGGCGGGGCCGGGAGCTCCACTGACGCTCCCACTCCGATCACTGGCTCTCACTACAGACGCTCTTTTCCGAGTATACAGGCTGCACGTAGGCGGGGTCAGAGCATCAGTGGAGCTCCCAGCCCCACCCCCTCTCAGCTGGCTAGCGTGGAATACATCCTCCTGCATCCTCTGTGCGCTCTGCAAAGCTGTCATCGGGGCCCCAATTCACGGCTAGCGCGGACCCCCCAACAAAGATTGGGCCCAGGGCAAGTGCCCCGTTTGCCCTGCTCTAAAGAGGCCCTAGTAGTAAGCACAGTACAGGTACACTGTATGGTAAGCTAGCACACTACAGGACACAATTATGATGGAGAGCACAGTACAGGTACAGTCATTGTATATTGAGTTGGCACAGTACATGGTCTGATGAGGGTATAGGGCACAGTACAGAATCCGATGAGGGTAGAAAGCACAACACAGCTACACTGTATGGTAAGCTAGCACACTACAGGGCACAATGATGGTGGAGAGCACAGTACAGGCACAGTCATTGTATTAAAGAGGAACTGCAGTCCGCTCACATAATTTGTAATACAAACATCTTTGCCATTCTGAAGCTTCTCTCCAGCCATGTTGCATATTTTATATATACTGTGATTCTGTACTTGCCAAATATGCTGCAGAAATCTCCCTCCACTAAGTATGGCTGCATCCATTTTAACTGTGGGTAGCTGAAGCTGCTACCTGTTCACTTCTTGGATTTACACAGACACGCAGGAGGCACACGTCCAGCTCTGCAGCTCTCATTGGCCCTCCAACGACTCATCCCCCCTCCCTTCCTGGCAAACTCTCACGAGAGAGAGAGAGAGAGAGTGCGAGCGCTGTGCGTGAAGTCATAAGCCTAGGCTTTTTACCAGACAAGAAACGGGAAGTGGTCTGTATGAGGTATTTACTGGCAGAAAAAAAAATGTTTTATTATCCAAAGTTAAAACAACAAGGGCAAAGGATTTAATAGATGGAAAGATGAAAAATTTACTGAAGTTCTGCTTTAAGTTGGCACAGTACATGGTCTGATGAGGGTGGAGGGCACAGTACAGGATCTGATGAGAGTAGAGCGAGTAGTACAGGTACAGTGTGTTGTGTATGGTAAGTTAGCAAAGTACAGGGTCTAAGGGAGGTAGAGAGCACAATGCAGTATATTGTATAGTAAGCTGGCCCAGCACAGGGTATGATGATGGTAGAGGGAACAGTACAGGTACAGTGTATGGTAAATTGGCTTAGTATAGGGTCTGATGAGGGTGGAGGGCACAGTGCAGCCATGACAGGTTGAGCCACCAATCAGGAGGCAAGCAGAGGCAGACGAATGGTATGATGCTGAGGACCATGTGATGAGAACTCAGACAGCCCCTGCCAGATTGGAGGAAGATTGCCTGTACCCACGTACTGGCAGCCCTAAAGATAGTGAATTGCCTCAGAGGCAGCAATGAAAATTTTACTGGATTGTTAACTGTTTCCAAGTCCATCTATAAGGGCACTTTCACACTGAGGTGCTGGGGCGTATTTTTAGCAGCGCTTCACCGTCGTTTTAGCGGTGCTTTTCAGCTGCTTGCAGGGCGCTTTGAACCCACGCTAGCGGCCGAAAAAGGGTTAAAAGCGCCCACAAAGCGTCAGTGCTTCGGTCGCGCTGCTCATTGATTTCAATGGGCAGGGGCGCTTTAGGAGCGGTGTGTACACCGCTCCCAAAGCGCCTCAAAGATGCTGCATGCAGGACTTTTTTTAGTGTCCTGCCAGCGCTCCAGTGTGAAAGCACTCAGGCTTCCACAGCGAAGTGACAGGAGAGGCTCTTTACATGCGCTATTTTTAGCGCTATAGTGCCTGTAAAGCGCCTAACAAATAGCCTAACTATAACAAAAAGTTTGGGCTATAGATACACTTTAAGAGTTTACTTTCCCACACAAGTTAAGTTGCTGGGAATTGGGTACAAATGCAGCAATATTGTGGTACATCAAATTCAATAAGGATTGAACAAGAGTTGGAACCTCCCTCCACCTAACCTATCATCTATGTGTTTATTTTTCTCTGAAATTACCTCGGACTAACTATACACATAATTAGCAGCAAACCTTTACTTTTCAAATGTAATTATATGTTTACCGTGTTAGTTACAGATATCTTTGTGACGGTCTAGGGGAAAAGGGTCAGGAGGCCCAGAAGGGGAATTTAAAACACTGTACACCACTAAATGATTCATAGATGCCTATGTTGTGTAGATCAGACATTTGGATTGAATCAGACATTTGGATTGAATAAAGGTCTGTGCTAATTACTTTCCTTCTGAGGCTGGATTCACACCTATGCATTTTTAGTGCTTTTTGCATTTTGCAGATTTGCACTACTGTCTATTTAACATGGTTTCCTATGGAACACGTTCTGTAGTGCAAATCTGCAAAATGCAAAAAGCACTAAAAATGCATAGGTGGGAATCAGGCCTAAGAGCAAGAACAGTATATGTTCAGTATATGAACACCACAAGATCGTACTGACTAGTGCTTACCATGAAACCAAGGTGCAATGCTGGTTCCAGATCTGTCCCATCCAGCATAAAGAGGAAGTTGCTCATCTTTATACCATTTGATGATACTATCACGTGTGCAGCTAGAATTTAATCTTCTTATACCCTGTCTTCTGTCAGTCCTTAAAAAATACAATAATCGATGCATTACAAAAAAATACATTTTCAAACTGTTATTTTGTGTTATTACTTATCATTTCTAACCTAAAATAGAAAAAGCTATGTGTTTGACCAGGATAAGTGCTTTTTTTTTTTAAAGTGGCTCAGATTTAAACCTTTACTAATCAAATTTAGAAGTAAAATTACATTTACGGAAGTTACTGTAATAACACACTCAGGAATATTCAGTCAACAGTACAAGTATGAAAAGCTATAAAGCTGTAATTCAGTAAACATTTAACACTTAGTGAATATTTAATACATTTGCACTGCACAATTTTGCATCTAATAGGGCGTACACACGGTCGGACTTTGTTCGGACATTCCGACAACAAAATCCTAGGATTTTTTCCGACGGATGTTGGCTCAAACTTGTTTTGTCTACACACGGTCGCACAAAGTTGTTGAAAATCCGATCGTTCTAAACGCGGTGACGTAAAACACGTACGTCGGGACTATAAACAGGGCAGTGGCCAATAGCTTTCATCTCTTTATTTATTCTGAGCATGCGTGGCACTTTGTCCGTCGGATTTGTGTCCATACGATCGGAATTTCCGACAACGGATTTTGTTGTCGGAAAATTTTATCTCCTGCTCTCCAACTTTGTGTGTCGGAAAATCCGATGGAAAATGTCCGATGGAGCCCACACACGGTCGGAATTTCCGACAACACGCTCCGATCGGACATTTTCCATCGGAAAATCCGACCGTGTGTACGGGGCATTAGAGTGTTGCATGTTGATGGAATTGATAGAAACAAATGAAACCTATTAATGCACAGAACACAAAAGTGAACATTTGTCTCTCTGAATAAAGCACAACCCTCAAAATGTTTTATTGGTCCTGAATAGGATGAGGGAGGGCTGAAACTTCTGTCATGATCTCATTGTGGTCTTTACTCCACTGGGGAGTTTCCTCCTCGTGTTTTTTTTTCTCCGTGACTCCAGAAAACTAGAAATGAGGTAAGTGGGTAAATTGCCCTACCAGGAAAGTAAGGCATGCAATTAAAATGACAAAATTTCAAAACCGTTTTGGTCACAGGAATTCATGTAAAATTTCTTAAATGGGCACACAGCCAGCATTAAAATATATAAAAGTGGTTTTAACCTTTCCTTACTATAGCTAAATGGAAAAAAAATGTTTGGAACTGGGCTATAAAGTAGACATAAAATAAAAACAAAAAAACAAGCTGACATATATACGTCTCCATGTATTTTTTCTAACCCTGAATTTAAGGCTGCTCTCACATAGAAAATTTCCTGGAAGTGTCAAACGTTACCTGTCCCCTTCTGATGGGACTGTGGGCAGAAACCTTACACCAGAATAAATAAAACTGACATAAATAAAGAATTGACACATTTTATTTCAAATGGATTGAACTGGTTGTGGCCCCTTATTATTGGTATTTAAATAACCAGACATTTAAAAAGATATATAACCATTTCATAATATAATTAAATACACTATAACTCATATAAACACACCGTTAATACATATATAACTTTAACTCAGCCATAACAGCTCGAGATAGCACAAAAAAGTATAGGGAAAAAAACTGTTCCCTTTCAGAAGAAAGGGTTGAAAACCACATAACAAGGACCACAACGATGGGCGGGAGGGTGGTACGCTCCTTCTTTGCTGTCAACCACTGACTGTAGTTTACTATGCAATTTTTTTCTTATATAGGTACCCGCAAATGCCATTATAGTTAATTGGAACATAAACTTTCACCAGCTAATTTCCAGCTAGAAATGTCTAAAGTCTGCCACGGTCCCATAGGCGGTCATCGCAAATTTCTTTGCCCCTCCCACCTCATAGTCTTAATGGCCCTACACCAGGATGTGCTGAGGTACTGGAACATAGGGATATCAAGTATGTGAAGGATGCAACAGGGGGTGGGCAAGCATTAACACTCTTAAACAGAGACAAACCTTTTCAGAATAACTAAGACATGGTAAAGGACTCGGAAACTGCTGAAGTTATACACCAGCACCTTTAGCTTAGACACTCTTTTATAACACTTGACCACAAATTGACAAAAGTGGCAACCAACCCAAAACAGATTTATGTATCATCTACCATGTTCAAAACTTTCCAAATTTTATCTTAACTTACATTTTTATTGGCTCAGTAGAGCGTCTCCTGTTTTGCCTCAATCTTGGGTTTTACCAATCAATTTTACATTAAACATTCTAAAAATTACTAAAATTAATATGTTTCACTGTACCTGCTTATCCCACAGTTGCTATTTGTAGATGAAGTTGGCTTTGGTTTTGGTGGTAAAGGGGGTCGTTTAGCTTCTCCAAAATTTTTGGCCCTCTCAACCACACTTCCTCTCTCAATGGCCTGCATTGACAGCCTCTTGTAGTCGTCCCTGGCCTGTTTAGCCATAGACCTCCGTCTCTCATCTGCTGCCTTTGATTTTCTTACTGAAAAATGGGAAGTAATTCAATTTTATTTCAAAATGTAATGCCAAATACATATGTGTACATATCCACGTAGTACGAGGAAGGGGCGATTTTTTTTCATTCTGTTTATGACCACACTGGGAATTTTTTCCATCTGACACCAGGACAAGACATGGGAGAAACTGGAAACGCTGCAACAAGAAGGCACAAAAGCAATAAAAACTTCAAAAAGGTTCTAATTTTTCTCCACCCTACTTAAAATAAAATCAAATAAAATTATAAAGATAAATAAAACAATAACTGTTGATGCCTGTGTCACTATGGGAAAAGTTTCTGATCACTCCCTGTCCCTCTGATTCCCTGTCACTAAGAGGTAGGGGAAAATCTTTTGAGACACAGATGGCAGTTAACACCTGACAAAGGTTCTAACCGTTAAACCACTTAAGCCCAAAATAAAAAAAAAATAAAAAGCTTCTTCAGCTGAATTAAATACTGCATCAAGCAGCCAGCATTTTAGATTGCACAATAAGACAACATTTACAAAATAGACGATTAATGCTTGCTTTTAGTAACAATTTTGTGAGTATATCTAGATGTTCTAGCACATCATTTGGAGAGTAAACTTGTTGCCAATGCCTCATTCCACAGCTGGAACTTTTGAAAATGTCTGGTACTTCTGGGTACAGGTGAGCATCTGACCTCTTCTGCTTCCTCTCAGTATGTGGTGCAATTATTGTATTATTATTCAGGAGAACCTGTTACTTTACTCCTCTGGACAGGTTTGCTTTAAAGGATAACTTTAGCTATTTGAAATGAACAGCACCCTAGATAGCTGTGCTGATTTGCACACATTTGGCAATGTGTTGAAGAAATGTCACAGCAGGGAAGACTGATGTTTCTTAAAGCTTGGAATGAGATTAAATGTCACTACGCTTTTCTTTCAACTCTATATGGTTGTCCAACACGTATGCACTTTCCAAGTACACCATGTTACCTTAGGAATGATATTTTTTTTAAATCAATATGTTTTGTAATCTGCAGTTGCTAAATGCAAAGTAAAATATAATATATGGCTAAAGAGGGTTATGGATACCTGACCATTACAACTATAAGAGCTTGGTGGACATGCTATACCAAAACAATGGGCATTATTGTGGTTAATATTACAGATGTGACAACTTCCACACTGGTGGGAAGGCTTTTCACAAGATTTTGCAGTGTGTCAAGACCTGCTATGCAACCCTGCATGCTTTCCCATACCTCCTTGAGCCTTTCTGCCATTTCCAGTTGTCTGTCAAGAATAAAAAAAAAAAAAACTCCATATGTACACATTTGCCTTTTTTTCGAGTGTGCTTGGAGCTACATACAGGGCTGTTTCCCATACTACTTACTCTCATTCCCTCTTATCATATCAGTCACAGTGCATTGCAGTGGTCACTCCAACAGATGTCTATAAACCATGTCATTTTTCAATTTGAGACTTCAACAAATTAGAAATAACAGAATGGGGTCCCCAGGCTAGAATGGTGGAGAGATACTTTGATATCTGTCCCAGCACAGTACCAGTTCAAAACAACCACAGTTACTATTGGGAGAAGAGGCACAAAGAAAGTTTCCCCATCTGTTACCCTGGTCAGAGCATGGTCTGGATCCATGCATCATTGCCTCACAGTTTTTTCGGCCACAGTTTAAAAACCGACCAGATCGCAACCTAGGGCAGTCTCAGCAGCAGGACACTAACAGCCAAATGGAATAAGCGACAGATGCCCTGAAAGCCTGCACAGAGAACACTTTGAAAGAACAGGTAGGACAGAAGCCCACAATTCTCAAAACACAGGTCAGACTCGAGGAAGAAGGTAGCCATTTCCCTCAACTCACACCCTTTCTAACCTATTTAAGGGATTAAGAAACACCTCACAACTACACTGAAAACTAAACTGTCCTTCCTGAGAAGTGACCTAAAGCACCTAACATCTAAAGTTGATGCAGAATCAGGAAATCATCCAAGTTTCACAAGTTCAGGCAATCCAGTAGTGGCAACAAAAGCCAACAACCCTATAACCATTCTAAAGGCCCATACACACAATAGGACTTTTTGACAACAAATATTAAAATTAGCTGTTTTAAGGCAACATCCTACCGTGTGTACGCTCCATCAGTCAAACTTTTTCGGTTTACATCGAACAAATGTTGGCTGTGCAAACAGAAACTTTCCGGCAACAAAAGTCCTATGGGGCAAAATCCTATCATGTGTACACAAGTCCATAGGACTCCAAAGTACAAACACACATGCTCAGAACCAATGCAAAAGATCAGACAACAATACAGAAGCTGACCAAAGAGTGGTGGTAAAGAGCTGAAAAACCGCATGATTTGTTGAAAGTTGGCTGAAAAAGTCCTGCCGTGTGTATGCTTAGTTTACGGCCAACACCCTTTGTACAAAAATTCACGGGAAAGTTTGTACAAAGTCTGATCATGTGTATGAGGCTTTAGATTCCTCGTGTTAAAAATGGAGGGCGAAGAAAGCAGGTCTCACCACAACAGCTTAAGCATCAGAAGCATACCTGAAGCTAAAGAATCCCCAACCTGGTAGACACTATCCAAGAGATATTCTTTTTTTTTTTTTAACCAAAAAAATTTAAGTTTTAAGAATTATTGGGCTGTCCAATCTATTTAAAAAAATTTAAGTTTTAAGCAGAACAGAAAAAGAAAAAAACAGTAAAACAGTGGTACATTCTTTGCAACCTCACAGGAATCAGCCAGGTTCAGTGTAAACAAGTCAGTGATAATTTCAGCACTTTAATGTCATCTTCTTATCAAGGAAGTAGAAATTACCATCTGGGAGCACAACAGGTTATGCTGGAAACGTAGGGAGAAAGAGGAGAAGCCCCTTACACACTGGGGAGGGAAGGGAACGGGGAGGGGGGCGTATAGGGAGACCATCTCTTGTACCGGACCTATGGAAATCCCATCCAACGCTTCCGAAGAGCGCAGGAAAATCGCCATCTGCTCAATGACCAACGCAAAGAGGGTTGGGTACAGGGGGCACCCCTGTTGCATACCTTTGTGGAGCTGGAAGGGTGAAGAGAGGGTTGACCCCATCAGGACTCTAGCCCTCGGAGAACTGTATAGGGCCTGGACCCATGAGATAAAATTGGGCCCAAAGCTGAACCGACGTAAGACCTCCTATAGATAGACCCACTCCACCGAATCAAATGCTTTTTCAGCATCAAGAGAAGCCACTACATCCGATGGAGTGAGATAGTCCGTGGACGCCAGGACCATATACAGCCTCCTAAGGTTGATATCCGTCCCTTTACCGGGCATAAATCCCGTCTGATCCTCATGAAACAGGGCGAGGATAACGTCATTCACTCTACCTGCCAGTATTTTGATAAGTAGCTTAACGTCAACGTCTTACCGACCTATAAGGATATAGGTCGGTAAGATGTGCATAGTTCAGGATCCTTGTCAGGCTTGGGAATCCCCACGATGATTGCCTCCGCCATGGAGGTAGGAAGAACACCCCCCTCCAGGGCTTTAGCCATCATGTCGTGCAGTCTGGGTGTTAATTGTTCACCATATTGTTTGTAGAACTCCGTTGGCCAGCCATCAGCCCCGGGAGTCTTCCCCACCTGCAGGGCACCTATCGCCTGTTGCACGTCTTTGAGAATTATTGGGCTGTCCAATCTATCCCTAGACGCATCAGTCAATCTGGGAAAAACAATCTGATCCAGATATTCCCCTAGTTCTTCCTTTGAGTATTCTGCCCTGGTCGAGTATAGGGATTCATAATAAGAGGCAAAGTGGTCATTGATGGCCTGTGGGTCAGTCACAACCACCCCAAGGTCATCTCTGATGCAGGCTATACTAGTAGTTGGTCGTTGTTCTTTTGCCAACCAGGCCAGAAGTCGCCCAGTCCTTTCGCCCTGTTCGAAGATGCGCCGTGTTTGTGCCAATTGGTTCTTTTTGGCCTTGGTCACCCGCAGGATAACCACTTCACGGTAGGCAGCCTGCATATCCAAGCATGTAATTGGGTTTTTAGAGAGGATATATTGAGACTCCAGGGCGTTCGCCCTGTTCTCAGCTTCCTCTATAGTGACAGCCGCATCTCGCCGGGCTCTAGAGCTAGAGGACTGATAGCAGCCCCTAACGTAGGCCTTGAAAGCATCCCATGTCGCCTCCGAGGAGGCATCCGAGGGATATTCAACACATTCCTCGAAAGACCCACCACTGCTTAACTCTACCTTGACAAAATGCACAGAATCCTGCAACCACATAGCCTGCCATCTAAGAAGTCCTAGCTCAGTGGTGCATAGATTTGGATACCTAAGTAGGTGGGATGCCAAGATTTCTCCACTGTACTGAAGATGTAGCCTGGCCTGGGCACCCTTTCCTCCATTTGATGGCAATGTACACTAATTAAACCTACAGCTGGCCATGCGCTGATCGAAATCCACTCAGTGGCTGCTGAGTGAATAAAGAAATCAGAAATTTTTTTTCATTCAGTCTGCAGATTGAACAAAAAAAAAAAAAAAACTGTACATGGACAGCTTTACTCAGATCAAATGTCCAACTTAATCGAAGAAATCACCATCTTAACATCCCCCCCCCCCCCGGACCCTTGGGTCCTCTAATTCCACAATGCACTTCTCCCTGCTCCTAAGTATAAGAAGTCTTTGCTCCCACACTTTTTAAAATGCGGCCAAGAGCCTAATTCCGAAATATTGGAAAGCCTATAAACCAGCATCAATAGTGAATGGATATTGTGTGGATAAAATATATTTTAAATTAGAATCCTTTAGAGGGATGACTACAACACACACTACAAAATTTGTACAACTGGGTTCTTGTAAGCATATTTCTGCAAATCTCTTCCGGGAACAGCACCAGACCTAATATTACAGTAAAATGTGTTATTTTAAACACTTATCGCAGTAGATGAATGCCAGCCTGCAGAACAGTAGCCCTAAAATAACAGGAGACTTCTCTGAGACGCTTACCCCTCCCCAACACAATTATATGTCTTTGTAATTATACCTATATACAGTTTGAAAGTTTGCTTTCCTCTGTTAATTAGGGACAGAAAACTTGATGGTACTTCCGCATTACTTTGTTTGAAATAACCACAAGATAAAGAGAAGCATTAAGGCTGCAGAAAATGGTAATTGTTTGCCCTGGTGTTACAGTTACTGCACCTTGTCAAAAGGGCTTTTTTATGTTTAGGAAAATTTTTTATTTCACCTTCCTCAGTCCTCTCAGTCTGCAAACCAAAGTAGCGCTGATGACCCCTGTTAAATATATTTTCCTCCTTTTGCATTGTAACAAATTTCCACCCTTAGCAAAACAAATATTTCTCCTGTAGTGTCACCTGAACATATTTCTTCTAGACGTGTATTTAGATAAAGTATGGGATCGCTGGTTTACTAAAGGAGTAGAGAATGTTCACTTAGCAAAGTTAATGTTCACCTAGTTTAGTCATGTGAAGTTGTACTCACTACAATCATGCAGCCATGTGCAGGGCTCTTTTTATTTCTCTGATTATTTAATGTGAACACAGCTTTACCCCATTTACTAAACTAAAGAACATTCATTTTGCTAAGTAAATGTTTTCTGCTTCTACAGTACATCAAATCCAATTCGTTCTTTTCACAAAGCATGGGTTCTTAATGGGAGGACTTTTTACCTGTTAGTGGCACTTTAGAAAAACTTTGAAAACTGTGCTGACTTAAGAGTGGTTGAAAACATATCTAGTGAAATAACTAGCATCAGATGATGCACAGAAATGAAAAAAAAAAATAATCTTACATAAGTTGTGCCTCTGTCCTCCACAGTCATTCCAAGTCCAGATTTTACACAAGATCTCTTAACTCTGAAAAGCAGGGGGCAGGGAACTGAAGTCTCACAGTGCCAATCTCAGTGAGGACAGCTCTGAGCCCTGACTAGAGGGAGGGATACCCCCCACACATAGTACACAGAGAACATGCATAGCTGTGGCTGTTAATCACAGGCAGTGTGCTGGAGCTCTCCTCTCTCACCACTATTTTATCTCTTGGTGTCAGAAAACTTGTCAGAAGCAATTCATACAAATAACGGAGGAATGAGGCAGCATAGAGAAATCAATAAGAGTGGTTTGGATAGAGACAAGTACACAGTATAGAAAGATGTGCTTTGTTCATTTTTTTAAAATTTAGGTACTTGTATAGTGTCATCAATTTACGCAGAACTTTACGTATGTATTAGGCTGAGTTCACATATGTGCGGCCGCGGCTCACTGCATGGTGTTCGGTGCATCCCTGTTTACCAGTTCAGGTGCGATTCAGGTCCGAATTTCTGCCTGAATTCGCACCTGAACCAGGTCCAAAGATGCACTGAACCATTCTGCAATCCGGACTGCGGCCGGCCCGGCCCTGTATGAATACAGCTCTATTGAGATTTGGGCACACTCGCCTGTCATGCCATTTGGATGCAGGGAAACCCGCATTCAATTTGCATTTATGTGAACCCAGCCTCATACATTCACATCAGTCCCTGCCCTTAAGGAGCTTACAGTCTACGGTCCCTAACTCACATTCATACACACACAGACTAGGGCCAATTTAGATAGGAGCCAATTCACCTATCAGCATGTCTTTGGAGTGTGAGAGGAAACCAGAGTACCCGGAGGAAACCCAAGCTAGCACTAGAAGAACATGCAAACTCCAGGCAGGTAGTGGCGTGGTTGGGATTCAAACCAACGACCCTAGTGCTACCATACAGAAATGCTAATCACTTAGCGGCTTCATATTATATGTCTGAGGTTTACAATAATGTTAATATGGGGTTGATTTACTAAAACTAGAGTGCAAAATCTGGTGCAGCTGTGCATGGTAGCCAATCAGCTTCTAACTTCAGCTTGTTTAATTAAGCTTTGACAAAAAAACCTGGACGTTGATTGGTTTCAATGCAGAGCTGCACCAGATTTTGCATGCTCCAGTTTTAGTAAATAAACCTCTATGTGTATGATTTTTAATTTTTATTTGTTTTGTTTTATCAATTTCTTATTGCTGCATTTTTTTTTTTTTTACTTACCTTCCTTTGAGTGTGCCGAAGTCTTCTTCTTTGCTTGTCACTTCATCACAAGGTCTACTGAGTTCTTCACTACACTGGGGCTAGGAAGGTGCCCTACATCATGTTCTTCGTATTCGTGGTGCCCTCTTGGTCAACCCCCCCCCCCCCTCACCCTGGGGCCAGTGAAGTGTCCTGCTCTGATTAACAGATAGGTAAATAAAATGGTGAAAACCATTTTTCTCAGCATACATCAAGGTGCTACTGAACAGGGTGACAACGTTGTTGAGAAAGGACTGTGAACTTGCACAATCCCCAGGTATTTAACCACTTCAGATCTTACACCTGTACACTAACACACTAACACACTAACGTCAATACCAGAGCAATTTCTTTTTTTTTTTTTTTATTAAGTTTCAAAGTATACAATACAATTGTTGAAAGTAACTTTGCATGTGAAAAAGGAAAAACAAAAAAAGAGGCAATGAAAGCATAGTATTCATAACAGGCTTCTCTAGAAAAAGGAGAGCGGACCTTAGAAATCTAGACTGACATATGAAAATTGCTTAGCCCATTCTTCTCAAAGAGGAAGTAAGAGAGGAGAGAGAAAAGAAAAGAAAGAAAAGGGAAGAGAGGTATAGAAAGGACCCATATATTAGGACGCGTCTCTCCAGGCCTCCAGGTGTGTACAATGTTTAAGGCAGGGGGGGTCTCATGGAATCGCGGGGGGTTCCAGTCGCTTGTGCCAAGGCTCCCATGTTGCTGTGTGTCTGTCTGCTCTATCTGTAAGTCTGGCTGTCATGGATTCCATAATCTCTACGTCTTTAATTCTGTCCAGAGCAATTTCTACATTTCTGCTATGGACCTATTGATTCGAAAATAACTTTAGCATTACTTAAAGCGGAAGTAAACCCATCCATTAAACAGTTTCATTTCCGGCACGTGCCAAAAATTTAACTCTCCCATTGGTTGTGTTTTCAACTAAATTGTCAAACCATCCAATGGCTGGTGTCATAACTGATCACGTGTCGCATCATGGCAGTTGTAGATTAAACCGAGGCAAAGATGGCAGCTTCCTTGGCTGAAAACGTTAGGAGGGTTTACTTACACTTTAAGACATCAAAGTAATGAATACATCTGGTCAGAAGGTGGGTGGGAGGGGAATAGGGGTGAAACTTGCTAGGTGCTGCGCTTTAAGTTGATGCACACATCTCTGGTTGGCAGCACGTGTCTACTTACTGTAGCAGCTAGCCAACTAATCGAGTCACCCAAAAACAGGAAGGGGGCTGATGCCAGGCTGATGACTCTAGGGGCAACCTGTGAAGCTCTGGTGAACTCCATGCCCAAGAGGGTTAAGGCAGTGCTGGAAAATAATGGTGGCCACACAAAATATTGACACTTTAGGCCCAATTTGGACATTTTCACTTAGGGGTGTACTCACTTCTGTTGCCAGCGGTTTAGACATTAATGGCTGTGTGTTGTTATTTTGAGGGGACAGCAAATGTACACTGTTATACAAGCTGTACACTCACAACTTTACATTGTAGCAAAGTGTCATTTCTTCAGTGTTGTCACATGGAAACACATAATAAAATATTTACAAACATGTGAGGGGTGTACTCACTTTTGTGAGATACTGTATACTATAAACAGAATAGTAAAATGTTGGCAATGGAACTGAAGGCCTGTGTGAGTCATATTAACTTTTCCCATTTCCCAGTCAGGTGACACACCATGTCATACCTAGGCCAATTATCTTATCCTTTCAGTTCTGCAATCACACATGTAAGACTTAAATTATAATGTAGACTGTTTGAGTCATAACATAATTGTTTTAAAATGACATTGTCACAAAGCAAAGCTCCTATATTAGCCTGTAACAGCAGCAGGCCTGACCCCACGGCTGATCACGAGTAGTTTATTGAGTAGGCGTACTGTAGCTTTACTGCCCAAGAATTAGTACACGGCATGTGTGTGTACCACTCTGTTTCATCACTATATTGAAAATCTAAGAAATTACTTATTTTTAATAATGTTAGAAATTACCATTCAGTTTTTTTTCAGGTTCAGACATTTTTTTTTGAATAGCAAATATATTTACAAGTGAGGGAAAAAAGTATTTGATCCCCTGCTGATTTTGTACCACTAGCAAATAAAATTATCAGTCCATAATGTTAATGGTAGGTTTATTTTAACAGCGAAAGACAGAACAACAACAAAAATATCCAGAAAAACACATTTCAAAAAAGTTATAAATTGATTTGCATTTTAATGAGTGAAATAAGTATTTGATCCCCTATGAATCAGAAAGATTTCTGGCTCCTAGGTGTCTTCTATACAGGAAACGAGCTGAGAGTAGGAGCACTCCCTTAAAGGGAGTGCTCCTATTCTCAGCTTGTTAAAAGTATAAAATAGACCTGTCCCCAGATGCAATCAATCAGATTCCAATCACTCCACCATAACCAAGACCAAAAAGATGTCCAATGATCTCAGGGACAAGAGTGTAGACCTACACAAGGCTGAAATGGGCTACAAGACCATCGCCAAGCAGCTTGGTGAGAGGGTGACAACAGTTGGTGCGATTATTTGCAAATGTAAGAAACACAAAATAACTGTCATTTTCCCTCGGTCTGGGGCTCCATGCAAGTTCTCACCTCGTGGAGTTTTAATGATCATGAGAACGTGAGGATTCAGCCCAAAACTACACGGGAGAATCTTGTCAATGATCTCAAGGCAGCTGGAACCATAGTCACCAAGAAAACAATTGGTAACACACTACACCACGAAGGATTGAAATCCTGCAGCGCCCGCAAGGTCCCCCTGCTTAAGAAAGCACATGTACAGGCCTGTCTGAAGTCGGTGAATGAACATCTGAATGATTCAGAGGAGAAATGGGTGAAAGTGTTGTGGTCAGATGAGACTAAAATCAAGCTATTTGGCATCAACTCAACTCGCCATGTTTGGAGGAGGAGGAATGCTGCCTATGACCCCAAGAACACCATCCCCACTGTAAAACATGGAGGTGGAAACATTATGCTTTGGGGGGTTTTCTGCTAAGGGGACAGGACAACTTCATCGCATCAAAGGACGATGGACGGGATCATGTGCCGTCAAATCTTGGGTGATAAATTTCTTACCCAGAGCATTGAAAATGGGTTGTGGATGATTATTCCAGAATGACAATGACCCAAAACACAGGGCCAAGGCAACAAAGGAGTGGCTCAAGAAGGAGCACATTAAGGTCCTGAAGTGGCCTAGCCAGTCTCCAGACCTTAATCCCATAGAAAATATGTGGAGGGAGCTGAAGGTTCGAGTTACCAAACGTCGGCCTCAAAACCTTAATGACTTGGAGAGGATCTGCAAAGAGGATTGGGGCAAAATCCCTCCTGAGATGTGTACACATCTGGTGGCCAACTACAAGAAACGTCTGACCTCTGTGATTGCCAACAAGGGTTTTGTCACCAAGTCATGTTTTGCAAAGGGTTCAAATACTTATTTAACTCATTAAAATGCAAATCAATTTATAACTTTTTTGAAATGTGTTTTTCTAGATTTATTTTGTTATTCTGTTTCTCACTGTTAAAATAAACCTACTATTAAAATTATAGATGGATAATTTCTTTGTCAGTGGGCAAACATACAAAATCAGCAGGGGATCAAATACTTCTTTCCCTCGCTGTAGTTACTTTAGGAAGTTTTTTACCTAAACACTAAAGCTGGCCATACACTGTACAAATGACCTCCCGAGAAATTAGTTGGTGGGTGGCTTTGTCAGCCGCCTTCTGCCCAACATCCCTCAACTGAAAAATCAGAAGGATCTGACTGGAAAATTTGTCAGCTCAAAAACAGAACAGGTGCATCTAATTGACAGGGCAAAATAATGTTTGTCTTTCTTGCCTAAGCAATGACGTTTTTGCGTGCCCTCCCCCCCAATTCTGCACATGCTCAGATGTACTGCAGGGCTTAGGGTTCCCACAGAGCCCTACTATGGTACATCTACGCACACACATGTGTGAAGATGGGCTGGGATTCAACTCCCAAAACTCTGTGCATCTGTACACATGTGGCAAAATCTCTTACGTGTGCACAGATGTGCTGTAGGGTTCTGCCATGTTTGAAGGCCAGGCAGTGCCTTTTGGCTCATCTGTGCACATGCAAAAATAACAAAATGTGGCTGTATTGGAGGGGGGGGGGGGGGGGGGGCAAGGACTAATGGAAGGGAACAGAAGTTCCCTTTTTAACAAAACCTTTATAGTAGAATTATGGCCTCTTATTTAAAAAAAAAAAATACCTGCAGCAACATTTGACAGGCAGCACCTGGCCTCACCTACTGCTGCCCACTGCTTTCTGGATTGGCAGCACTGCCTCTATTGTTGTAACCGTTCCACTGTGAGCTGCAGTGCCTGGGAGGGGGGAGCATGTAAGACATAAATGAAGGTGGATTTGGCTCAGTAGGTGAAGGAAGTTTTTTGTTTACTGCATATAGGACCTATTTAGACTACTGTACATGAGCCTTTAGTCACACTTTAAAGTACAATTCAGCTGCAATTTGGGGAGTTCAAACACAGATCGTAATGGGAGCATGACTCACTTTAAACACGCCTTTAGCAGGCTTCATTAGACTTCAGCGTTACTAGAATCTTGTTAAAAGCCTGCTAACAATTTGTTTAAAGTGACAGCCAGCATTCCTTATAATATCTGTACTGGAACTGAAGTTTTCTTTAAAATATATAAACCCAACAATGAATTTCTCTTCTTTGCTCCCTTTTGGTCTGATAAATATATCATTGAAAACATTTTTTGTTGTATCTGTTTGATAAATATCCAAAGTACCTGTTGATTTTTCCAGAAATCTTGTGAGCTGCTGCTCTGTCTGCGCACAAGGAGGGGTTATTGGAATGGTAAGCTCTTATGAGCATGGCCCTCCTAACCATCTTGCATTGAATAGGATTGAAACTGACCTGTCTCCCTTTATATTGTAAAGTGCTGCACAAACTGTTAGTTGCTATAATCCTGTATAATAAAAATTATAATATTTATAAAAATAATAATGCAGATGAGAAGAGGTCCATGTGCTTTGCAATCCATTATAAATAAAATAATCAGGAGGACAGCAAATACTTAGGAGCTCAGAGCTGAAAATACACAATGTTGTCATGTCAAAGTGGAAGGTACAGTGCCTTGAAAAAGTATTCACACCCCTTGAGATTTTCCACATTTTGTCATGTTACAACCAAAAACGTAAATGTATTTTATTGGGATTTTATGTGATAGACCAACACAAAGTGGCACATAATTGTGAAGTGGAAGGAAAATGATAAATGGTTTTCAATTTTTTTTTACAAATAAATATCTGAAAAGTGTGGCGTGCATTTGTAGTCAGCCTACTTTACTCCGATATCCCTAACTAAAATCTAGTGGAACCAATTGCCTTCAGAAGTCACCTAATTAGTAAATAGAGTCCACCTGTGTGTAATTTAATCCTACTATAAATACAGCTGTTCTGTGAAGCCCTCAGAAGTTTGTTAGAGAACCTTAGTGAACAAACAGCAACATGAAGGCCAAGGAACACACCAGATAAGTCAGGGATAAAGTTGTGGAGAAGTTTAAAGCAGGGTTAGGGTATAAAAAATATCCCAAGCTTTGAACATCTCACAAGGGGCACTGTTCAATCCATCATCCGAAAAATGGAAAGCGTATGGCACAATTGCAAACCTACCAATACATAGCCGTCCACCTAAACTGACAGGCCGGGCAAGGAGAGCATTAATCAGAGAAGCAGCCAAGAGGGCCATGGTAACTCTGGAGGAGCTGCGGAGATCCACAGCCCAGGTAGGAGAATCAGTCCACAGGACAACTATTCGTTGTGCATTCCACAAATCTGGCCTTTATGGAATAGTGGAAAAAAGAAAGCCATTGTTGAAAGAAAGCCAAGAAGTACCATTTGCAGTTTGAGAGAAGCCAGAAAGAGGACCCAGCAAACATGTGAAAGAAGGTGCTCTGGCCAGATGAGACCAAAATTTTACTTTTTGGTCTAAAAGCAAAACGCTGTGTGTGGCGGAAAACTGAAACTGCACATCACCCTGTTGATGGGAAGATAGATGAAGTCAAATACAGGGCAATCTTAGAAGAAAACCTCTAATGGGGCGTACACACGGTCGGACTTTGTTCGGACATTCCGACAACAAAATCCTAGGATTTTTTCAGACGGGTGTTGGCTCAAACTTGTCTTGCATACACACGGTCACACAAAGTTGTCGGACAATCCGATCGTTCTAAACGCGGTGACGTAAAACACGTACGTCGGGACTATAAACAGGGCAGTGGCCAATAGCTTTCATCTCTTTATTTATTCTGAGCATGCGTGGCACTTTGTCCGTCGGATTTGTGTACACACGATAGGAATTTCCGACAACGGATTTTGTTGTCGGAAAATTTTATCTCCTGCTCTCCAACTTTGTGTGTCGGAAAATCTGATGGAAAATGTCCGATGGAGCCCACACACGGTCGGAATTTCCGACAACACGCTCCGATCGGACATTTTACATCGGAAAATCCGACCGTGTGTACGGGGCATTAGAGTTTGCAAAAAAGACGAGACTGGGGTGGAGGTTCACCTTCCAGCAGGACAACGACCCTAAACATACAGCCAGAGCTACAATGGAATGGATTAGATCAAAGCATTTTCATGTGTTAGAATGGCCCAGTCAAAGTCCAGACCTAAATATAATTGAGAATCTGTGGCAAGACTTGAAAATTGCTGTTCACAGACGCTCTCCATCCAATCTACCAGAGCTTGAGCTATTTTGCAAAGAAGAATGGGCAAAAATGTCACTTTCTAGATGTGCAAAGCTGGTAGAGACATCCCCAAAAAGACTTGCAGCTGTAATTTGCAGCGAAAGGGGGTTCTACAGTATTGACTGAATACAAATGCACGCCACACTTCTCACATATTTGTACAAAACGTTGAAAACGATTTATCATTTTCCTTCCACTTCACAATTATGTGCCACTTTATGTTGGTCTCATAAAATCCTAAAAAAATACATTTTTGGTTGTAACATGACAAAATGTGGAAAATTTCAAGTAGTATGAATACTATTTCAAGGCACTGTATATTTCAAGGCACTGTATATTTCTGAGCTTTATGTCAGATTACTCTTTTCTTAGTAAAAGGATTGCTTCATTATTAAAACAGTCCTGTAGCCAGACGTTTTAGACTGTAACAGAACACTTCAACTTGCGTGCATGATAAATACAGTATTTTTTTTTATATGTGCAATATTAAATTATGTTATTTACGATCATTTATACATGGAATCATTTTTAATCCTTACATGTTTCTTGCCACTCAGAATCTTCTTTTTCCATTTTTTGTTTGATCTCCTGAGCTTCTTTCCAATTCATATAAATTTCCATAGTACGTTCCTCTAATTTTTCATTTGTTTGTGACTTCATTATGGCAGATTTTTTCTGTGATAACACAAATCAATGAAGAAATCATATCAAATTACAAGGAATACTAAATAGAATACAATGAACCTCTGTGTCTCTGTAATTACTGTGCAAAATAGAGTGTTGTAAGCTGCTGTACACCTCCTATTTCCAAATGGAAAAAGGTAAAGCAGTTCAAATATAGTTAGATTGGTGCAGGGCTCTCAACAAAAACATATACTAAACTCAAATATACCGAATTAAAAAAAAAAATCCACTTCAATTTGCTACAGGTGGTTGCCAGCTATTACCTTGTAAAACTGTGAACTATTAACTTCAGTGCAATGTGTGAAACTATTAACTTATAAAAAAATATATTTGCACCATTTCTTATCAACTGAGAACAACAATGATTATGATCGGCTTTCTTGCCTACTGTACTTGACTGTTCATTCTCTCAACTGGTTGGTCGCATGTTTGAGAACCCCCAGATATAGGATCGAAGTGGGTGGATCAGATGGCTGTCAACTTATGTCTATTAGTGTCTTAAAGAGAAAGTGTCATGATTGGGTTTATGCAAGAATCTGAACCTTTAGTCATAATAGTATGTACAGTAAAGTGTTGTGTTAATTTTGTAGGTGGACAATAGCATGTGTTAAAAAGTAAAAGTTCAGAGAGTTGATAAGGCAGCAACTAATTAAAGGGGTTAAATATAACTCTTTAATAAGTAATCCTACATCATTGTAGGATAATAAGGCTGAATATTCAGACCAACCGTGACCATTTCTCTTTAATAATTTTTATCAAATATCATACCCAACTAATACGGATGTTCAATGTACAGGGGGTCCCCGGGTTACAAACAAGACCGGGTCTGTAGGTTTGTTCTTAAGGTAAATTTTTTAAGTGTAGCTCCAGCCAAAAAAAAATTTAAGCTTTTTGGATAGCATAGGGAAGGGTTATCACCCCTGTAAGTTTGTTTTGCTGTTTGTGCCCCTGTTCAGAAGATTTCACCTCACTTTCTGTCCCAATGACAATTGGATTTTGAAAATTTTGGGTTGTTGTGGAAACAAGCGTTTCTGATAAAGCATCAGTGGGGGTACCTTTTCACATAATAAACTCTTACAGGAGTGAATTTCCCTTCCTAGGGGTAGATTTCCTCTCACTTCCTGTTGTCTCCCTCCGTTTGTAAGTAGGAGTCGTTTGTAAGTCGGATGTTTGTAACTAAGGGACCCCCTTGTATTACTAGAAGAAGCAAGTCCAGCCAATTAGACTTCAAAATGTTCTAAAGAGAGCCAATAGGTGATCTTTTTCTGACAGATCACAATGCCTGCTATATTGTTTCTGCACTTAATACAATAAAGCGTTGATTTTATAAATAACTATGCGACTGGGGACTTGGATGATGAATTTATATTTTCTGCATCAAAAGTCAAAAATGTTGCTGTTGGTAGGAACCCAGAATCTGTAAGCAGGTTACAACGTAGAACCAAATTAAGAGGATTATAGCACTTTGTCCACACAATGGGGTTATTTACTAAAGGCAAATCCACTCTGTACTGCAAGTGCTGTCGCTGTAAATTTGAGGGGAAGATCTGAAATGAGGGGAAGCTCTGCTGATTTTATCATCCAATCATGTGCAAGCTAAAATGCTGTTTTTTATTTTCCTTGCATGTCCCCCTCAGATCTACAGCAACTATACTTTCAAGTGCACTTCTAGGGCAAAGTGGATTTGCCTTTCGTAAATAACCCCCATTGGGGTTATTTATTATTTTACAATTGCAGAATAAGCAGCTATAACATTGGTTATTTAGGCTGACATAACATGCCATTGGTAAACTATCCTAAGTACTTTCCAAAGCTTTTTTAGTGATAAAGCTCTTGGTTGCAATAACCCTCAGTTCCCCTATATCTGATTCTAATAGTTTTACATGTCCTCCACCCATCTCATCCTATGCATTTGGAGGAACTTTGGGAACTGCAAATAGGACTTAAAAGAAGAGTGCAAACGCAGCAACTATGCATCATATTAGCAAACGATTAAGTTAGCAAGGAAGTTTTGTACCTGATAAGAGTTTCTATCTAATGCCTTAACTGCAGGTATTAGAAGAGTTGTTTACTAAAAACTTAAAGTGGATGTAAACCCAATGTCATCCTTTCTAAACTACTGCCATAGGGGTTATCTATAAGGATATACATGCCTCCTGCATGTATCTTTACCTGTCAAATGTCTCCCCTCTGTCTGTTATTAGACACGAAACACGGCAGATTCTGTGGGTGGGTCTGTTGTCTGGAGCTCGGTGGGTGGAGTCGTGATGTCAGTAGACTCCCCGCTCACCTCTACACTCTCCTTGTCAATATGCATTTTCTCCTGTGTATTTCTTTTCCAATGTTTTTATTGAAATCAAATTTTAACAGATAACAAGGTTCACATTGATACAGGTTTTGTGTCAACAGTAATATTACAATAGTGAATCTCAAATTAGCGTGAATGGCTCATTATATAACTGTGCTAAGGCACCTAAGACGCCTAACACACATAGAAGATATTACAGTGAAATTCCCCGAAGAGGGACTGTCATGTAATATAATTCAATTTCCCAACTTGGGGTTATAACAGAAAACTTAGGTATTAGGTATACTCTAGGATTAATATACTGTAGAGCCCGATGTCATGCGTATGATAACCCCACTGTGGGGACAAAGTAATAGTTTGTATGTAGAAAGAGAAGAAAAGGAAAGGGGGAAAGAAAGAAGAGGAAGAAAAGAAAAGAAAAGGAGAAGTAGAGTGTGCAAACGATCTCCACGCTCCAAGCCGCTGCCCCCCCCCCCCCCCCCCTCCCTCACGGCGACTGGAGGTACCTAATCCAAGGGTTCCAAACCCTTTCAAATCTATCTTGTTGGTCGCGAAGAATACTAGTTAATTTTTCATTTATCATGATCCACGAAATTTTGTTTTTAACTAATGCCAAATTTATCAGGGGGGTTTTCCATGCTCGCGCTATGGTTATCTTAGCTGCTAGGAGGATAAAAAAGATAAGGGATCTGAGATGCCTGGGTAGTTCGCTCGAGAGATCAGAGAATAATGCCGTCTTAACATTTTTAGGTATGTTCACTCCAGTCACTGAATAAACCAAATTAAAAAGTCTTATCCAAAATCTCTTGACCTTCGGACATGTCCACCAGGTGTGGAGCATTGTGCCCTGTATTTCTAACACTGAACTTCTGCTATGATCTCTAACATCCAGTGAAAAGACCGGAAAGTAACCACATGACTTCAGCATGCCCAATTATGCTGAGGTGTGGAACAGCCAATCCTTGCAGAGCTGCTGAAGAAAGGAGTGGGGGAGGGAATTAAAAAATAATGCATGTCTTAGGCTAGTGCACGAGATATGTAAATCACCTGTCACTCACAGCAAGGGGGAGGATTTGACAAAGTTTTTCTCTGTTTGTCAAGATTTATCTCACTGAACAATAAAAGAGGATTGCTCAGAGATGGATTAACTCTTTGTGGCAAGACTGGGCTCAAATGATAGGAAATCTTATACTATATATTATGACATAAAAAAAATATATATATATATTTTCGGGTTTACATCCAATTTAAGGCAGGATATAGTGGAAAAAAAATGGGATAAAAGGCCAGGTTGTTATGTCATTAGTAGGAATTAATAGCATTCAAAAGGGCAAAGATGCTATGAAATATTGGCAACACCCAAACCTGCTTCTATTGTGCCATTGCAAAGTAGCCTTATTAAATGTTCTATATAGAATCCATCCATTCCCCTGCATTACATGCAGTAGTATATCATTTACTGCAGACAGTAGAAGGGGTAATATAATAGTTTGAGGAGATATCTTGCTTCGCAGCTTTTTTTCTGCTCATTCTTTTGGTTTACTTTCAAATTCTAAAGACTACATATGTCATGGTACTTTGACGCCTGCAAGCAGTGATAATGTGTTCCTTGTACTGATTGTGCCTCCTGTATTTCAGAAGATAGGCTCTGTGAAATGAGTAACACAAGCAATGCCTACTTACAGCAGTGGTGTATTTTGGTTTTGTGCTGCCCTAGGCAAGACTGAAATTGGGCGCCCCCCATTTAAATTTGTCCCACCCCTTCCGGTCTATTGACACCCACCACCAGCCAATCGCGCCAAAAACAAGGGATTTTTGCAACTTTATTTTTTGTTGTACAGGTACAATTTTTTTTTAATTATTTTTTTTTGGGGGGGGGGGGGGGGCTGGCTTTGGAGAGACACCAGGGGTCTAAGCAGTCCTCTAATGTCTCTTTTTTGAGACAGAGAAAGGGACATGAAGACAGTCCCTTCCTCTGCAGCCTGAGCTGCACTGTGGATGAATGAGATAGGAGTCTGTATAGAGACTCCTATTCATTCATAAAATGAAATATAGTAAACACAGTTTACTATGTATTAGTGATTAATGACTACAGAAGCGATCAGTACTGTGATCACTGTCTATTCTTTCAGGAAAGAAAGAGGCTGGTAAACACATGTTTACCAACCCCCCCCCCCCACAACTCTCCATCCATCCATCCAGACCTCCCACACTAGCAGTGGCTGCAGCCGGCGGGAGGGGGGGGGCCATTGCACAAAGCAACCGCCCCACCCATCCACATCTCCCGCATTAGCAGCTGCGGGAGGAGGAAGTAGGAGAGCCGGCCAGCAGTACATGAAGGGGCGCCTGGCAATCATTGAGGTGGGAGTGCTAAAGAGAGGGTCCTGAGGACAAACAGATCCCTCTATGGATGCCCTGCAGCTCCCAAAGTCGACGGGAGGGCAGAGGGAAGCCAACAGCTGCAAGGCATCGGGTTTGCGAAGCTCACTGCAGCTGGGTGAAGTGGCAGGAAGAGGTAGCCTGGAGGTGGCGGTGCTGTCCCCGTGAAAACTGCCACCTAAGGCAAATGCCTTGTTTGCCTCGTGGCAGATATGCCTCTGACTTATAGGGCATAGTGAATACATGTTACAGAATCCAATCAATACCGTTCAGAGTAATAAGAGTAGATTAGAAATAATTGAAATAAAATGTGGAAATTATGATATGATTTTACATTTTGGCCATAGATACATTTTAAAGTCTAAAGTGGTTGTAAACCTTTGAAATATGAACAAAGCATGTCCCTCTGTAGTGCATACTTGTCTCAATCCAGAGTACGAAGTGTAATTTCTGTCTGCTGTCTAGTTCCTCTGCTAACTGCACGAGTCACTTCTGACAAATTCTCCTGACACCAAGAGGTAAAAAGGTGACAAGGGAGGGACCTCCAGCTGATTGAAAGCCTCAGATCTGTCCCTGCATGCTGTGTGAAGAAGGGTGTGTTCCCTTGCCTCTAATCAGCTACCACGGAGCTCTTCAGAGTGCAACTTCAGCTCCCTGCCCCCTGCTTTCTGAATGCTCAAACAAGCTTTATAAATTCTACACTTTGAACAGATGTAGAGGCAAGAGTGCTACAGATAAACAGGTACAACTTATATAAGAGGATTCGCTTCATCTCTGTGTATCACCTGAGGCCAGTCACTTCACTTGGTATATATAAGGGTTTGCAACCACTAACTTCTGCCACTATTCTTGTTTTGGATAGAGTTAAAATTTCTGCAAGGATTTTATACTTGTCATGGATTTCATAAGCAATATTTACCTTTACTTCCTGTCACTTTGATACCCATACAAGAAACAAGGAGTGAAGCAGCCACAAAGACAGGAAGGAACAGACAGCAATGAAAACACAGAAGTTTTTTTCCCTTCTCCACTGTACAAAACATTTTTTTTTGTCTGTGTCCCCGTTGTGGAAATTTGCCATTACATTTTGTCTGGAGTTGTCCTTTTCTGCATTGTTTATTTAGACATGCTAGGAGTACATGCACATTTATGTGCACCATACACAGAAATGAATAATAATGAAGCATTGTGTATAGCATAGCAGTTACTGTACAGAGAATTTTTTTGTCATAAAAGTTATTAAATGTACATTTCTATTTCACATATAAAAAAAATGGCTTTTGTCTCTCACTACTCTATGTTTAAAAACCCACAAGTGTGGGGTATACTACTGTATGAACCCTAAACTGCTGTAAATGGATACAGTCCAGTGATGTCACAGAGTTTTTCTTTTTTTATTGGTGTTGTTATAGGTGGAGTTAGTAAGATCCATATAGGTGTGCATTTATAAAACGACATGTGTGTGTGCGCGCTACAGTAGTGTGCAGGTCAGGAATGGTGTAAGGTGTAGTGTGTTGTGTATGTGAGTGAGGGTCTGAAACAATATTATAACATACAAAAAAAAATAGGGTGGTGTTTAGAGAAAGGGAGGAAGGCCAGCCATAGGCGAAGCAAATTTCTTTCCTGCAACCATAGGTTGCAGGAAAGAAATTTGCTTGGTTCTCCTATCAACATAGCCAGTGTTGATGCGGGAATCCCTTCTGCCAGGCCATTGTCTTCTCACGGAGGGGGGACAGGGGAGGGAGAGGGAAGTCGTCCTGGCTAGGAGAAGACATTGATTATCGCTAGCAGCTATAGCAGCCGCTAGTGATAATCGCAAGAGAATGCAGCAGACTGGTTGTACCCAAGTTGATCGATCCACTTGGTACATTCAGCCTGCCCATTATTGTTTTGAATCTCGGCTGGTTCAGCAGGAGATTTGAACTGTGTATGGTCGGTCTAAGGGGTTGGAAAATTGGATATAAAAAAAGTGGTTAACCACTTAAAGTGGTTGTAAATGCAGAAGGTTTTTTTTTTTTTTTTTTTTACCTTAATGCATTCTATGCATTAAGGTAAAAAACCTTCTGGGTGCAGCTCCCCCCCAGCCCCCCTTATACACTACTTACCTGAGCCCCATCTCAATCCAGCGATTTGCAAGACAGGAGCAGCTCTCCCGGGTATCTCTCACCTCATTGGCTCACACAGCAGCAGGAGCCATTGGCTCCTGCTGCAGTCAATCACAGCCACTGAGCCAAGGAGAGTATGAATGGACAATGTCCATTCACAGAAGCATGGCTCAGCAGGGGGGAGGAGCCAGGACCACTGATGGAGGACCCCTAAAAAAAAACCATCAGGGCTGCTCTGTGCAAAGACTTGCATAGAGCAGGTAAGTATAACATGTTTGTGTTTTGTTTTTTAATTACAACCTTTAGAATCACTTTAACCACTTAAGGACCGGGCCTATTTTTCAAACTTGTTGTTTGAAACAAAAAGTTAAAATCTTTTTTTTTTTGCTAGAAAATTACGTAGAAACCCCAAACATTATATGGGTATTTTTTTCAGACACCCTAGAGAATAAAGTGAAGGTTGTTGCAATACTTTCTGTCACACCGTATTTGCGCATCGGTCTTACAAGCGCAATTTCTTTGGAAAAAAAAAAATTTAAATAAAAAAAAAATGAAGACAACAGTAAAGTTAGTCCAATTTTTTTTATATTGTGGAAGATAATGTTACATCGAGTAAAATTGATACCCAACATGTCATGCTTCAAAATTGCACCCGCTCGTGGAATGGCGACAAACTTTGACCCTTAAAAATCTCCATAGGCAACGTTTACAAATTTCTATAAGTTACCAGTTTAAAGCTACAGAGGAGGTAATTAACTAGAATTATTGCTCTCACTCTAACGATCGTGGCGATACCGCACATGTGTGGTTTAAACACCGTTTTCAAATGCGGGCGGTGACTTACGTATGCGTTCGCTTCTGCGCGCAAGCTCGGCGGGACGCTTTCAATTTTTTTTATTTTACTTTTTATTTTTGTTTTTTACACTGTCCTTTTAAGATGTTTCATTTGGGTTACTTTTATTCCTATTATAAGAAATGTAAACATCCCTTGTAATAGAAAAAAAGCATGACAGGACCTCTTTAATGTGAGATCTGGGGCAAAAAGACCTCAGATCTCACATTAACAATTAAATGCAATAAAAAAATAAATAAATAAAAAATTCCCCTTTAAGACCACTGGGCAGAAGTGAGATTTGATGTCGCTTCCGACATCCAAAGTTAATGAGCCGAGTGGGGGCCATCTTTCCCTCACTCGGCGCCATGCTACTGAGGGGATAGGATGGGATCGTCTCCGGTAATCTGCGTGGTGGTGGTGGGGGGGCACCTCTCCCGCCACCAATAAAAGTGATCTCACGGCAAATCCGCCACGGAGACCACTTTTATCTCAGAGGACCACCAGTCGTTTCAGAAATAAATGGGGTTATGGCAGCTATATGCTGCCATAACAACGGTATTCTACGTCAAAATACTGACGTACAATGACGGCAGGAAGTAGTTAAAATAAAAATCAAACCGAAGTCCCTCTTTTATAGCAGATCTTGCACATTTTATTAGATAGCCCCAATCAGATGGCGTAAGGGTAAATGTCTTGAATGAGGGCCTGGATGGCAGTGAAAACCCAACAGAACTTCTAATCCTTCTCCACCGTATTCAAAATTAGCACATGTTTTGGCTAGATTTCTACTTTAATAAAGCAAGCGATTAGGAACCACCTTTTTCCATATATTTCATTTAGCTGCTAAACTTGTAACAATTGCTACAGAATACTTTACAGACTGTTAGCGAGATGAGATTTAGGCATATTTTTGCCAGAAAGGAAAACCATTTCCTCTAACACAGATGAAGTAAAAAAACAGATGTAAGTAACAAACAGCTAAACAAAACAATACTCTGATGACATAAAAACGCAGTTTGGACGTAAACAAGCTCACAAAGAATTTTATTTTGACTAAAAACTTAAAAATAGTTAACAAAAAAAGTATAGTTGTAAACAGGTCAGGAGCACAGATCTGTATACTGATCTACAGTAAACCCAGAGAGTGTTCACTCAGAATATGTGCACATATAATCTTAAAGTTGAACTCTGGGCATCCAAGAAACTATACTCTCTAATACTAAATCCTTTAGTCTGCACAAATCCATCCTTGGAATTTTCTTCTTAAATAAGTCTTTGTACCTTATTTTTGGCATGGGAACAGGGAATATTAAATCCGAGTCTGGCCTGTGGATTTGGCCATGTTTTGAAGGTAAACAGGGAACCTAAAGCAGCTACTGAGATGTGGTACCCCCAGGAGCAGGAATGTTTAGTGTTGTTATAATTTATCTTTGTTCAGATTAGAGGGAGAATCACCATGATTAACCACTTTTTTACCAAGGTACATTTACAGTGGGGATGGAAAGTATTCAGACCCCCTTAAATTTTTCACTCTTTGTTATATTGCAGCCATTTGATAAAATCATTTAAGTTCATTTTTTTTCCTCATTATTGTACACAGCACCCCATATTGACAGAAAAAAACTGAATTGACATTTTTGCAGATTTATTAAAAAAGAAAACCTAAAATATCACATGGTCCTAAGTATTCAGACCATTTGCTCAGTATTTAGTAGATGCGCCCTTTTGATCTAATACAGCCATGAGTCTTTTTGGGAAAGATGCACACCTGGATTTGGGGATCCTCTGGATCCGTTGGTTGACAGCCATTTTTAGGTCTCTCCAGAGATGCTCAATTGGGTTTAAGTCAGGGCTCTGGCTAGGCCATTCAAGAACAGTCATGGAGTTGTTGTGAAGCCACTTCTTCGTTATTTTAGCTGTGTGCTTAGGGTCATTGTCTTGTAGGAAGGTAAACCTTCAGCCCAGTCTGAGGTCCTGATTACTCTGGAGAAGGTTTTCGTCCAGGATATCCCTGTACTTGGCTGCATTCATCTTTCCCTCGATTGCAACCAGTCGTCCTGTCCCTGCAGGTGAAAAACACCCCCACAGCATGATGCTGCCACCACCATGCTTCACTGTTGGGACTGTATTGGACAGGTGATGAGCAGTGCCTGGTTTTCTCCACACATACCGCTTAGAATTAAGGCCAAAAAGTTCTATCTTGGTCTCATCAGACCAGACAATATTATTTCTCACCATCTTGGAGTCCTTCAGGTGTTTTTTAGCAAACTCCATGCGTGCTTTCGTGTGTCTTGCACTGAGGAGAGGCTTCCGTCGGGCCACTCTGCCATAAGGCCCCAAATAGTGGAGGGCTGCAGTGATGGTTGACTTTCTACAACTTTCTCCCATCTCCTGACTGCATCTCTGGAGCTCAGCCACAGTGATCTTTGGGTTGTTCTTTACCTCTCTCACCAAGGTTCTTCTCCCCCGATAGCTCAGTTTGGCCAGACGGCCAGCTCTAGGCAGGGTTCTGGTCATCTCAAACGTCTTCCATTTAAGGATTATGGAGGCCACTGTGCTCTTAGGAACCTTAAGTGCAGCAGATTTTTTTTTGTAACCTTGGCCAGATCTGTGCCTTGCCACAATTCTGTCTCTGAGCTCTTCAGACAGTTCCTTTGACCTCATGATTCTCATTTGCTCTGACATGCACTGTGAGCTCTATATAGCTCATAGACAGGTGTGTGGCTTTCCTAATCAAGTCCAATCAGTATAATCAAACACAGCTGGACTCAAATGAAGTTGTAGAACCATCTCAAGGATGATCAGAAGAAATGGACAGCACCTGAGTTAAATATCTGAGTGTCACAGCAAAGGTTCTGAATACTTAGGACCATGTAATATTTCAGTTTTTCTTTTTCAATAAATCTGCAAAAATGTCAACAATTCTGTGTTTTTCTGTCAATATGGGGTGCTGTGTGTACATTAATGAGGAAAAAAAATGAACTTAAATGATTTTAGCAAATGGCTGCAATATAACAAAGAGTGAGAAATGTAAGGGGGTCTGAATACTTTCCGTCCCCACTGTATAATGGCATGGTAAAAAGGGTTTAAAGCACGTTCACATCTGCTACTGCAAATGTAAACTCTGTACCGACTTTAACAGCCAGTGAAGGACATTCTGGTAAAAGTGATCTTATCACTTTTATAGGGCTCCGAAAGTGCACAATCTGTGCTTGATTAGCTGCATTGGAGGGCAGAGAATCATTGGAGGTATAACAGACTCCTGATGTCTCCATAAAGAGGAGTTGTCACCTGCCCAATGCTATTACATAGGGAGCTTTTTAGCCACCTTGTATTAGCAGTAAAGTTAAAAAAGTAAAAAAAAATGTAAATGTGTTAAAATATTAATTAAAAATAAAAACTACAAATAAACAATATAAAATAAAAAAAATAATTAAAAAGAAATAAAAAATAATTTGAAACATTTTTAAAGCACCCCCTCACCCACATAGACACCCCATAAACATCAATTGCACATATGTGAGGTATAATCACATAAAAAAAAAAAAAAAAACCTGAAGCAGCTTTCTGCACAAGAGGAGGTTTTCGATTTACCTTTATAAAAGCCTGTTTCTCCGATCTTTGCTCTGTTAAAGCAGTACAGTCTTTGCCAGTATCTTGAACATCTGGGGAGTGTCATACCTGGTTCCATCTACTGACCTTACATTACTACATGACCCATAGTGACATAAGGTTCAATGGATGAAACCAGGGTTTGCATTGGGGGAGACAGACATCTGACACTCTTGGAAGTGTTGCATGCTGAGGATTCTGACAGAGACTATAGCACTGTGAAGAAACAAAGATAGGATGCACAAGTCACTAGAGAAGTAAATATACCCACTTGTCGACTGCCTAACTGGGAAAATACACCATGATTTTGGCGTTTAATACCAAAGGTTATGGCTGCAGCTAGATGCCATAACCCTGGTATTCTTTTTCCCTCAGGTGCCATCTCATAAAAGTTGTCCGAGTAGCAGATTGGCTTTTAGAAGCCTTTCTGGTGATTTTCGGGCTTACCTGGCTGATCGGGAAGCCCCAAAACCGAAGCTGGCGGCGGCTAGGCACAGAGATAAGCGAAGGAAAGATGGTCTCTGCTCATCCCTAAGCTCTAGGAGAACCAGAGCTACATGACATCACTTCCGGTTCCGGCCCCATGTAAACAAGGTCAAACTTTTTTTTTGATCTTTTGCTTTTAAGGGTAGAAGAGAGATTTGTGGTCTTTTAAACCCCTGATCTCTCCATAAAAGAGGACCTGTCATGATGTATTGTTATCGCAAGGGATGCTTACATTCCTTCCGATAGCAATAAAAGTGATTAAAAAATAAATTAAAGGCACAGTGTAAAAAAAAAAAAAAAATGTAATAAAATGTAATAAAAAAAACAATAATTTTCAAAGCGCTCGCGTCCCCCCATGCTCACGTGCAGTGGTGAACACATACGTAGGTCACACCCACATATGTAAAAACAGTGTTCACACTACACGTTAGGAACATCAGAGGGAGAGCAATAATTCTAGCACTAGACCTCCTGTATAACTCTAAACTGGTAACCTGTAGAAATTTCTAAAGCATCGCCTATGGAGATTTTTAAGTACCATAGTATGGCGCTATATGGTGCTAGCCTCTAGATTCAGCAACAGTCCGGTCATTTCTAGACCCGTTTGGGGTCTATCCATGAGGCAAAGACCATGGAGACCGGAGAAAAGCTGCAGTAATTCCTTGGATCCAGTGTGGAAGATTCAGCAGCAGTCTGGTCGTTTATCGATGCTTCATTAGTCCCGTTTAGGGTCTATCCATAAGGTGAGAGGCTAGCACCATTGGGGGAGGATTGCAGAAAGTTATCAATACCATTGTACAATTGTAAACTGAACTCCCACATCCGTCCCTTTCCCCCTCATCTCTATTTGTCTACATGGGATTACCTTTGTCTACATTCTGAATTTGGGACTGACTATCTCTTTGAATCACAAGATTCTTTTTGGTTGTTTGCCTATTATAATTTTATTATTCCCACAAAATTATTTATTTGATTTTATGTGATGCACTTTATTGGACTTTATTGCACTAATGTTTAGTTGTTTATTACTTGGATGTGATGCACTTTATAGGATATTGAACACATATTTATTTGTCTCTCTTTACGAGGAGCACTCGAGAGATCCCTTGATTTTTATTACTTTTGCTTATTTAGCACTTTAGTGATGTGTTTTATTCAGGGCTTTTTTTCAGCGGGAACGCGGGGGCACTCAGTTCCGGCACTGAATGTATTCCATGGCAAGGTGTGCTGGAGGGTCAATTGATGCTGACTGCTGGGGGATCCATTGTCACTGGGGATCTATTTTTTTTGTGAGCATCTATTGTTGCTGGGGTGGTGTTTTTTGCGGGGGTCCATTGTTGCTGGGGGGAGGTCTGTTGTTGTGTGTGGGGGGATCTATTGCTGTGGTGGGGTCTGTTGCTGCTTGGTTGGGGTCTATTCCATACAATTAAGTAGCATAAAATGATTCTTGGTTCTGTACTCTCTAAAAGGAGCGGTACTTGGAGGTGGGTAGGGGGTGGAACCAAGAGACAGTACTCGGAGGTGGGTACGGGGGCAGAGACGAAGGGTGACTAATAAGGGGGGAGTTCCTGCACCTATTCTCTGAGGAAAAAAAAGCCCTGGTTTTATTAATTAGCGCTACTTCACCATATTTAAACATACCTAGGGGTGTTGGCAACACTACAGAAGTTTAGCTGCTTTTTTGCCCTACTAAGCACTTTATAACACACACTCTTTAACTAGCACCTTAATTTGTTATCAATACACTTGTTTTTTGGTAGCGCATTAGTACTTTTTTATATTAAAAATGAGTTTTAGTCAACTAAAATGTACTGGAGATTTTAGTCGACTAAAATGCACTGGAGATTTAGTCTACTAAATACGACTAAAACTAAAACAATTGCAGAAGATTAACATGGGACTAAAATAAAATGCCATTTTAGTCCTAAGAAAGACTAAGACTAAAACTAAATCAAAATTTGCCGCCAAAATGAACACTGGTTCACATCACTTGATAATGGCAAATATACCCAAGCGGCATTTATTTAGTACAAAGCAGAATTGTCAAAATAAACAGGAGAAATATGATAGTTATCCTCACTATTTGATGGCATGAAGATCCTTCTATTTTTAGCTCCTCGCTTTTATAGTCACACTTGTTTGACCAGTTCTTACATGAAGATTTTGTAAATAACAATGACAGTAAGGAAGCAATGTCTCTGAGGCTCACTGCTGGTAAGGACATACCATGGGAAATTCAGACACAGTCAAGTGACACATTACTGGAAATTTGGCAAAAAGTAGCTCTTACAGGCCAAGTCTGTTAGTTTACACGCAGGGCCAGTGTAGATGATGCAGCAGAAACGGATAAGCAAAGCTGGGTACAATTATTCAATAAAGTGATTCTAGAATTAACTGTGGAGAACACCAGAATCCATTGAAATGGTAAAGGTTAATTTATTTACCAATGGCAAAAAAGCAGCATGCCATAAAAATCTTCTAACTGCCAAACAGGAGCATATATCTCACATGCTAGGAAGAAAATGCACTTTGGGGCTATCATGTATTATGATAAATAAATCCAGCGCTAAATGAAAAGAAAAAATGGGTGAGCTAATACTCCATGAGTATATATGTTGCGTGTAATAGCAAATAGTTCAACGTGGTAGTGATTAAACGGTACAACAAATAAAGTGAACAAGCATACTCAAATAATTGGAGGCAGTGTCCATAATAAAAGTTCATCAATGTAAAAAGTGTGATAATTTCAGTGATATGAAGAAAAGAGATATATCTATATCTCTATATCTCTATCTATCTATCTATCTATATATATCTATATATATATATATATATATATATATATATATATATATATATATAAAAATGGTATTCGATCAGGTGAATGGTCTTCATGCACTCAGAATCCACACGTGAATGGAAGGGGTAAATGCGCTTACCAGACAGGGTGGACACGCTCACCATACGGCGGAGTGTCATTCAGGCATATGGATCAACCGATCCTAGACGTGCGTGTTAGGAAGCGTTGGTAACAGGTTCCGAAGGTCCCATCTGGGGCACCCCTGGATGTGGATAGTACTTTGATCACCAATGGATGGAAGGGTTCCTCTTTACAGCTAGCAGGCAGTTATCCCAGGATACAGCTGCCAAATGTCTCCCCTCTGTATTATGAGAGCTGGTGTCATATGGACTAAAAACACCCCAATATATAAGCTGGTTTCAGAAGAAGAGGGAAAACAAAGAAACTCCTACATATACTTGAAAATGAAATAACCAAGGGCAGCGCCAGCCCGTCAATAAGGGGCACAGGGGCGCCGCCCCCCTAATCCTTGCGCCCAGCCCCTAATCTACATGCAGGGCACTGGACAAATGGCGCTCAATTGGGTTTTTTTTTTTTTTTGGAAGCACATGATTAGAGCCTGAGGCTCTAATTGGCTTAAAAAAAAGGGTGAGCTCGGGCACTGTGCCCTAAACCCACCCAGTTGTGTGACAATAGCAAATTAATCGACGAACCGAACAGTGTGGGAGGGGGTGGCGGGTGTTTTGTTTGGTGCCTCCCCCAAAATAATGGAGCACCAGCTGCCACTGTCCAAGGGACTACAGAAAATAAAACACATTTATTTCTGCTTTATGGACCACTGTGAATCTTTTGAGCATAACATGCGGCTAGTTCTTAAAGGAAAACCTGTAATGGGTTTTTTGCACAAACATTTTGTTTCTTTATTTATTACGGGGCACAGGATTTATTCAGAGATTGAGTTCTGCTGCAGCCTGCAGGAGTATTTGGACACTGGCAAACAAAAAAGCCATTGGCTAGCCAGGTATAACCACTCCCACTGTCAGCATGCTTCAGATTTTGCTAGTGTTCTAGGAGGATGGAGGTCTTTTCTCCATTGAGAAAAATGTAGCTATTTTACTAGACATTTTTCTATTTTGGCATCATTTTCTTCTTGAACTGCTTGCCGACCAGCCACCATCATTATACTGCGGCAGGTTCCAGCAAAATGTCGTAGCTGTACGTTGGGCCTTTAAGCAGGGATAGCAGGCGTGTGCACACTGCCGGGGGCACGCGCTCGCTGCACTGTGGAAGTGCCGATGCACGTGGCCGGCGGTCGCGATGACCACCGGCCACACGCGATCGCGGGCACGAGAGCAAGAACAGGGATGTGTGTGTGTGTGTAAACACACACACACACACATCCCTGTTCTGTGAGGAGAGGAGAGACAGATCGTGTGTTCCTACTAGCTAGGAACAACGATCTGTCATCTCCTCTAGTCAGTTCCATCCCCCTACAGTAAGAACACACACTAGGGAACACAGTTAACCCCTTGATCGCCTCCTAGTGTTAACCCCTTCCATGCCAGTGACATTTACACAGTAATCAGTGCAATTTTATAGCACCGATTGCTGAAGAATTGTCAATGGTCACAAAAATGTGTCCAATCTGTCCGCCATAATGCCTCAGTCCCAATAAAAATTGCTGATCACCGCCATTAATAAAAAAAAAAAAAAAATAATAATAATAATAATAATAATAATAATAATAAAAAAGCCATAAATCTTTCCCCTATTTTGTAGACACTATAACTTTTGCGTAAACCAATTAATATACGCTTATTGCGATTTTAATTACCAAAAATATGCAGATGTATACATATCGGCCTAAACTGAGGAAAAAAATAGTTTTAAAAAAAATTGGGGATATTTATTATAGGAAAAAGTACAAAATTGTGTTTTTTTTCAAAATTGTCACTCTTTTTTGTTTATAGGGCAAAAAATAAAAAACACAGAGATGATCAAAGAACAGGAAAAGAAAGCTCTATTTGTGGGGAAAAAAAAGACGTCAATTTTTCTTTAGGTACAGAGTTGCAATGTCATTTAAATTGTCAGTTAAAGAAACGCAGTGCCGTATCGCAAAAAATGGCCTGGTCATTGAGCAGCCACATCTTCCGGTGCTCAGGGAATGCAGATGGGGAGGAAGTCAAGAGGAACCTAGTTCCTCTATGGTTTCCACAGTCACAGGGAGGCAGCTATCCCATTGGATGCTGGCACCCCATGTGACTTTGGTGCCCATCTTGAGTCAGGCAGAGTCTATTTGAGACCCTGGCCCCGGGGTTTGGCATGCATTTTGTGAGTGGATAGGTGTAGGGACAGGTCGCCCATCTAACAGGGACAGTATCTAGAGTCAGAGAAATTTTCTGGAGGTGTAAGGAAAGTGCAGGGACCACGCAAACCCTCTGGTAAGCCTCCCCTTTTGGTACAGATTGGCCAGGCCGCATTCTGCTCCCAAAAGTTGTTGGCATCTCCAGGTCTCCAGTCTATGGTCTCATCCCTGTTGCACCTAGTAAGTGTCCCCAGTGGGGTTGTCTCCCTGCCAGCCTGTTGTGTACTACTAAATGTTTGTTGCAATATATTTCTGTTACTGCACTTGGACTCCTTGTGCTTTCGGTCTGCCGCATCACGCTGCACCTACCCACATGCTGCTGAGCTGTAATCTTTATGCAGCTATTAGGATCGGTGTACCCTTTGCAATATCTTTGGAGACTATACCCAGACCCCACTGCAGTTGAGATTACAGAACCTAACCTGTCTGGAATGTGATCTTTTGGCACTGGGTTTTTGCTTGTGGCACTTTCCCGACCTCCGAGTATTGTGTTCACTGCAAAACACTTTCCAGGTCCAGAGCCATGTCACAACCTCAAGTGTGACTCAGTCTCGAAGACTCTTTAATAAGTTTGCCATATAGGTCTAGCATCAGGAGCTATTATATTTACTGCTACATTGAGGGCGATCATTAATTTATCTTTTCCTGTTGGTTCCAGGGAAAGGGTTAACACGCTGAGGAATGGAAGTAGAAGTAATAGCTGAAATAAACAAAGTTTAAAGCCTTGGTACATGTCAGTGAGTGGTTTGATGGGGTTGCAATCTCTTCCAGTCCAAGGTGCTATCTGTTGTCAGGGGGGGAGAAAGAGTTCCCTCCCACGGGACACAGCAAGCCTGTCACTGGCCACTGAAAAATTGGAAAACAAAACTATTTACTCTGTGATTTATTGGTTTATGTTTATTAGCAGTGACAAGGTAATGGCTGTAATTTGTGTTTATTTTAGCCTTTGGTTAGTCATTATTGCCCCCTACAGTGACCTGGTCACCTCCAGCTATTTAAACATCTCCTGCTTTCAGCAGCTGGTTTTTTATTACTCAAGGCTTTTATCTCGTGTTCTGAGTCACAAAAAACAGGTTAATCAGGCCTCTCCTGTACACAATTCAGTAACAGTTATAAAGTGGCCTGCAGTATCCCTCCCCAGGGACCTGTCAGACAGCCTGGACCCAGGTCCTCTGCTTAAGTCTTTACACTACCCGAAGTCTCTCCTTAGCTATGTCAGGTGTGGTCCCCTTCAGTCCCATATCCAGGTAAAAATTCTCCTCAGTTATGCTAGATAGATTCTATGGGCCAAACCGCAACTATCTTTGTCTGCAGGTGTAGCTGCCTCTGACCCATCTGCTGCAAAGATTCTGTCTGAGAAAAAAAATCTCACAAATCCTTTTATTTTTTATTTTACTACAGGTATTTATATAGCGGCAATAATTTATTCAGCACTTTACATACTGTACACTCATATCAGTCTCTGATCTCAAGGAGTTTCCAATCCAAGGTCCCTAACTCACAAACACATACTAGGGCTAAATTTAGGCAAAAACAAATTAAGCTGCCAACATGTCTTTGAAATGTTGAAGGAAACCGGAGTACCCAGTGGAAACCCACACAAGCGCAGAGAGAACATTCAAACTCAATGCAGCTAGTGTCGTGGTTGGTATTCAAACTGAGTACTCTAGTGCTGCAAGGCAGAAGTGCTGACGAAGAAGGCACTGTGATGACTATGCCCGATTTTGTTCCTGGGGAGTCACAGGTAATTGCTTAAAGAGAACATATTGGCTCTTATTGAAGTGGTGCACGCTACAGAATAGCCTTAGCATCCACCAGTGTTGCTATTATCCTGCGATCCCAATGCTGTAAAAACATTTCCAGGAAAAAACTTGAAGATCATTTATACAGAGACTGGAAACATCCTGATAAACTCTTCACTACTCCTAAAGATTTTATGAACCCATACTCATTTGAGGTTCCTTTTATCATAAAGTGGGCCATTCCAATTGTGAAAAAAATAGAAAAATAGCCGGCAACTCCAATCCATAAAAATAATTTATTGGCACATGTAGGAAATCAAAAAAGCAGATGCGTTTCGGCTGGAGAGCCTTAGTTACTGCATAAAAATGACAGAGAAACACATTCTATATATAATATATGGGGATCTCCACCAACCTAATCAGCATCAGGCTAATCAAGCAAATTGAAGAGTTGTTGAAGCCTCAGGAGCTGGACATGCTATTGGTTAAATGACCTATGCACATAAGCAGACAGAAAGAAAATTAAACACTAGATGTAAAAATACTCATGACACAAGGGAGATGGGAAAAAGGGAAAACGGAGGAAGGGAAAAAAAAGGGAGAACAAGAGACAGTATATATAAATAAAGGAAAACCCTTGTCTAAAAGGTCTTTCATTCTCTCCATCAAGTCATTTTGACGTTTTAAATACCCTCCTTGATATAAATAAATTTGTACGCAACCTACTATTAAGGAAACACTTTACTACCAGTAAGGAAGAGGTTTCTGCGAATGATAGTGATAGTTGCAGTGATCATTAGGGATGAGCTTCGTGTTCGAGTCGAACCCATGTTCGACTCGAACATCGGCTGTTCGACCGTCCGTCGAATTGCGAACGTTATGGGCCGTTCGCGCCAAATTCGTGTGGCGCGTCACGGCCCATAATTCACTGCGGCATCGCAGTGCATTGCTGGCTGATGATTGGCCAAGCATGCACTATGACCCGCATGCTTGGCCAATCACAGCGCCGCCAGTAGAGAGAGCTGTAATTGGCCAAAGCCAGGGTGGCTTTGGCCAATTATGGCTCAGGGGATTTAGTACACGCCCCACACTATATAAGGCCGCCTGCACGGCGGCCCTGTGTAGTGTGTTCCGGTGTGCTGATAGAGAGAGAGACAGACAGTGTCATTTGATTTGAGTTAGCTAGATTAGGCTAGATCTGTTCCTGCTATTTACATTTAGTGCAGTGCGTCCTGCTCACAGTGTTCAGCTAGATCCGTTCCTGCTATTTACATTTAGTGCAGTGCGTCCTGCTCACAGTGTTCAGCTAGATCTGTTCCTGCTATTTACATTTAGTGCAGTGCGTCCTGCTCACAGTGTTCAGCTAGATCCGTTCCTGCTATTTACATTTAGTGCAGTGCGTCCTGCTCACAGTGTTCAGCTAGATCCGTTCCTGCTATTTACATTTAGTGCAGTCAGTGCGTCCTGCTCACAGTGTTCAGCTAGATCCGTTCCTGCTATTTACATTTAGTGCAGTCAGTGCGTCCTGCTCACAGTGTTCAGCTAGATCTGTTCCTGCTATTTACATTTAGTGCAGTCAGTGCGTCCTGCTCACAGTGTTCAGCTAGATCTGTTCCTGCTATTTACATTTAGTGCAGTGCGTCCTGCTCACAGTGTTCAGCTAGATCCGTTCCTGCTATTTACATTTAGTGCAGTGCGTCCTGCTCACAGTGTTCAGCTAGATCCGTTCCTGCTATTTACATTTAGTGCAGTGCGTCCTGCTCACAGTGTTCAGCTAGATCCGTTCCTGCTATTTACATTTAGTGCAGTGCGTCCTGCTCACAGTGTTCAGCTAGATCTGTTCCTGCTATTTACATTTAGTGCAGTGCGTCCTGCTCACAGTGTTCAGCTAGATCTGTTCCTGCTATTTACATTTAGTGCAGTGCGTCCTGCTCACAGTGTTCAGCTAGATCCGTTCCTGCTATTTACATTTAGTGCAGTCAGTGCGTCCTGCTCACAGTGTTCAGCTAGATCCGTTCCTGCTATTTACATTTAGTGCAGTGCGTCCTGCTCACAGTGTTCAGCTAGATCCGTTCCTGCTATTTACATTTAGTGCAGTGCGTCCTGCTCACAGTGTTCAGCTAGATCCGTTCCTGCTATTTACATTTAGTGCAGTCAGTGCGTCCTGCTCACAGTGTTCAGCTAGATCCGTTCCTGCTATTTACATTTAGTGCAGTGCGTCCTGCTCACAGTGTTCAGCTAGATCTGTTCCTGCTATTTACATTTAGTGCAGTCAGTGCGTCCTGCTCACAGTGTTCAGCTAGATCCGTTCCTGCTATTTACATTTAGTGCAGTGCGTCCTGCTCACAGTGTTCAGCTAGATCTGTTCCTGCTATTTACATTTAGTGCAGTGCGTCCTGCTCACAGTGTTCAGCTAGATCTGTTCCTGCTATTTACATTTAGTGCAGTCAGTGCGTCCTGCTCACAGTGTTCAGCTAGATCCGTTCCTGCTATTTACATTTAGTGCAGTGCGTCCTGCTCACAGTGTTCAGCTAGATCTGTTCCTGCTATTTACATTTAGTGCAGTGCGTCCTGCTCACAGTGTTCAGCTAGATCCGTTCCTGCTATTTACATTTAGCGCAGTCAGTGCGTCCTGCTCACAGTGTTCAGCTAGATCCGTTCCTGCTATTTACATTTAGTGCAGTCAGTGCGTCCTGCTCACAGTGTTCAGCTAGATCCGTTCCTGCTATTTACATTTAGTGCAGTGCGTCCTGCTCACAGTGTTCAGCTAGATCCGTTCCTGCTATTTACATTTAGTGCAGTCAGTGCGTCCTGCTCACAGTGTTCAGCTAGATCCGTTCCTGCTATTTACATTTAGTGCAGTGCGTCCTGCTCACAGTGTTCAGCTAGATCTGTTCCTGCTATTTACATTTAGTGCAGTGCGTCCTGCTCACAGTGTTCAGCTAGATCCGTTCCTGCTATTTACATTTAGTGCAGTCAGTGCGTCCTGCTCACAGTGTTCAGCTAGATCCGTTCCTGCTATTTACATTTAGTGCAGTCAGTGCGTCCTGCTCACAGTGTTCAGCTAGATCTGTTCCTGCTATTTACATTTAGTGCAGTCAGTGCGTCCTGCTCACAGTGTTCAGCTAGATCTGTTCCTGCTATTTACATTTAGTGCAGTGCTTCCTGCTCACAGTGTTCAGCTAGATCCGTTCCTGCTATTTACATTTAGTGCAGTGCGTCCTGCTCACAGTGTTCAGCTAGATCCGTTCCTGCTATTTACATTTAGTGCAGTGCGTCCTGCTCACAGTGTTCAGCTAGATCCGTTCCTGCTATTTACATTTAGTGCAGTGCGTCCTGCTCACAGTGTTCAGCTAGATCTGTTCCTGCTATTTACATTTAGTGCAGTGCGTCCTGCTCACAGTGTTCAGCTAGATCTGTTCCTGCTATTTACATTTAGTGCAGTCAGTGCGTCCTGCTCACAGTGTTCAGCTAGATCCGTTCCTGCTATTTACATTTAGTGCAGTCAGTGCGTCCTGCTCACAGTGTTCAGCTAGATCCGTTCCTGCTATTTACATTTAGTGCAGTGCGTCCTGCTCACAGTGTTCAGCTAGATCCGTTCCTGTTATCTTCCTACTGACAGGCAGGCTTGTCTGGTTACAGTATATAAAGCTACCTGAAGAAAATTACAGGTGTTCTATCCCAGCTTAGTGCAGCTACAGGCCATTAGTATGTCTGGAAGGCCAAGAAGGAGAGGCAGACAGTCACAAGCCAATAAGAGAGGGCAAGCAGGCTCTGTGTCTAGTGCTGGTCGTGGAGACGGTGCATCCTCATCAGCCCGTGGCCATGGGACACGCTTGGCCTTTTTTTCGGCAGCTGGCCGTGTTGAGCCGCAACATGCAGAAAACTTGGTCGAGTGGATGACCAAGCCGTCCTCATCCTCCTCATCCTCTCTCACCCATGCCCAGGGTGCTTTGTCTGGCAAAGCAGCGGCCTCTTCCCTCAGCTCAATGTCATCAGTGACTCCTTCCCTAGCTCCACCATGTCCTCATGAGGATTCCCTCGAACTGTTTGACCACAGTGTTGGGTACATGCTCCAGGAGGATGCCCAGCGTTTGGAAGGCTCCGATGATGATACTGAGCTCGATGAAGGCAGTAACATGAGCACGGACAGAGGGGGTGCCCAAGAAGGACAGCAATCTGGCAGTCATGCTCCCCCTGCTGCAGCATACTGCCAGGTTTGCTCCAGTGATGAGGAGGGAGGGGATGATGAGGTCACTGACTCAACGTGGGTGCCTGATAGGAGAGAGGAGGAGGAGGAGGCGGCACATCACCAACGAGGCAGGATGCCCTCCAGGGGCCAGCCTAAGGGCAGCACATTGACTGCATCACACCCCAAAGCTCCACATGTGCAGGGCGCTGCAGTCTCTGTGCGTTATTCAAAAAGTTCTTTGGTGTGGGCCTTTTTTGAGACGAGTGCATCAGATCGCACCGCTGCTATTTGCAACATATGTCTCAAGCGTATCTCGCGTGGCCAAAACATCTCCCGCTTGGGTACCACATGCTTGACCAGACATATGTTGACCTGCCATGCAGTTCGTTGGCAAGCATATCTAAAAGACCCACACCAAAGAACAAAGAGGATCTCTCCTTGCTCCTCATCAGCTGAGATTTCCAACCCCACTAGACCTTCAGTCCTCTCTGAGACCTGCAGTGAGAGGAATGAAGGTGTAGAATTAGGTGTGTCACAGCCAAGTACTTGTGGGCAATCTGCTTTTGGTACACCGACGCCAGATTGTACCAGGCAAATTTCCCTGCCCCAGCTGCTGCACCGCCGAAAGAAGTTTGCTCCCAGCCATCCACATGCCCAGCGGTTGAATGCTAGCTTGGCAAAATTGCTAGCACTTCAACTGCTGCCTTTTCAGTTGGTAGACTCTGCCCCCTTCCGTGAGTTTGTGGAATGTGCGGTTCCTCAGTGGCAGGTACCCAAACGCCACTTTTTCTCACGGAAGGCGATTCCAGCTCTCTACCGGCATGTGGAAGGCAATGTCCATGCCTCGCTGGACAGGGTGGTCAGCGGTAAGGTGCATATTACCGCTGACTCATGGTCCAGCAGGCATGGACAGGGACGTTACTTAAGTTTCACGGCGCATTGGGTGACTCTGCTGGCAGCTGGGAAGGATGCAGGACAAGGTGCAGTAGTGTTGGAGGTTGTTCCGCCACCACGCCTCCAAAATGCTGATTGTGACACACCTCTCTCCTCCACCCCCTCCTCTTCTTCTTCCTCCATGGCCTCTTCCTCGGAACCAGCGGTGCTCCGTAGGCGTTCAAGGGGCTACGCAAGTACGCAGGCCAAAAGATGCCATGCGGTGCTTGAGCTGGTGTGCTTGGGGGACAGGAGCCACACTGGGGCAGAGGTTCTGTCAGCTCTGCAGGGGCAGGTTCAGAGGTGGTTGACGCCACGCCAACTTAAGGCAGGAATGGTGGTTTGCGACAATGGCACCAACCTCCTCTCTGCCCTCCGACAGGGACAACTGACCCATGTGCCCTGTTTGGCTCACGTCCTTAACTTGGTGGTGCAGCGGTTCTTGGGCAGGTACCCGGGCTTACAGGATGTCCTGAGGCAGGCCAGGAAAGTCTGTGTGCATTTCCGCCGGTCATATAATGCCAGTGCTCGGCTGACGGACCTCCAAAAGGAGTTTAACCTGCCCAAGAACCGCCTAATCTGTGACATGCCCACCAGGTGGAACTCGACATTGGCCATGCTGCAGCGGCTGCACACGCAGCAGAGGGCCATCAATGAGTACCTGTGCGACTATGGCACCAGGACAGGGTCAGGGGACCTTGGTTTTTTTTCCCCACGCCAGTGGGCCATGATCAGGGATGCATGCACTGTCCTGTCACCATTCGAGGAGGCCACGAGGATGGTGAGCACTGACAGTGCATGCATCAGTGACACTGTCCCCCTTGTCCACCTGTTGGAGCACACGCTGCGTGGAATAATGGACAGGGCACTTGAGGCAGAACAGAGGCAGGAAGAGGAGGACTTCCTTAGCTCTCAAGGCCCCCTTTATCCAGACAGTGTTCCTGCGTGCCCGCCGATCACACAGGAAGAGGACGAGGAGGAGGAGGAGGAGGAGGAGGAGGAAGATTGTGTCAGTATGGAGGTGGAGCCTGGCACTCAGCATCAGCAGTCTTTAAGGGATCAGTCCCAAGGAACACATGGACTTGTACGTGGCTGGGAGGAGGTGGCTGCGGACGTTGTTGTCCTTAGTGACCCAGAGGACTCCGGACCGAATGCCTCAGCAAACCTACGCTGCATGGCCTCCCTGATCCTGCAAAGCCTGCGTAAGGATCCTCGTATTCGTGGTATCAAGGAGAAGGACCAATACTGGCTGGCAACCCTCCTTGATCCACGTTACAAGGGTAAGGTTGCGGACCTCATCTTGCCATCGCAGAGGGAGCAGAGGATGAAACATCTTCGGGAGGCCTTGCAGAAAGGTCTGTGCAACGCGTTCCCAGAGACTGGGAGGTTACAAACTCCTGTTTCTGGACAACGTGTTGCTGAGGCTTCGGTCAGTCAAAGAAGGAGCGGTGGAGAAGGTGGCCGTCTGACCGATGCGTTCAGACAATTTTTTGGTCCGCAGCCCCAAGGTATGATCGGTTCCAGCAACCATCGCCAGCGTCTGTTTTACATGGTGCAGGAATACCTAGGGGCAAGATCAGACTTGGAAACCTTTCCCACCGAAAATCCTCTGGGTTACTGGGTCTTGAGGATGGATCACTGGCCAGAGCTTGCACAGTATGCAATTGAGCTACTGGCCTGTCCTGCATCCAGCGTTCTTTCGGAACGCACATTCAGTGCTGCTGGAGGCGTGGTAACCGATCACAGGGTGCGTCTGTCCACTGACTCGGTCGATCGGCTGACCTTCATAAAAATGAATCAGTCTTGGATCACCACCAGCTACCAAGCACCTGATGCTGATGTAACTGAATAATTTTTTTCAGATCCCTTCAAAGACTGCCTATGCTGATGCTGAGTGACTATCCCTGAGTAATTATCCTCTTCCTCCTCAATCATCACGCTGATAGCTTGTAAGAACATTTTTGGTTCTGGGCGCCACCACCAGTGCCTAAGGCACAATTTTTCAGCCCCTGTATAACAGGGGCGTGTAATTACAATTTTTGATGTAATACTTTGCAGCAGGGCTCGTTCCTGCATTCCAACTAGAGTGTCTGTGAGGGGTTGCAGTGTTGTGGCACCAGCACCAGTGCCTAAGGCCCAATTTTTCTGCCCCTGTTCAACAGGGGCATGTAATTACAATTCTTGATCTAATATTTCACAGCAGGGCCCTGTGAGGGCTTACAGTGTTTTGGCCACAGCAACACCTAAGGCCCAAATTTCTGCTGAGTATATAGGGCAGGACCCTACTTTCAAACATCTAACTTACAAACGACTCCTACTTGCAAACGGAAGGAGACAACAGGAAGTGAGATGAAATCTACCCCTAGGAAGGGAAATTCTCTCATGTAAGAGTTAATATGGGAAAACAATTTCTCCTTTCCACTGATGCTTTCCAATCCTTGTTCCACAAAAAAACCCAAATTTTCAAAAAACATTTTTCATTGGGACAAAAAAGTGAGGTGAAATCTTCTGAAGAGGAGGAAAGACGCAAAACAAATGTCACAGGGGTGATAACCCTTCCCTATGTTTTCCAAAAAGCTTAGAAAAGATTTTTTGGCTGGAGCTAAACACGTTAAAAATGTTCAAAATTACAAACAGATTCTACTTAACAACAAACCTACAGTCCCTGTCTTGTTTGCACCGCCTGTATACTGCTGTTCAGAGTATATAGGGACCTTTCCTTATTTTAATTTGGGTGCGGGGTTCCCCTTAATATCCATACAAGACCCAAAGGGCCTGGTAATGGACTGGGGGGTACCCATGCCGTTTGTCTCACTGATTTTCATCCATATTGCCAGGACCCGACATGACATTAAACCCGCAAGCAGTTTTAAATGAGATTTTTTCCTTTAAAAATGACATTTGGTGCAGGGACTGTTCTAAACATGGGAAACACGCGTCACTTTACAGGCATACTATAGACACCCCCCAGGTACGATATTTAAAGGAATATTTCACTTTTTTTTTTTTTACTTTAAGCATCATTAACCACTTGCCGACCGCCTCACGCCTATATACGTGAGCAGAGCGGCACGGGCAGGCAAAATCACGTACCTGAAACGTGATTGCCTTCCCGCGGGTGGGGGGTCCGATCGGACCCCCCCCGGTGCCAGCTGCGGTCGGCATTTGGTTGGAAGCGATGGGAGACGAGGGGGAGGCCATCCGATCGTGGCCCCCCCCTCGCGATCGCTCCCAGCCAATGACAAACATCCCCTGCCTCTGTATAGTACACAGAGGCAGAGGATGTGATGTCATCTCTCCTCGGCTCGGGAGTTTCCGTTCCAGCGCCGAGGGGAGATGACATGTAAGTGCACCAACACTCACACACACACACACACAGTAGAACATGCCAGGCATACCTTACACCCCCGATCGCCCCCCGATCCCCCCCCAATCACCCCCCCCCCCCTGTCACAAACTGACACCAAGCAGGTTTTTTTTTTGTTTTGTTTTTTTTTTCCTGATTACTGCATAGTGTCAGTTTGTGACAGTTAGCAGTGTTAGGGTAGTGACTGTTACCCCCCTGTAGGTCTAGGGTACCCCCCTTACCCCCCCTAATAAAGTTTTAACCCCTTGATCACCCCCCGTCACCAGTGTCGCTAAGCGATCATTTTTCTGATCGCTGTATTAGTGTCGCTGGTGACGCTAGTTAGGGAGGTAAATATTTAGGTTCGCCGTCAGTGTTTTATAGCGACAGGGACCCCCATATACTACCGAATAAATGTTTTAACCCCTTGATTGCCCCCTAGTTAACCCTTTCACCACTGATCACCATATAACCGTTACGGGTGACGCTGGTTAGTTTGTTTATTTTTTATAGTGTCAGGGCACCCGCCGTTTATTACCAAATAAAAGTTTAGCCCCCTGTAGGTCTAGGGTACCCCCCTTACCCCCCCTAATAAAGTTTTAACCCCTTGATTACCCCCTGTCGCCAGTGTCGCTAAGCGATCATTTTTCTGATCGCTGTATTAGTGTCGCTGGTGACGCTAGTTAGGGACGTAAATATTTAGGTTCGCCGTCAGTGTTTTATAGCGACAGGGACCCCCATGTACTACCTAATAAATGTTTTAACCCCTTGATGGCCCCCTAGTTAACCCTTTTACCACTGATCACCGTATAACAGTTACGGGTGACGCTGGTTAGTTTGTTTATTTTTTATAGTGTCAGGGCACCCGCCGTTTATTACCGAAAAAAGGTTTAGCCCCCTGATCGCCCGGCGGTGATATGCGTCGCCCTAGGCAGCGTCAGATTAGCACCAGTACCGCGAACACCCATGCACGCACCGTACACGCACCGTACACCTCCCTTAGTGGTATAGTATCTGAACGCATCAATATCTGATCCGATCAGATCTATACTGGCGTCCCCAGCAGTTTAGGGTTCCCAAAAACGCAGTGTTAGCGGGATCAGCCCAGATACCTGCTAGCACCTGCGTTTTGCCCCTCCGCCCGGCCCAGCCCAGCCCACCCAAGTGCAGTATCGATCGATCACTGTCACTTTTTTTTGTAGCGTTTTGGTGAACTGGCAAGCACCAGCGGCCTAGTACACCCCGGTCGTAGTCAAACCAGCACTGCAGTAACACTTGGTGACGTGGCGAGTCCCATAAGTGCAGTTCAAGCTGGTGAGGTGGCAAGCACAAGTAGTGTCCCGCTGCCACCAAAAAGACAAACACAGGCCCGTCGTGCCCATAGTGCCCTTCCTGCTGCATTCGCCAATCCTAATTGGGAACCCACCGCTTCTGCAGCGCCCGTACTTCCCCCATTCACATCCCCAACCAAATGCAGTCGGCTGCATGAGAGGCATTTATATATCCTCCCAAGTACCCCTACCCAACGAACCCCCCCAAAAAAGATGTTGTGTCTGCAGCAAGCGCGGATATAGGCGTGACACCTGCTATTATTGTCCCTCCTGTCCTGACAATCCTGGTCTTTGCATTGGTGAATGTTTTGAACGCTACCATTCACTAGTTGAGTATTAGCGTAGGGTACAGCATTTCACAGACTAGGCACACTTTCACAGGGTCTCCCAAGATGCCATCGCATTTTGAGAGACCCGAACCTGGAAGCGGTTACAGTTATAAAAGTTACAGTTACAAAAAAAAAGTGTAAAAAAAAAAAAAAAAACACAAACAAAAATAAAAAAAAATAGTTGTCGTTTTATTGTTCTCTCTCTCTATTCTCTCTCTCTATTGTTCTGCTCTTTTTTACTGTATTCTATTCTGCAATGTTTTATTGTTATTATGTTTTATCATGTTTGCTTTTCAGGTATGCAATTTTTTATACTTTACCGTTTACTGTGCTTTATTGTTAACCATTTTTTTGTCTTCAGGTACGCCATTCACGACTTTGAGTGGTTATACCAGAATGATGCCTGCAGGTTTAGGTATCATCTTGGTATCATTCTTTTTAGCCAGCGGTCGGCTTTCATGTAAAAGCAATCCTAGCGGCTAATTAGCCTCTAGACTGCTTTTACAAGCAGTGGGAGGGAATGCCCCCCCCCCACCGTCTTCCGTGTTTTTCTCTGGCTCTCCTGTCTCAACAGGGAACCTGAGAATGCAGCCGGTGATTCAGCCAGCTGACCATAGAGCTGATCAGAGACCAGAGTGGCTCCAAACATCTCTATGGCCTAAGAAACCGGAAGCTACGAGCATTTTATGACTTAGATTTCGCCGGATGTAAATAGCGCCATTGGGAAATTGGGGGAGCATTTTATCACACCGATCTTGGTGTGGTCAGATGCTTTGAGGGCAGAGGAGAGATCTAGGGTCTAATAGACCCCAATTTTTTCAAAAAAGAGTACCTGTCACTACCTATTGCTATCATAGGGGATATTTACATTCTTACATACATTCTTCTTACATACTTTCCAAAATGGGGTCATTTGGGGGGGTTTTGTACTGCCCTGCCTTTTTAGCACCTCAAGAAATGACATAGGCAGTCATAAACTAAAAGCTGTGTAAATTCCAGAAAATGTACCCTAGTTTGTAGACGCTATAACTTTTGCGCAAACCAATAAATATACGCTTATTGACATTTTTTTTACCAAAGACATGTGGCCGAATACATTTTGGCCTAAATGTATGACTAAAATTTAGTTTATTGGATTTTTTTTATAACAAAAAGTAGAAAATATCATTTTTTTTCAAAATTTTCAGTCTTTTTCCGTTTATAGCGCAAAAAATAAAAACGGCAGAGGTGATCAAATACCATCAAAAGAAAGCTCTATTTGTGGGAAGAAAAGGACGCAAATTTCGTTTGGGTAGAGCATTGCATGACCGCGCAATTAGCAGTTAAAGTGACGCAGTGCCGAATTGTAAAAAGTGCTCTGGTCAGGAAGGGGGTAAATCCTTCCGGGGCTGAAGTGGTTAAAATCACTGCTCCCGAAAAAACGGCCGTTTTTAAAAGTTTTTTTTGCATTGATACATGTCCCCTGGGGTAGGACCCGGGTCCCCACACCCTTTTTAGGACAATACCATGCAAATTAGCCTTTAAAATGAGCACTTTTGATTTCGAACGTTCGAGTCCCATAGACGTCAATGGGGTTCTAACGTTCGTGCGAACTTGCGGTCCGTTCGCGGGTTCTGGTGCGAACCGAACCGGGGGGTGTTCGGCTCATCCCTAGTGATCATACACTTGATTTTCAGGACTTGGTTATAAGATCCACGTTAGAAAGAGTCTAGTGGCGGGGCATGGGGGGTAGATTTGGATAGGATGCACAAGGGTGACAAATATTTCTACCCTATCCATAGCAGCAGTGGACCAGTTGAAACTTTCCAATTTCTGGTTGAAAAAGGGAATGTGAGATTATCTCTATAAGACTTAAGTAAAATGGGGATATCAACAGTGGCTTATTAATAGAGCCTTTGCAATAGCCTCCAAGAAAGAAAGATCACAACTGTTAAACAACAGGGGGGAATAAGTATAGGAAGAAAAAGGATAGATTGATATCCGGTGCTGGAGCGATACTGAAGAATGATATCTCTCATAGACATGTGCATTCGTTTTCGTCCAAATGCATTTTCATCCGAATTTCGGGTATTTGTTATCGAACGTGCAGAATCCGAAAACCAAAAGATCCAACATAAACAAATGCTTTGTTTTCGTTGTGACAACAGTTCGATATAGATAGGAGATTCGACATGACGCTGACAATACGATCTGTGTCCATCGAGCCTGTGGTCGAATGTACCTAACCTTAGCTCTATTAGTCCAAGATTATTCAACATAGAGAGAAAAGATTCGACATGAAGATTCGACGAAGCAGTCGCCACGAGCAGACATTTATGGTCAAATGCTCCGCCCATAGGCTATAGAAGAATTCTAATGTTGGTTGACTAGTAATTCTACTATAGCTTGTAGGCGGAACATTCGACCGGAAATGTACAATTGCGGCGTCGTACAGTTTAGCTGCTCCGTCAAATCTTCTTAGAACATTCAACAGACACCATAAGCCTTCAATGACAGATTCAACCTTAATTATTTTGGATTTTCGGACGAATGCATATTTTAACAAAACAAAATAAATAAAAACGAATTTCGGGAGTAACTAAAATTTATTTTTCGGACGAAAACAAAATTCCGAAACAAAATATCTCATTGTGCACATGTCTAATCTCTCATTGTACCCAAAATCCTGTGACTTTTGTCACAATGTTTTCACAAGAATTTAATTCCGTAAAAAGGATCATCTCTAATTATCTACCAGTCCTACTTGCTGATCCTGGTTTGGCCCTCGTCCTGTCCACAGGATGTAGTTTCTCTAGCCGATGCTCCAAAACTCTGGGTTACATCTTGTCCCCTAGCCTCTTTTTATCCACCGCTTGAAATAGGACATATATATATATATATGTGGATTAAACACTTGCCGTTTTTGTGTCAGGCATATAAAGGAACATGTGTAGTATCTTGTACTACAGGCAAAAAAGTTTAACATTCAAAACTACATTAATTGCAACACCACAAAATGTAGATTTACCTTATTGAATGCACAACATGTAAACTGCAATATGTAGGTAGCACTACTCACCCATTACGGGTTAGAATTACTGAGCACTACCACGGAGCCTCCTACAGTAGTGATAAAGGTTTGTCGAACATCTTAAAACATTTCAAACATATTCACAATGGCAATGTTGGTTCTTTTCAATTTAGTGACTTAGAGGGGGTTAAAGGTTCCCGGAAGGGAGGTGATGTCCACCACAAACTGCTTAAACAAAAGGTGTGGTGGATTTTCACCTTGCAAACTAGAGTTCCTACTGGTATGAACTATAGGTATAACGTAGAATTTTTTTGAAATAATACAATGCTTGCTCTATAATATGTAATACATTTATGGCCTACACATTATACACAACTGCCTGTCAGACTATACTAGTATGCAAGCGGCTTATATTTCACGCACAGCTTTGCTGCGGCAGAATGGCACGGGTGGGCGAAACGACATTACCTTACATTACCCCCTAGGTGGCCGCGAGAATCGGATTCGTTTCAGAATCGACCAGTCTCCAGGCCCAGGCCAATGATTTCTGGCCTGGACCTGCTGATGAGTTCTGACGAATGAAATGCTTCCCCTGCCTGTAAGTGTAAACACAGGCAGGGGAAGTGATGTCATCTCCCTCTCTGGAATTATTTTCTGTTCCAGAGAGAGGACATCCAAACTTGAGTTGCACCAACACTACACTGACCTATACTGATGTAGGCACACATTTCACCCCCTGATCCCCCCCCCCCCTAGTTAACCCCTTCACTCCCTGTCACTGGGTGCAGTATTCATATTTTTCTTTGATCACTGTACTGGTGTCATTTGTGAAACTAATCAGCATTAGGGTACTTAATAGTAGGCTCAGATCGGTCTAGGGACCCCTCCTAAACCCCCCTAATATAGGTTTAACCCCTTGATCACCCTGTCACCAGTGATCACTGTATTAGTGTCACGGGTGATGCTGGTTAGTTCGTTATTTTTTTATAGCGTCAGGGCACCTGCTATAGATTACCTAGTAAAAGGTTTAACCCCCTGATCACCCGGTGGGTGATATCAGTTAGGTTTTAGCATCAGTTAGGGTCTGCGTCGCCCCAGGCAGAGTCAGATTAGTGCCAGTAGCGCCAACACCCATACACACACCATACACCTCCCTTAGTAGTATAGTGTCTGAACGGATCAATATCTTTGATCTGATCAGAACTATATTAGTGTCTCCAATAGTTTAGGGTTCCCAAAAATGCAGAGTTAGCGGGATCAGCCCAAATACCTGCTAGCACCTGCGTTTAGCCCCTCCGCCCAACCCACCCAAGTGCAGTATCAATCGATCACCTTCACTTACAAAGTCAGGCCTGAACCCTGTGAATACTAACAGTTTTTTTGGTAGCATTTGAAGCAGTCGCTGACAGTCGGGTGCTCTTTTTTCCTGTGAGTCTCACTAGTTGTACTAGTAAATTTAGAGGCCAAAATGTCCAATCAAAGGTACACTAGTGAAGAGGCCTACTCTTTCTAAGCATGACAGATGAGAGTGAAGAGGAACTCGCCCTTCTGTCAGATTCAGGCTCAGAATACGAACCTGTGGACAGCAGCGGCACCCTGACATATAGCTCCAACAACAAATAGTGGTCCATGCCAAGGTACTAGTGCTGCTCATCCTTCTGGTGAACTGGCAAGCACCAGTGGCCTAGTACATCCTGGTCGTACATCCAGCACTGCAGTAACAGATAGAGACAAAGGACTAGATAATGGGATTATTGCGGTGCCAAAAATACAACAAAACAAGTACTAAAATTAAATCAATTTATTACAAAAATCACTTAAAAAAACCACAAGTACATTATATACACAGTATAAGTTACAAAATGGAGCATAGGCAGATGTTTACAACCAGTGGATGGAAGAATCTCACAAATAATCCCTAATAATTCGCCAATACATTGGCTTCATCAGGGGATATAACAGGTTGTAATTCTATAAAAAGAAAATTTCATATTAGTATAACAAGATATACTGAATATAGTGAAAGACAGCGTTGTGCAGGTTACTAACACGAATGCAGGGAGACTAGACAAATGTGATGGCACTGCAGACACTGCAGTAACACTTGGTGATGTGCCGAGTCCCATAAGTGCAGTTCAAGCAGGTGAGGTGGCTAGCACAACTAGCGTCCCACAGCCACCAAGAAGACAACAATACAGGCCCGTCGAGCCCATTGTGCTCTTCCTGCTGCATTTACCAATCCGAATTGGGAGACCACCACTTCTGCAGCACCCATACTTCCCCCATTCACTGGCCAACCCGGAATTCAGGTGGAAACAGTTGATTTTATGTCACTTAATTTTTATTTGCTGTTTTTCACGGAATATCTCTATAGATCTATTGTGGACCACAGCAATTTGTATGCTGGTCAATTCATCGCCGCTAATAGCCCCAGTTGACCCTTGCCAGAGATTGGAGACCTATTATGGTCTCCGAATTTAAGACCTTCCTGGGCCTATCCCTTCTCATGGGCATAACTAACAAAAGTGAGTTGCGGTCATATTGGTCCACTGACCCAATTCAACATATGCCCTTGTTCTCTGCCTCCATGACCAGGACACAATACGAGCAGATCTTGCGGTTAATGCATTTCAATGACAATGAACTCGGTTGTCCTCGGGGTGACCCTGAATACGATCGGCTCTACCAAATTTGGTCCCTAGTCTTGTTTACTCCTGAAGTTGTCTGCGTTGAGACCCTGATTAAGTTTTCTGGCTGCTTGTCGTTCAAACAGTATCTTCCCAGCAAGCGTGCCAGATATGGGGTCAAGATGTATAAGCTCTGTGACAGGGCAACAGGCTATACATATAGTTTTATGGTTTACGAGGGAAGAGATAGTTACGAAGAGCCGGAGAACTGCCTAGACTACATAGGGAGCGCTGGTAAGATTGTGTGGGACTTGGTGTCACCCTTATTCGGAAAGGGGTACCACTTGTATGTGGACATTACACAAGCGTGCCACTTTTTAGTGACTTGTTTGATCATGGAATTGGCGCATGTGGTACTGTGCGATCTATTCGCTGGGGCTTACCACATCGGCTTTTAGATTCCCATCTTAGGCTGGGGGAGAGAGCCTGCTTGAGATGTAATAATTTGCTCACTGTGAAGTGGAGGGATAATAAGAATGTTTTCGTTCTGTCCTCTCTTCACGCAGACATGACGGTCCAAATTCAAACTGCGTGTTGTGGAGAAACCCCTCTGTGTCCATGAATACAACCTTAACATGGGATGGGTGGACCTCAACGACCAGTTGTTGGCACCGTACCTAATTGTCCGTAAGGCCAGAGGCTGGTATAAAAAAAAAAAAAAAAAAAAGTGTCTGTATATTTATTCCAATTGGCTCTGCTGAATGCTTATCTGCTATACAAAGCTTAAGGACGAACTGGATCCTTCCTTAAATTCCAGGAAGAGATCACAGCCCTTCTGTGTTCAGATGGTGCCGTGGCCTAGCTTCCCAATCCAAATTCAGTGAGCCAGCTGCATGAGAGGCATTTTCCATATGTCCTCCCTGGTATCCCTACCCAAGGAAATCCCCAAAGAAGATGTTGTGTCTGCAGAAAATGCAAATATAGGTGTGACACCTGCTTTTATTGTCCCTCCTGTCCTGACCAATCTGGTCTTTGCATTGGTGAATGTTTTGAACGCTACCACACACTAGTGGAGTATTAGCGTAGGGTACAGCTTTGCACAGTCCTAGGGCGCACTTACACAGAATCTTGAAAGATGAGATGGCCATCACATTTTGAGACCCTAATCTGGAATGTTTACAGTTTATATAAAAGTGCAAGGAAAAAAAACAAAAACACAAAAATAATAAAAAAAGCCAAAAATAGTTGTGGTTTTATTTTTCTTCTCTATTGCTCTCTCCCATCCGATGGGCCTGCAGCTTATCCCACACTGCAGGCTGTGTCCCCGCCTCCCTCTCCTCCAGATGTCGGCATCTCCTGCTCTGTAGTCAAAGAAGCCGCGCGGGGGGAAGGGGGCATGTACACTGTTTTCCCATTGGCTGAGGAGGTAGTGGAGGGGCAGGGTAACTATAACCTCTGAAATTTTACATCAAAATTATGTCGGTGTCAGACATTTCAAGGACAGATGTAAAAAAACACTGATTTTTACAATCGGTCTCTGGTTTTACTGAGGCTGGCAACCCTGATGAGGCCCCCTAGTGGACAGTGCAGAGTGCCTGAATGGTCAGCCCGCCCCTGTTATTGTATACCTGTTGAGGATGCATCAGTGTTTAAGGATTTAATTAACAAAGTTTTGGAAACTCAATCCAAGTTGTACATTGCGCTAGCATGCCATTTTGCAACCTGCCATAGTTATATCAGTCTGTCAAACCTTAGGGGAATGCACTCGACTTACATAAAAAGACCTAGCAACATTCTTTACTAACCCTTTATTGGTAGTTCGCTTAGAGCTTATGCCTTCAGGCAACGCTGTATCCTGGCCCAGGCCTAGGGCAGCATGGAAAGAATCCCCGCCAGCTTGTGTTACACTGTTAGTGTAGCGCCAGTCTTATGGGGCGGACTGGGCTGAGAGGAAAATTGGTCTAGTGCCCCCATAAAGCGGCCGCACTGCTTCCTGTATGCGGGCAGCCGGCATTCCGCAACTGTGGGGGGGGGGGGCGCTTCTCATTTTGGACTGTCCTATCATCCTGGACCACAGACCTTCCTCACTGTGCTATAGGTTTTCTGCTGCACCATTGGCATGGTTATATCTTCTTAGTCCTCTCCATAAAATTATCAGAAATTTGTGCTTAAAGTAGAACTGTAGGTAACACTTTTTTTCATTTTGGATAGAATAAGGGAGGGTTATAGCCCCTGTCAGTTTATTTTTTACCACCCCTGTCCCATTGTAGAGATTTCCCTTCACTTCCTGCCCCATAGCCAAACAGGAAGTGAGAGTAAATCTATGCAAATTAAGGGAATCCATTGCCCCCCCCCCCCCACAGGCCCTCAGAACTAGTGTCCCCACTTGAAAATTTCAGGGTGGGTCTTAAACAGTAAGGAGTGTGGCCTTGGCAGGAAGGGATGGGCCATATTTAAATTAGAGGGTGCATGAGTTTAGTCAGGCCTAGGGCAGCACAAAACCTAAATACACACTGCCTTCAGCTATACACTATTGTGTAGGTGAATAAGAACAAGTAAACCGCGCTAAATATGAGTCCAATTGCCATTCAGTGAAATAAATTTCAAATAAGTCCAGAATGATGCAATAAATTCTTCTAAGTGATGAAGTGAAAAAACTGTGTGGTGAACTGCTTACCAGAACGTAAGCCAAGTCAGACAGATGGCTTAAAACCCAGCCTGGGCCTTTCGGAGCACTCCAAGATGGGCAGAATCCGTCAAGCTCATGCAGCAGAACGGGTCCACATAGGTTTAACAAATAAAAATACAAAGACCATAGCGTGATACTGACAAAAATATGTTAAATCAAAAAAAGAGAGAGTGTTTACACAAAATAATCATGAAAATCATAGGTGCACCCTGAATGCATAGCCAATCCAGGGGCGTGAAGAAAAAAAGAAGGTGACATGCAGCGTGCAATAGGTGGTGTCCTTGGAATTAGGATATAACACACCAAATATATCTGTTTACCAGAAATAAATTGAACAGGCGGACAAAAATCAAAGCAGGGAGAACACCCGGTGCACAGACACAAGAGGCCGCTTACCAGATGGTAAACTGGTGAGAGTATAAACAGCGGTAGGCTTATTGCCTCTGTGTAACCCAGAATATAATCTTGATTGAACCTATAGGGGTTCCTGCTCACCAGAAGATCGACTGGAAAAAGCCAAAAACGAAACTGTGGCGGAGTCACCGCGATCCCGTCCTGGCAGGCTCTTCACAGGCTCAGATTGGGTATAATTTGATTCGCGGAGGCATCACCGATGATGGACGACCAGCCGCCGGGCCCGGCGGAGAATCCGATTCCGGAACGACTCTGGAAGGCTGGAGACTGAGGCGGCCAGCACTAGGGATGAGCCGAACACCCCCCCGGTTCGGTTCGCACCAGAACCTAAGTTTTATGTGTTGATCTTGTCTTGGCCTCTTGCTATTCTGACTTTTGAAGACCTTTTTTGCTTCAAAAGTCAGAATAGCAAGAGGCCAAGACAAGATCAACAAGAAGAATTTATTGCATCATTCTGGACTTATTTGAAATTTATTTCACTGAATGGCAATTGGACTCATATTTAGCGCGGTTTACTTGTTCTTATTTATTCTGTTGGTGGGCCCCACTTATAACCGCAGCTTATTGAACTTTATTTTTTGACACTTGTATTAAGGTGTCGTTTTATTTATTATTTTTTATTCACAATCTTTGTTTCTTCACTGATATTTAATTTTTTCCAAGCGCAATTTTGTTTGTTTCTATTGTGTAGGTGGGTTGGTTGATATTGCATGTTTTGTTTCCCCTGGGAGTCTCCTGCTATATAGGTAAGAGAGAGAAGGGAAGACATCCCTACCCAATATCTTGTCCAGGAAAAGCTATGACAAGAGATTCTTAAAAGGAATGGATAAGAAACTGTAATGCCCCGTACACACGGTCGGACATTGATCGGACATTCCGACAAAAAAATCCTAGGATTTTTTCCGACGGATGTTGGCTCAAACTTGTCTTGCATACACACAGTTACACAAAGTTGTCGGAAAATCCGATCATTCTGAACGCGGTGACGTAAAACACGTACGTCGGGACTATAAACGGGGCAGTAGCCAATAGCTTTCATCTCTTTATTTATTCTGAGCATGCGTGGCACTTTGTGCGTCGGATTTGTGTACACACGATCGAAAATTCCGACAACGGATTTTGTTGTCGGAAAATTTTATAGCCTGCTCTCAAACTTTGTGTGTCGGAAAATCCGATGGAAAATGTGTGATGGAGCCTACACACGGTCGGAATTTCCGACAACAAGGTCCTATCACACATTTTCCGTCGGAAAATCCGACCGTGTGTACGGGGCATAAAAGAAACAAATGTTTATAGACTGGCCTGGTAGGCAAAAATCTATGAAGTCACCCATGACTGAATTTTACCACAGGATAAAGCAATAATGTTACTGGGATGTAAACACGTTGAAAAAAAAAATTGATTATTTAGCTTGGAAACGAAAAAATAGCCCGCACAAGAGCCAATGATATGATTCTAACCAATCTTGGGAACCCAGTGTTTAAAATTTGTGAGTGTATTGCTGATTGTGGGTATGGTCAAATATTTAATAATCAATTTTAAAAAGGCAGAAAAGACACAAGTGTGTACATCTGCGATCACCTGCAGTAGGCAGCGTGCTATTCACATATAGCTGTTAATCCGAGCAGCAGGAATCCGTTCATTTCTGTCACTGAAATTTTCGCCAAGAGTAAACGCCAGTGCAAATACAACCTCAGCAAATAACACAGTAGTTACTGACAAATTGGTGAAAAAGTTAAATGCTTTGGGCCTTTATCCATCGCTGTGCTCAAGGATTATGGATTTCCTGACAGGTCACAAATCGTGAGAATAGGATAACAGAAGTCTAATACTATTATGAATAGTGGGGTACCACAGGGATGTGTGTTGAGTCAGGACCTGTTTACATTGTTTACGCATGACTGTACTCCCATACATTCGCCTAACACTCTAGTGAAGTTTGCTGATGACACCACTTTAATGGGACTCTTATGAGATAATAAGGAGACAGCTCATACTCAGGAAATTCAACATTTGGTTGAGTGGTGTACAGAAAAGGATTTAATACTAAATACGGCAACAACTAAAGAAATAATAGTGGATTGTAGGAGATCAAGAAAGATCAACCATTGCCCAGTTTATATAGGTGTTGAGGAGTTGGAAAGGGTGGACACTATTACATTTTTGGGAGTGCATTTTACGAGTTGTTATAGTCTCAAAATACTTTTGTGTGAAAAAAGCACAGCAGAGACTGTTTTCCCTTCGGAGCCTGGATTGCCCTTAAGGCTTCTGATCAGTTTCTATCCTTGCACCATTGAGAGTATTCTTCTCCACTGTGCTGTAGTGTGGTACTCCAGCTTCAGGGCGGAGGATAAAAAGTGCCTGTCTCGTGTGATGAAAACAGCACAGCGGATCATAGGTGTGGAGTTACCAAATGTGGACACAGCATATGCAAGCCGATTAAAAAAGCTGGCAAAAGCTATTAGTAGTGATCCAACCCACCCAGGTTACAGTGTATTTGTCCCATCGCCATCAGGAAAAAGATATAGAGCACTTAAAACGCACACTAATCGCTTAAAGTATAGTTTGTTTTTTTTTCCCTAGGGCTGTATTGTCCATAACCCCACCAGGTACCGCGCTTTAGGAATTTGATGTGGAATTTACATTTTTTAAATAACATTTTAGATTTTGATATATTTTAACAGATATGTGGGCATGTGCTAAGAGTATATATGTGTGGTTTTGTTGAGAAGTGTTCTATTTCTGTTGTAAAGAGTATGCTGATAAATTTTGTTGTATGTATACAATGAGAAAGTATATTATCTTATAAAAAACATTATGCCATCTATCCATCTATCATGTAAAGCTGGTCATACATACATGACTCCCTTGCCACACATTCGTGGTTGATGCAGGGATCTTTCCTGCTGCATCACTGTATTCGGACAGCTGGACTCCCCCGCAGTCAGTATAAACTGATCAGCGCTGCAGCAAATTTGTTGATCGAAGCAAAAATTTCCTGCAAGCCCAATCATGAGAAGTTATTGCTAGATCGGCTTATGAATAGGAACCCGAATGAATTTCATTCCATCTGCATGGCCAGCTTTACTCTGTTATAAAACTTATTTGCATTGTAAACATTTATGGTATTTACTTTCATAGTATGAGGACTATGTATTAAGATTTGAATCTATCAATTGATACAAAGTCGGCCAAAACATGGTAATTTGTAAATTCTGCACTTTGAACTTTACTATCAGCCTTGAATAAAGACACATATGTTAGTAAGCAGGCCCGGATTGGCCATAGGGCAAACCGGGCAAATGCCCGGTGGGCCGGGGCCGCCGGGCTGCATGTTCATGCTTGCAGGGACAAGGCAGGCTGCTCTTTAAGCCCGCGCCAGTCCCCCGGCCTTTCCGCGGCCGCCCGGCTTCCAATTCAGCTCAGGCTCAGCCATCGGCAACAGGGGGATGGAAACATGAAGGGGGGAGGAGCTAGAGGAGACACCTCTCCATGGCCGCCAGTATAGTTCAGCCGTTCGAGCTGGGGGGCGTGACCACGAAGGGGAGAGGAGTCTGCTGCAGGCGGATCAAAGAGAACGAAGGTAAGTGTGGCGCCCTGTAACCTGAATAGGAGGAGCGGTGGGGGGTGGCTGCATATAGAAGAATTATTCTCTCCATCTTCCTCCCGCAGTCTCTGAATGCCTGCCTCTGCTCCTCTCCCTCTCGCAGGCTGTCAGGTACTGCGGGAGGAAGATGGAGAGAATAATTCTTCTATATGCAGCCACCCCCCACCGCTCCTCCTGTCCTGCTTATCTCTGCTGCCCCCAGTGTTCTCTACCCCCCACAGTGCTCTCCACCTCCCCCATGCTCTCTGCTGCCCCTCTGTGCCCTCTGCTTCTCTCCATGTGCTCTCCACCTCCCACCCTGTGATATCTACCTCCCCCATGCTCTCCGCTGCCCCCTGTGCCCTCCACCTCTCCCCCAGTGCTATCCAGCCCCCGCTGTGCTCTCCACCTCCCCCCATGCTCTACGCTGCCCCCCTGTGCCCTCCGCCTCTCCCCCTGTGCTCTTCACCTCCCCCATGCTCTCCGCTGCCCCCCCTGCCCTCCACTTCTCCCCCAGTGCTATCCAGCCCCCCCCTGTGCTCTCCACCTCCCACCCTGTGATATCTACCTCCCCCATGCTCTCCGCTGCCCCCTGTGCCCTCCACTTCTCCCCCAGTGCTATCCAGCCACCCCTGTGCTCTCCACCTCCCACCCTGTGATATCTACCTCCCCCATGCTCTCCGCTGCCCCCTGTGCCCTCCACTTCTCCCCCAGTGCTATCCAGCCCCCCCTGTGCTCTCCACCTCCCCCCATGCTCTACGCTGCCCCCCTGTGCGCTCCGCCTCTCCCCCTGTGCTCTTCACCTCCCCCAATGCTCTCCTTTCCCCCCATTGCTCTCCAGCCCCCCCAGTGCTCTCCACCTCCCTTCTGTGCTCTCCACCTCCCCCCATGCTCTATGCTGCCCCCCTGTGCCCTCTGTCTCTCCCCCTGTGCTCTCCACTACCCCCCTGTGCCCTCCGTCTCTCCCCCTGTGCTCTCCACTACCCCCCTGTGCCCTCCGTCTCTCCCCCTGTGCTCTCCACTACCCCCCTGTGCCCTCCGTCTCTCCCCCTGTGCTTTCCACTGCCCCCTGTGATATCCACCTCCCCCATGCTCTCCACTGCCCCCCTGTGCCCTCCACTTCTCCCCCAGTGCTCTCCAGCCCCCCCTGTGCTCTCCACCTCCACCCAGTGCTCTCTAGTCCCCCGTGCTATCCAGCCCCCGTGCTCTCCTCCTCCCTTCTGTGCTCTTAACATCCCCCATGCCCTATGCTGCCCCCCTGTTCCCTCCGCCTCTCCCCCTGTGCTTTTCACCTCCCCCCATGCTCCACGCTGCCCCCCGTGCCCTCTGCCTCTCCCCCTGTGCTCTCCACCTCCCCCTGGGCTCTTCACCTCCCCCCAATGCCCCCAGCCCCCCCAGTGCTCTCTAGCACCCCCCCAGTGCTCTCCAGCCCCCCTGTTCTCTCCACCTCCCTCCTGTGCTCTCCACCTCCCCCATGCTCTCTGATGCCCCCCTGTGCCCTCCACTTCTCCCCCAGTGCTCTCCAGCCCACCCAGTGCCCTCTAGCTCCCCCGTGGTATCTAGCCCCCCTGTCTCTCCTCCTCCCTTCTGTGCTCTCCACATCCCCCATGCTCTATGCTGCCCTCCTGTGTCCTCCGCCTCTCCCCCTGTGCTTTTTCACCTCCTCCCATGCTCTACGCTGCCCCCCTGTGCCCTCTGTCTCTCCTCCTGTGCTCCCCACCTCCCCCATGCTCTATGCTGCCCCCCTGTGCCCTCTGCCTCTCCCCCAGTGCTCTTTAGCCCTCCCAGTGCTCTCCAGCCCCCCTGTGATCTCCACCTCCCCCATGCTCTACGCTGCCCCCCTGTGCCCTACGCCTCTCCCCCAGTGCTCTCCAGCGCCCCCATTGATCTCCGCCTACCCCCTGTGCTCTCCACCTCCTCCCATGCTCTCTGCTGCCCCCCTGTGCCCTCCGCCTCCCCCCAGTGCTCTACAGCCCCCCAGTGATCTCCACCTCCCCCCTGTGCTCTCCACCTCCCCCCTGTGCTCTCCACCCCATGCTCTCCTGCCCTCCCTGTGCTTTACGCCCCACCCTGTGTTTTTGCTTCCCCCTGTGCTCTCCAACCCCCCACCCCCTGTGCTCTCCAGCCCCCCATGCTCTCCGGCCCCCTTGTGCTCTCCTCTTCCTCCCTGTGTTCTCTGCCTCTCCCCCATGCTCTCCGCCTCCCCCCACAGTGCTCTCCAGCCCCCCTGTGGTCTCGCCCCACCCCATGTTCTCAAAGTTCTTCCCTGTGCTCTCTGCCCCACCTGCTTTCCCTGTCCCCCTCACCCCCCGCACCTTTGCCGGGTTTCCCCCTCCCCTCTCCTGGGGGATCCGTCAGGATGGAGAGTGGGGAAGGGGCCGGTTAAGATGTCATGGGCTGCTCATTCCAAAATGCCCGGGCCTATTTTTTGTCCCAGTCCGGGCCTGTTAGTAAGGAAGGTAATTCACTGGACTTGAACTTTGGCTTACCTGTGAAATCTGTAAAACATTCCCTGATGCTTACCTCATGCGAACAATTGGGAACTTCCATTACTGCCATGGAAGTGTGACACTGAGTCATAGTCTGAGCACAAAACTGTCCAGCTAATCTAACTTTTTTGTTTACACAAATTGGCAAGTAAATGTAGCAATTGCAAAATCAGTAAGGCCCCTTTCACACGAGAGGTCCGATCAGGCCTGGCTGTCCGTTTTCAGTCAAATCTGATTGTACGCCCCTTCTCTTCTATGGAGTGCCAAATATAACCGGACTTGTGTCTGCTCAGGCCCCTTGCAAACGCTAAGTCCAATGGGGTCCGGCTGTCTGTTTCTCAGCCAGACCTGATAGGACCTTCCATTCATCTCTATTGAGCGCCGCATGTAAATGTAAATGTGTCCGTTTACACCCGGCTACCTCTGGGTCCGATCCGATAAAAAAAAAAAAAAAAAAAGGAAGGGGATCTGCTCCCCTCCGGCTGGGCAGATCGGATCAGAGGGCAGTCATGTGTAAATGGACAGATGGTCAATTTACATCCAGCTGCCCATAAAGCAGAACGAGCTGTGCAAAACTGGATTCGGCCCGTGTGAAAGGGGCCCAACAGGTAAAGTAGGAAAAGGACTAAAAAAATTACATCTTTGAGGGGTTTTGTGCTAATTTACACTTACATCTCCATCTCTATTGGCTTGAAATACAGTGCCTTGAAAAAGTATTCATACCTCTTGACATTTTCCTCATTTTGTCATGTTACAACTAAAAACGTAAATGTATTTTATTGGGATTTTATGTGATAGACCAACACAGTGAAGTGGAAAGAAAATGATAAATGGTTTTCAACATTTTTTACAAATAAATATGTGAACAGTGTGGAGTGCATTTGTATTCAGCCCCCTTTTCTCTAATACCCCTAACTAAAATCTAGTGGAACCAATTGCCTTCAGAAGTCACCTAATTAGTAAATAGTGTCCACTTGTGTGTAATTAAATCTCAGTATGAATACAGCTGTTCTGTGATGCCCTCATCTCACCGAGCACTGTTCAAGCCATCATCCAAAACTGGAAAGAGTATGGCACAACTGCAAACCTACTAAGACTTGGCAGTCCACCTAAACTGAGAGGCCGGGCAAGGAGAGCATTAATCAGAGAAGCAGCCAAGAGGCCCATGGTAACTCTGGAGGAGCTGCAGAGAGCCACAGCCCAGGTGAGAGAATTTGTCCACAGGACAACCATTAGTGCACTCCACAAACCTGGCCTTTATGGAATAGAGTAGCAAGAAGAAAGCCATTCTTCAAAGAAAGTCATAAGAAGTCCTGTTTGCAGTTTGCGAGAAGCAATGTGGGGGACACAGCAAACATGTAGAATAAGGTGCTTTGGTCAGATGAGACCAAAATTTTACTTTATGGCTGGAAAGAAAAACGCTATGTGCAGCAGAAAACTAACACTACACATCACCCTAAACACACCATCCCCACCGTGAAACATGGTGGTGGCAGCATCATGTTGTGGGGATGATTTTCTTCAGCAGGGACAGGGAAGCTGGTCAGAGTTCATGGGAAGATGAAAACCTGTTGGAGTCTGCAAAAGACTTGAGACTGGGGTGGAGGTTCACCTTCCAGAAGGACAATGACTCTAAACATACAGTCAGAGCTACAATGGAATGGTTTAGATCAAAGCGTAGTCATGTGTTAGAATGGCCCAAAGTCCAGACCTAAATTCAATTGAGAATCTGTGGCAAAAATTGCTGTTCACAGACACTCTCCATCCAATCTGACAGAGCTTGAGCTATTTTGAAAAGAAGAATGGGCAAAAATATCACTCTCTAGATGTGCAAAGCTGGTAGAGACATACTAAAAAAGACTTGCAGCTGTAACTGCAGTGAAAGGTGGTTCTACAAAGTAATGACTCAGGGGAGCTGAATACAATTGCACGGCACATTTTTAACATATTTATTTGTAAAACATTTTAAAAAACACTTATTTTCCTTCCACTTAACAATTATCTGCCACTTTGTGTTAGTCTATCACATAAAATCTCAAGGGGTATGAATACTTTTTCAAGACACTGTATCAGCTCAGATCAGCAAAGCAAATCTGGCCCTGTAAAGGTGAAAATGCTCATGTAATTATACAGATTAGCAGAGAGAGAAGACCAGAATTAAAAAAAAAAAATCATAGCATGATTTGAAGTTATCAATTCATCTAAATGCAAGTCAATAACGCAGTTTGGGGAAATGTGTTTAACCTTTTGTTAGGGAAGGATAGGCATTCTTCAAGTGTGTGTGACATTTGTTCAAAACAGCTGCCCAGTTGGCCATTGAGATTGTAGAGGTTTCCCCTGTGTTTAGGAAACGCTTTTTAATGTCTAGTATGCAAAGAAATAGCTCTATCTCTAGTAGAAGTGTTAGTAGTATTTGGAAATATCCAACCTAATATGATTAATGCACTTTACACATCACTAACCAGCTTTAGAGAAAAGGTGTCCAAAGAGCATGGGATAGGGTTGTGTACGCTTTAGATGTATGGGGTCCTTACAATTTTTGTATACACAGTATACATTTGTATACACAGTATCTCACAAAAGGGAGTACACCCTTCATATTTAAATATTTTATTATATCTTTTCATGTGACAACAATGAAGAAATTACACTTTGCTACAATGTAAAGTAGTGAGTGTACAGCTTGTATGACAGTGTAAATTTGCTGTCCCCTCAAAATAACTCAACACACAGCCATTAATGTCTAAACCACTGGCAACAAAAGTGAGTACACCCCTAAGTGAAAATGTCCAAATTGGACCCAAAGTGTCAATATTTTATGTGGCCACCATTATTTTCCAGCACTGGCTTAACCCTATTGGGCATGGAGTTTGCCAAAGCTTCACAGGTTGCCACTGAAGTCCTCTTCCCCTTCTCCATGACAACATAATGGAGCTGGTGGACGTTAGAGACCTTGCGCTCCTCCACCTTCCGTTTAGAGGATGCCCCACAGATGCTCGATAGGCTTTAGGTCTGGAGACATGCTTGGCCAGTCCATCATCTTTACCCTCAGCTTCTTTAGTAAGGCAGTAGTCGTCTTGGAGGTGTGTTTGGGGTCGTTATGTTGGAATACTGCCCTGCGGCCCAGTCTCCAAAGGGAGGGATCATGCTCTGCTTTAGTATGTCACAGTACATTTTTGCATTCATGATTCCCTCAATAAACTGTAGCTCCCCAGTGCCGGCAGCACTCATGCAGCCCCAGACCATGACACTCCCACCACCATGCTTGACTGTAGGCAATAAACACTTGTCTTTGTACTCCTCACCTGGTTACTGCCACACATGCTTGACACCATCTGAACCAAATAAGTTTATCTTGGTAAATCTATTAGTCTGTTTGTCTTCAGCAAACTGTTTGCAGGCTTTCTTGTGCATCATCTTTAGAAGAGGCTTCCTTCTGGGATGACAGCCATGCAGACCAATTTGATCTAAGCGGCTTATGGTCTGAGCACTGACAGGCTGACCCCCCCCCCCCCCCCCCTTCAACCTCTGCAGCAATGCTGGCAGCACTCATATGTCTATTTCCCAAAGCCAACCTCTGGATATGATGCTGAGCACGTGCACTCAACTTCTTTGGTCGACCATGATTAGGCCAGTTCTGAGTGGAACTTGTCCTGTTAAACCGATGTATGGTCTTGGCTAGGGATGAGCTTCGTGTTCGAGTCGAACCCATGTTCGACTCGAACATCGGCTGTTCGACCGTCCGTCGAATTGCGAACGATATGGGCCGTTCGCGCCAAAATCGTGTGGCGCGTCACGGCCCATAATTCACTGCGGCATCGCAGTGCATTGCTGGCTGATGATTGGCCAAGCATGCACTATGACCCGCATGCTTGGCCAATCACAGCGCCGTCAGTAGAGAGAGCTGTAATTGGCCAAAGCCAGGGTGGCTTTGGCCAATTATGGCTCAGGGGATTTAGTACACGCCCCACACTATATAAGGCCGCCTGCACGGCGGCCCTGTGTAGTGTGTGTTCCGGTGTGCTGAGAGATAGAGAGAGAGACAGACAGTGTCATTTGATTTGAGTTAGATAGATTAGGCAGAACAGTCAGTCAGTTAGCTGCACTTACAGTGTATTGTGTATATATATGCATCCCAGGTGTTGCATATATATATATATATATATATATATATATATATATATATATATACATATATATATATATATACATATATATATACACACACTGTATTCAGTTTAGCTAGATCCGTTCCTGTTATCTTCTAGACTATTTACATTTAGTGCAGTGCGTCCTGCTCACAGTGTTCAGCTAGATCCGTTCCTGTTATCTTCTAGACTATTTACATTTAGTGCAGTGCGTCCTGCTCACAGTGTTCAGCTAGATCCGTTCCTGTTATCTTCTAGACTATTTACATTTAGTGCAGTGCGTCCTGCTCACAGTGTTCAGCTAGATCCGTTCCTGTTATCTTCTAGACTATTTACATTTAGTGCAGTGCGTCCTGCTCACAGTGTTCAGCTAGATCCGTTCCTGTTATCTTCTAGACTATTTACATTTAGTGCAGTGCGTCCTGCTCACAGTGTTCAGCTAGATCCGTTCCTGTTATCTTCTAGACTATTTACATTTAGTGCAGTGCGTCCTGCTCACAGTGTTCAGCTAGATCCGTTCCTGTTATCTTCCTACTGACAGGCAGGCTTGTCTGGTTACAGTATATAAAGCTACCTGAAGAAAATTACTGGTGTTCTATTTGATCCCATTAGTACCAAGGTCAGGCAGCTAGACTATTTACATTTAGTACAGTGCGTCCTGCTCACAGTGTTCAGCTAGATCCGTTCCTGTTATCTTCCTACTGACAGGCAGGCTTGTCTGGTTACAGTATATAAAGCTACGTGAAGAAAATTACTGGTGTTCTATTTGATCCTATTAGTACCACGGTCAGGCAGCTAGACTATTTACATTTAGTACAGTGCGTCCTGCTCACAGTGTTCAGCTAGATCCGTTCCTGTTATCTTCCTACTGACAGGCAGGCTTGTCTGGTTACAGTATATAAAGCTACGTGAAGAAAATTACTGGTGTTCTATTTGATCCTATTAGTACCACGGTCAGGCAGCTAGACTATTTACATTTAGTACAGTGCGTCCTGCTCACAGTGTTCAGCTAGATCCGTTCCTGTTATCTTCCTACTGACAGGCAGGCTTGTCTGGTTACAGTATATAAAGCTACCTGAAGAAAATTACTGGTGTTCTATCCCAGCTTAGTGCAGCTACAGGCCATTAGTATGTCTGGAAGGCCAAGAAGGAGAGGCAGACAGTCACAAGCCAATAAGAGAGGGCAAGCAGGCTCTGTGTCTAGTGCTGGTCGTGGAGACGGTGCATCCTCATTAGCACGTGGCCATGGGACACGCTTGGCCTTTTTTTCGGCAGCTGGCCGTGTTGAGCCGCAACATGCGGAAGACTTGGTCGAGTGGATGACCAAGCCGTCCTCATCCTCCTCATCCTCTCTCACCCATGCCCAGGGTGCTTTGTCTGGCAAAGCAGCGGCCTCTTCCCTCAGCTCAATGTCATCAGTGACTCCTTCCCTAGCTCCACCATGTCCTCCTGAGGAGTCCCTCGAACTGTTTGACCACAGTGTTGGGTACATGCTCCAGGAGGATGCCCAGCGTTTGGAAGGCTCTGATGATGATGATACTGAGCTCGATGAAGGCAGTAACATGAGCACGGACAGAGGGGGTGCCCAAGAAGGACAGCAATCTGGCAGTCATGCTCCCCCTGCTGCAGCATACTGCCAGGTTTGCTCCAGTGATGAGGAGGGAGGGGATGATGAGGTCACTGACTCAACGTGGGTGCCTGATAGGAGAGAGGAGGAGGAGGAGGAGGAGAAGGAGGCGGCACATCACCAACGAGGCAGGATGCCCTCCAGGGGCCAGCCTAAGGGCAGCACATTGACTGCATCACACCCCAAAGCTCCACATGTGCAGGGCGCTGCAGTCTCTGCGCGTTATTCAAAAAGTTCTTTGGTGTGGGCCTTTTTTGAGACGAGTGCATCAGATCGCACCGCTGCTATTTGCAACATATGTCTCAAGCGTATCTCACGTGGGCAAAACATCTCCCGCTTGGGTACCACATGCTTGACCAGACATATGTTGACCTGCCATGCAGTTCGTTGGCAAGCGTATCTAAAAGACCCACACCAAAGAACAAAGAGGATCTCTCCTTGCTCCTCATCAGCTGAGATTTCCAACCCCACTAGACCTCCAGTCCTCTGAGACCTGCAGTGAGAGGAATGAAGGTGTAGAATTAGGTGTGTCACAGCCAAGTACTTGTGGGCAATCTGCTTTTGGTACACCGACGTCAAATTTCCCTGCCCCAGCTGCTGCACCGCCGAAAGAAGTTTGCTCCCAGCCATCCACATGCCCAGCGGTTGAATGCTAGCTTGGCAAAATTGCTAGCACTTCAACTGCTGCCTTTTCAGTTGGTAGACTCTGCCCCCTTCCGTGAGTTTGTGGAATGTGCGGTTCCTCAGTGGCAGGTACCCAAACGCCACTTTTTCTCACGGAAGGCGATTCCGGCTCTCTACCGGCATGTGGAAGGCAATGTCCATGCCTCGCTGGACAGGGCGGTCAGCGGTAAGGTGCATATTACCGCTGACTCATGGTCCAGCAGGCATGGACAGGGACGTTACCCAAGTTTCACGGCGCATTGGGTGACTCTGCTGGCAGCTGGGAAGGATGCAGGACAAGGTGCAGTAGTGTTGGAGGTTGTTCCGCCACCACGCCTCCAAAATGCTGATTGTGACACACCTCTCTCCTCCACCCCCTCTTCTTCTTCCTCCATGGCCTCTTCTTCGGAACCAGCGGTGCTCCGTAGGCGTTCAAGGGGCTACGCAAGTACGCAGGCCAAAAGATGCCATGCGGTGCTTGAGCTGGTGTGCTTGGGGGACAGGAGCCACACTGGGGCAGAGGTTCTGTCAGCTCTGCAGGGGCAGGTTCAGAGGTGGTTGACGCCACGCCAACTTAAGGCAGGAATGGTGGTTTGCGACAATGGCACCAACCTCCTCTCTGCCCTCCGACAGGAACAAATGACCCATGTGCCCTGTTTGGCTCACGTCCTTAACTTGGTGGTGCAGCGGTTCTTGGGCAGGTACCCGGGCTTACAGGATGTCCTGAGGCAGGCCAGGAAAGTCTGTGTGCATTTCCGCCGGTCATATAATGCCAGTGCTCGGCTGACGGACCTCCAAAAAGGAGTTTAACCTGCCCAAGAACCGCCTAATCTGTGACATGCCCACCAGGTGGAACTCAACGTTGGCCATGCTGCAGCGGCTGCACACGCAGCAGAGGGCCATCAATGAGTACCTGTGCGACTATGGCACCAGGACAGGGTCAGGGGAGCTAGGTTTTTTTTCCCCACGCCAGTGGGCCATGAGCAGGGATGCATGCACTGTCCTGTCACCATTCGAGGAGGCCACGAGGATGGTGAGCAGTGACAGTGCATGCATCAGTGACACTGTCCCCCTTGTCCACCTGTTGGAGCACACGCTGCGTGGAATAATGGACAGGGCACTTGAGGCAGAACAGAGGCAGGAAGAGGAGGACTTCCTTAGCTCTCAAGGCCCCCTTTATCCAGACAGTGTTCCTGCGTGCCCGCCGATCACACAGGAAGAGGACGAGGAGGAGGAGGAGGAGGAGGAAGATTGTGTCAGTATGGAGGTGGAGCCTGGCACTCAGCATCAGCAGCAGTCTTTAAGGGATCAGTCCCAAGAAACACATGGACTTGTACGTGGCTGGGAGGAGGTGGCTGCGGACGTTGTCGTCCTTAGTGACCCAGAGGACTCCGGACCGAATGCCTCAGCAAACCTACGCTGCATGGCCTCCCTGATCCTGCAAAGCCTGCGTAAGGATCCTTGTATTCGTGGTATCAAGGAGAAGGACCAATACTGGCTGGCAACCCTCCTTGATCCACGTTACAAGGGTAAGGTTGCGGACCTTATCTTGCCATCGCAGAGGGAGCAGAGGATGAAACATCTTCGGGAGGCCTTGCAGAAAGGTCTGTGCAACGCGTTCCCAGAGACTGGGAGGTTACAAACTCCTGTTTCTGGACAACGTGTTGCTGAGGCTTTGGTCAGTCAAAGAAGGAGCGGTGGAGAAGGTGGCCGTCTGACCGATGCGTTCAGACAATTTTTTGGTCCGCAGCCCCAAGGTATGATCGGTTCCAGCAACCATCGCCAGCGTCTGTTTTACATGGTGCAGGAATACCTAGGGGCAAGATCAGACTTGGACACCTTTCCCACCAAAAATCCTCTGGGTTACTGGGTCTTGAGGATGGATCACTGGCCAGAGCTTGCACAGTATGCAATTGAGCTACTGGCCTGTCCTGCATCCAGCGTTCTTTCGGAACGCACATTCAGTGCTGCTGGAGGCGTGGTAACCGATCACAGGGTGCGTCTGTCCACCGACTCGGTCGATCGACTGACCTTCATAAAAATGAATCAGTCTTGGATCACCACCAGCTACTAAGCACCTGATGCTGATGTAACCGAATAATTTTTTTTGAAATCTCAGATCCCTTCAAAGACTGCCTATGCTGATGCTGAGTGACTATCCCCGAGTAATTATCCTCTTCCTCCTCAATCATCACGCTGATAGCTTGTAAGAACATTTTTGGTTCTGGGCGCCACCACCAGTGCCTAAGGCACAATTTTTCAGCCCCTGTTTAACAGGGGCGTGTAATTACAATTTTTGATGTAATACTTTGCAGCAGGGCTCGTTCCTGCGTTCCAACTAGAGTGTCTGTGAGGGGTTGCAGTGTTGTGGCACCAGCACCAGTGCCTAAGGCCTAATTTTTCAGATCCTGTTCAACAGGGGCATGTAATTACAATTCTTGATCTAATATTTCACAGCAGGGCCCTGTGAGGGCTTACAGTGTTGTGGCCACAGCAACACCTAAGGCCCAAATTTCTGCTGAGTATATAGGGCAGGACCCCACTTTCAAACATCTAACTTACAAACGACTCCTACTTGCAAACGGAAGGAGACAACAGGAAGTGAGATGAAATCTACCCCTAGGAAGGGAAATTCTCTCCTGTAAGAGTTAATATGGGAAAAAAATTTCTCCTTTCCACTGATGCTTTCCAATCCTTGTTCCACAAAAAAAACCCAAATTTTCAAAAAACATTTTTCATTGGGACAAAAAGTGAGGTGAAATCTTCTGAAGAGGAGAAAAGACAGCAAAACAAATGTCACAGGGGTGATAACCCTTCCCTATGTTTTCCAAAAAGCTTAAAAAAGATTTTTTGGCTGGAGCTAAACACGTTAAAAATGTACCCGTTCAAAATTACAAAGAGATTCTACTTAACAACAAACCTACAGTCCCTGTCTTGTTTGCACCGCCTGTATACTGCTGTTCAGAGTATATAGGGCCTGGTGGCCCCACACCTTTCCTTATTTTAATTTGGGTGCGGGGTTCCCCTTAATATCCATACAAGACCCAAAGGTCGTGGTAATGGACTGGGGGGTACGCAGGCCCTTTGTCTCATCTCACTGATTTTCATCCATATTGCCATGACCCGACATGACATTAAACCCGCAAGCAGTTTTAAATGAGATTTTTTCCTTTAAAAATGACATTTGGTGCAGGGACTGTTCTAAACACGGGAAACACGCGTCACTTTACAGGCATACTATAGACACCCCCCAGGTACGATATTTAAAGGAATATTTCACTTTTTTTTTTACTTTAAGCATCATTAAAATCACTGCTCCCGAAAAAACGGCTGTTTTTAAAAGTTTTTTTTGCATTGATACATGTCCCCTGGGGTAGGACCCGGGTCCCCAAACCCTTTTTAGGACAATACCATGCAAATTAGCCTTTAAAATGAGCACTTTTGATTTCGAACGTTCGAGTCCCATAGACGTCAATGGGGTTCTAACGTTCGTACGAACTTTCGGTCCGTTCGCAGGTTCTGGTGCGAACCGAACCGGGGGGGTGTTCGGCTCATCCCTAGTCTTGGCTACCATGCTGCAGCTCAGTTTCGGGGTCTTGGCAATCTTCTTATAGCCTAGGCCATCTTTATGTAGAGCAACAATTCATTTTTTCAGATCCTCAGAGGAGTTCTTTGCCATGAGGTGCCATGAACTTCCAGTGACCAGTATGAGAGAGTGAGAGCGATAAAACCAAATTTAACACACCTGCTCCCTATTTACACCTGAGACCTTGTAACACTAACAAGTTACTGTACATGACACCGGGAGGGAAAATGGCTAATTGGGCCCAATTTGGACATTTTCACTTAGAGGTTTACTCACTTTTGTTGCCAGCGGTTTAGACATTAATGGCTGTGTGTTGAGTTATTTTGAGGGGACAGCAAATTTACACTGTTAGACAAGCTGTACACTCACTACTTTACATTGTAGCAAAGTGTCATTTCTGTAGTGTTGTCACATGAAAAGATATAATAAAATATTTTTCAAAAATGTGAGGGGCGTACTCCCCTTTGCGAGATACTGTGTATACAAATGTCATCATTTGTAAGGACCCCATACACCTGGAGCACACACAACCCTATCCCATGCTGTTTGGACACCTTTTCTCTAAAGCTTGTTAGTGATGTGTAAAGTGCATTAATCATATTAGGTCAGATATTTCCAAATACTACTAACACTTCTACTAGAGATATTAGAGATATAGAGATATTTCTTTGCATACTAGACATTAAAAAGCGTTCCCTAAACACAGTATATCATTTTTGTGAGATACTGTATATAGACACACACACACACACACAAGCAGGTGTGGTAAAATGTACAACAGTGATTCTTCTCAGTGCAGAATATCAGACCATCTCAATGGCTATATATAGAAAAATCCAAAAATGGGATTGCTGCACATATAATTTATTTAAAATAAATCAAAAATTTACAAACATTAGAAAGCTCTTTCTGATGCTTGTAATCTTTTGATTTTAAATAATATATCCACACTAATACATATCTAATGTTTACCTCATTCTCCTCATTTATTTTAATTTCTTCTGTTATTGTAGTTTCTTCTTTGGGTATAATCTTGTTTTCAGTATTTTTCTTCCACGTCTCCTCGGGTTCATTCTGTGTGCATAGTGTCTGGGCCACTGTTAGTTGGGGTAAAGTTTGCTCTTGTCCTTTCCTGTGAGACAAACAAAGCATTCTAAGTACTCATGCAGTAACAACTTCAAGCAAGACAAAACTTAGAGAGTCAACTGTAGCATAGAAAAAACTAAAAAGAAACTTTCAGTTAAATATATTTACATGCTACTTCTGTATTTGAGAATACAATGTTCCCATAGGTACAATAGGAGTTGAGAGAAAATCACTGCGTAGTGGAGGGAAATCCCCTCTTAGCTGTCACAACAAATGTCCCCATTGAAAGTTTTACACTCTAATGCCGCATACACACGATCGCACATTCTGACAACAAAATCCATGTTTTTTTTCCGACGGATGTTGGCTCAAACTTGTCTTGCATACACACGGTCACACAAATGTTGTCGGAAATTCCGATCGCCAAGAACGCGGTGACGTACAACGCATACGACGAGCCGAGAAAAATGAAGTTCAATAGCCAGTGCGGCTCCTCTGCTTGATTCCGAGCATGCGTGGAATTTTCTGCGTTGGAATTGTGTACACACGACAAATTTACGACAACGGATTTTATTGTCGGAAAATTTGAGATACAGATATCAAATTTTTTTTGTCGGAAATTCTAACGAAAAATGTCCAATGGAGCCTACACACTGTCTGAATTTCCGACAACAAGCTCCCATCAAACATTTGTTGTTGGAAATTCCGACCGTGTGTACGCGGCATAATTCTTCCACTTTCTGCCACAGTGATAGTGGTGACTGGGACATATAGAGGAACTAGCACAGTATTCAAGAAAACCTGACAGAAAATCCAGCCCTTCCCCATTCTATCTTAACCATGGTTCTTTAGATACACTTTAACCACTTCAGCCCTGGAAGGTTTTACCCCTTAATGACCAGGCCATTTTTTGCAATACGGCACTGCGTTATTTTAACTGACAATTGTGCGATCGTGCGACGATTTACTCAAATAATTTTGATATCCTTTTTTCCCGACAAATAGAGCTTTCTTTTGCTGGTACTTGATCACCTCTGCGGTTTTTACTTTTTTGCGCTATAAACAAAAAAAGACCGACAATTTTGAAAAGAAAAAGAAAAAAAACAATATTTTTTGCTTTCTGCTTGGCTTTCAAATTCTCCAGATCACTATCCAATTGAGCATCTGTGGGATGTGCTGGAAAAACAAGTCTGAGTCATGAAGGCTCCAATTTGCAACTTACAAGACTTAAAGGATCTGCTGCTGATGGCTTGGTGCCAGATACTACAGCATAGCTTCAGAGGTCTATTGGAGTTTATGCCTCGATGGGTTATGGTGGGAGTCATATTGGTATGGCTGATTGGTGTATATTTCAACATGTATAAATGACAGTGGTGGACCCACTTTTAAATATGTAATCTGCTTTGGCTTATAAAAAAAAAAAGAAAAATCTCACAACCACAGTCTAAAGAAACTAAAAACTTAAAGCGGACCTTCAGTCATTTTTTCATCTTTCCATCTATTTAATCTTCTGCCCTTGTTGTTTTAACTTTGGATGGTAAAACATTTTTTTTTCTGCCAATAAATGCCTTATACATAAGCCTAGGCTTATGACATCATGCACAGATCTCTCTCACTCTCGTGAGAGTTTGCCAGGAATGGAGGGGGATGAGTCATAAGAGGGCCAATGAGAGTTGCAGGGCTGCAGAGCTGGAGGTGTGCTTCTGTGTGAACAGGCAGCAGCTTCAGCTGCCCACAGTTAAAATGAATGTAGCCAGACATAGTGGAGGGAGATTTCTGCAGCATATTTGGCAAGAAGAGAATCACAGTATATACAGGAAGGCTGACCACAGGTCAGCCTGATTTTGCAGGAGTCGTCTCACCCTATAAATACCTGCCCCAGATCCACTCATTCTGTCAATGTTTCTTTTCATGTTACTGTTTACGGTTCTTGACATCAGGACGCTGACATTTCCACAAGGTTTTTCTACAAAAAGATTTGCTTGTTCCCTGAATTAATCATTGAATTTGTTTCGTGAGCAGCTATCTAATCGTTTAGATCCCGGTACTTTTCCTGGGTTGCGTTTCAGTATCGGTAGGTTATGATAATGTTTCATATGGATTTCTTAATACCTGCCTTTTTTTATTCTATCGATTTATTTTCTTGAAAAACGTACACATCAATGTTGATTATCCGTGTCACAACATCGATATTAGTACGATTTCATTGCTCAAATTGCTACGATTTGTATCTTTTCGTATCTGCATCTCACTTAGTCATTACATTGTCTTATATTAGTTTGATTAGATTGGTTACGCATGATTTGGGGAATTTCCATAAATTACAGGTCACATTGTGGTATAAACATACAGAGGGGTTGGTTTGGTGATTATATTCATTTTATTTAGTTGTTGCTGTTGCAGTTCACCTTACCATGGGAGAGCCATGTCACGCCAGCAGATAAGCATATTATGCTGGTCAATTTCATTTTTTTCTATAATTTTTTTTTTTTAATAATTTATGACTGCGGGCAGGTTTCCTTACTTACCCAGGGTCCACGTAACATTGACCAAGTGGTAGCCTCTTGTTTTCTTATGTTCCTTTTCTATAGTTCTTATTCTACATATCAACAGGACTCACAAGGCTCAAATTTTTTGAATCAGTTAATACAGGTTGGTATAATAGGTTCACCAATTTCGTCTGTCATCACATACACAGCGCATGGCTTTTACATACATCACTTATTAGGTCTCATGGCGTTTCACCGCTACAGTTGTTACCCGTCACGTTTATGGGTACTAACGGTTTGAGATGATCGTTCTTTGATTGGCTTGTGCAGTGGCAAGTCTCCTCATCTATTTCACATACGTCATACCTTATGACATATCACAACTCTCATAACTCTTGCCTGACACGTTTTCAGGTATCCAAGGCCTGAGTTTACGTTTTTGTTTTTTTTTGTTTTTTTATCCAACAATATTTTTATTATATTTGCAGGAAAAACATTACAGACATTATATTCATTGTATTCAAAACCATACAACAGTTCTGTACAGTACACAGTCCGGTTAACAATCATCAACCTCAAAGTAACAGCATTAACACTTAATCTCAGTCCTAGCTAATCCTAATTTGTACATCACCCAGCATTGATTCCCAGTAACCTGTCAGCCATTAGTTCCATGGGGGCCAAACCCGGTACATCTAACCATGGCACCCATAATTTTTCAAATTTTTGCATGCTACCTCTATGTTGATATATCAACTTTTCCAATCTCAGAGTTACATTAACATTATCAGATCATTCCTTAATAGTCGGGGGTGTCTCAGACCTCCAGTGAGTCATAATCAGTTTTCTAGCTTGAAAAAGTGCTCCATGTACAGCTCCTCTACAGTGACCCCCCCACTCATACTCCTCCAGAGCCCCCAAGAGACATGCCCTAGGGTCCTGTGGAAGATTTACTGCAAAGATTGAGTTGATGCTCCGCACCACTTTCGCCCAATATGTATGTAGCTTGGGACACCTCCACAGCATGTGTATAGGGTCCCCATGGTCACGTTTGCATCTCGTACATGTCGGTTCAGCCTGCACATTCATGAGATGTAGCCTGTGTGGAGTATAGTACCTTCTCAAAATATGTAGAGTTGGGTACCTTTTTGGGACACATTGAGTGAACAAAGGTTCACCACCTGAAAAATCTCCTCCCACTGGTCACCGTCTAGCTGTCTCACCTTTTTTTCCCCATTTCTCCCTTACCTTCAGGGGATGCCGCCCCATCACAGATTGCAACAGGATGGCATAGCATTGAGAGATAAATCCTTTAGACGAGCCAGCATCCCCCAGAGGGTTAAATACAGGGGTTGGGGACAAATGCCACTCCGAAGAGCGACCCTGAACCACCACCGCATGTCTAAGTTGCATATAATAAAAATGCATTGAGGGAGGTAAATTATACGTTTACTTTAGGTCAGCAAACGCACGCAGCACCCCGTCCCTAAATATATGTTTAATGTGTGTAATTAGTCCCACACTGTAGTTTGGCCATTTCCCCATAGGTATTATAATGCCAAATGGGGCTATACTCTGTATAGCCATCCACATTCTGGACATATTTGGACTTATTCCATACTTTTTGCACCAAACTGAAAAGTAGGGTATTTTTTGTGTGGTTTAGTGAAGGCTAAGGCCTCCAGAGCCATGTGAATCGGGCCCCTTCCTACCGTGTGAATCATTAGTTTATGGGACGAGTCTTGTGATGGTACAAATGTACCGATCAAGTGTTGCAATTGGGCAGCCAGATATTACAACCATGGATTGGGCAGCGCCAGTCCACCGCTGTCTTTGGGCCTTTGTAAGTGTTCTAATTTGATCCGGGCAGGTTTATTCTTCCAAATAAGGGTTCGGAAGATGGCATTAACTATATGGAATATCTTTAAGGGAATAACCATAGGAGTATTATGTAGGAGGTAAAGTAACTGTGGCATGAGAATAATTTTTATTAGGTTCACTCTACCCGCTACTGACAGAAAGAGAGAGTTCCAAGTTTTAATTTTGTCCCGGAATCGTTGTAGGAGGGGAAAAATGTTCAAGTGAATGAAATCCCTAGGCTGGGAAGTAATTTGAATCCCTAAATATTTAAAGGACGTAGCAATCGATATGGGGCAAGAGGCGTTCACCGTCTGTGAGACATCTCCATCCAACAAGAGAAGGGCAGACTTTGACCAATTTAGAAGTAAACCCGAAAACCTCCCAAACTTGGATATGGTCGCCATGGCCTCCTGAAGGGAAAGGTCAGTGTCACCAAGTAAAAGCATGGTATCGTCAGCATACCTTTTTCCTGCATGTCTCCATAACAAAAGCCAGTGATGCGACGATTTGCCCTGATCCCAATTGCCAACGGTTCTATGGCCAGTGCAAAGAGGAGGGGAGACAGGGGACATCCCTGCCTTGTACCCCTCCTCAACGCAAAGCTCGGGGACAGAAAGCCAGACACCCTAACAGCGGCCGCCGGCTGGCTGTAAAGGAGTTTGACCCAGGAAATAGAATTCGGGCCGAACCCGAATTTGTGCAGCACTGACCATAAATAGTCCCAATCTATGCTGTCAAACGCTTTAGTAGCATCTAACGATAACAGGGCCCTGCTACCCATATTGTCAGCTCTAGACTGAATATTAAGGAATAACCTTCTGAGATTAACGGCAGTTGATTTATTGGGCATGAAGCCAGCCTGGTCTCCATGCACAATAGAGGTAATTACTCCATTCATTCTAATGGCCAGTGCTTTAGCTAATATTTTCACATCCCTCTGTAGCAACGAGATCGGGCGATACGCCCCTGGATCTACTGGATCTTTGCCCGGTTTAAGGAGCAAAACAATATTGGCCCTGGTCATTGAGATTGGCAAGTGTCCCTCCTCCCGGAATCTATTGAAAACTTTGAGTAGTTGTGGCAATAGTTCATCAAGGTATTGTTTGAATATCTCCATAGGGATCCCGTCCTCCCCTGGTGCTTTGCAATTAGGGAAGGAACTGACTGCAGTCTGTAATTCCTCTACCGTAAGTGGGCTTTCTAAGTCTGCACTCTGACCCCATTTAATGTAGGAAAGTCAATCTGTTCTAAGTACTTCTCTAGATCCTCTGATGTGTAGGATGTACCCGGCCTATATAGTTCTTCATAAAAATCAGCTAGTGCTTGCAACACCTTTTCAGGTGTGTTGACTATGTTACCCATCCTAGTTCTAACTGCACCTAAGGTTGGTGACTTCTGATGAGAATTCGCAATCCTCGCCAATATGCGGCCCTCCTCAAAAAACGCCCGTTTCGCAAAGAAACTCTTCTTTTCGGCCGAAGAGGACAGCTGGTGGTGATATGCAGAACGCGCTGCCTGCCATGCCTCCTTGGTCGAGTCCGAAGGGTCTGTAATATACCTTTGTTCCATTTCCTGGACTCTGGCTTCCGTTTCAGTTTTAAGAATAGTAGAGTCATGTTTGACTTTATTCATTTCAGCAATTAAAACTCCCCTTAAATATGCCTTAAAGGCATCCCATTGCCCAACAACGGACTTGTTTGGATCCTGGGTGTGAAAAAACGCACACATGCTCCCCACTATCCCCTCATGAGAGCGGAACAGTTGCAGCCAAAAGGCGTTAAATTTCCAAGGGGCCTTAGGTAGTGTAACTATTGGGGCTATTGTAATTTTTATGACCACCGAAGAATGGTCGGATACACTGCGGGGCCTGTGGATCATGTCAGACACAAAAGGGAGCATGTTTAAGCTGCACACCCCCAGATCAATTCTGGACAGACTGCCATGTGTTTTGGAAAAACAAGTAAATTGTCTGACCCCAGGGTTCCGGTGTCTCCAGATATCCACCCAGCCCACCTCTTGCAACAACCGCGCCAGGGGGGTACCTCTGGAGAGGGCAGAGGGTCCTGGGCCCGGTTGTCTATCCTCAACTGGGTTCAGACAACAGTTAAAGTCCCCCGTCACCAACAGCGGCGCGTTAGGCCTGCCATCCAAGAATGTAAGCAGAGACCTAAGCACCGCCGCCGTGAAAGGAGGAGGAATGTATACAACAGCCAACACACATATCAATGTACCCAACCTGCAATGGAGAAAGACGTAACGACCCTCAATATCTATTTCACTTGCAAATTCTTCATAGTCCAGTGTTCCATGAATCAGCACACTCACCCCCCTAGAGTAGGAAGTGTGTGTGGAATGATAGGCCTTTCCCACCCAGGAGTATCTCAGAAAACTCAGTGTCCGCAGTCAGGTGGGTCTCTTGATAACAAAGTATTCCGGGGATATATTTCTTTAAGCACATGCGAATCATGGTGCGTTTTGGGGGAATAGAGACCCCTAAGGTTCCAAGATACTATAGGGATGTCCGCCATGCTTTCCGGTGAACAGTGTTCGGTGGTTGGAGATGCATTTGGAAATATGCGAGTCAGTGTATCCTCAACCATGCTGTGGTTCCTCTGGAGCTGGTGCATACAATGAGAACGATACATTCTTGATCAACTGAGTGTACGTATATTCTATGTTTTTCCCGTGCCGATAAAAGCTTCCCCACAACAACAGGGGAGTGTAAAACAAAAAGCTGTCCTGTGCTGTAAACTTCGCACTTTGCCAACGTGGCAACTTTAACATTGTAAACGAGCATCCATCGCTCTTTTTTATTTAAAGTAAGCATCTGCATGTCCAACGATCCAATTCGCTCTCTTTACTTTGGTTAGGAATATTTTGTCCCGCAGTCAGGACATCTTTCAATGCATAGAGAGGGTAATTTCTTGTGATCTGTCCATAGGAACAATCAGGAGTGCTTTTATCATGCTGTTCAGCTCCTTAGAAGTAATCTCCGCGGTTGGCTCAATCATCCTCCAGTGGCACCTGTCACTTCAGTGCCTGCTCATTCCTATCCAACCAGCCTGCGGCTTCCTTAGCGAGTTCAAAGAACTGGGCCTGGCCTCTCACTACTATCCGAAGTTTCGCCGGGTACAACATGGCATACGGAAGTCGCAGCCTGCATTTGACATCCGTGAATTTGGCTCTGCGTCTCTGGACTTCTGCCGAAAAGTCCGGGTAGAAGGACACTCAGGTACCGTTATGTAAAATATTAGCCTTTTCACGAGCTTGTCTCAGCAGTTTCCCTGTCCCTATAATGAAGGATTCTCGCTAGGATGGATCTGGGGGGGCCCCCTGGTGGAAGCGGGCGTGAGGGCACTCTGAGCGCGTTCCACCGCAAAAAAGGGAGAAAAGGCGGTTTTACCAAAAACCTCCACTAGCCAGTTTTCTACATATGTAGTGGGGTCCCTGCCCTCAACTTTCTCAGGTAACCCCACTATGCGGACATTGTTTCGCCTTAAGCAATTTTTCATATCCTCTGCACGATCGTTTGCTGCTTTGGCTAGTTGCAATGCTGCTTCGGAGTCCTGTGCCATGGGTGGTAACTGATCTTCCATGTCACTGACTACTTTCCACAGCAGTAGTGCGCTTGCGTATCTTTTGCATGTCTTGCCTTAACAGTGACATCTTCTCTCAGGCCCCCAAACTGTTCCTTCAAAGTGTTAACAGAGGCTGTACAGTTATTTACAGCTCTAAGAATATCAGCCAAAGTGGGTTGCACAGCGTCCAGGTCTGCTGAGCTGTGTGGTTCCCCAGATGCATGGGCTATCTGCTCCCCCTCCTCCTCTCCCCAATGTATAGGGAGAGTGTCTGCCTGCATGTCCTCCTTCATGTGCAGTGTCCCTGCAGGGCGAGATGGCTGTTCTGTCCCCAGAGCCCCAGACAGCTTTTGTGCATAGTAGAGCATGTCTCTAGGGGCTTCCCTACCAAGATGTTTGGAAAGCTTACTTGATTTAGGGTCAGCGTCCTTCGTTTTGTCCTGTCCGCGCGGTGTGTGCTTCACAGAGGCCGCGGCAGCACCATCTTGGATTTCTAGGCCCGACATCTCCAGCTGTCCTTTTTGGGACTTTCCCCTGGTGCAAAACACCTGCAGGTGTTCCCCTGGGGTCTCTGGATCGTACCCGTGCTGCATATGTCGATGTAAAGTTGGTATGTGGGCTGGGGGAAGATCGGTTACCGGATCACTGCCGGGAGCTGTGGGAGATGCGTCCTCTCACATGCCTCACTTGGCCACGCCCCCGAGTTTACATTTTTTTAATTTGCCTGCTACGCCACAGGTAACTCTGACACTATCAATTTCATAAGACTGGCAGATGTTCAGTCTCGCACAACTTGAATTTCGGTAACTAACCCACTGTCACCATATTGAGTCCACTCGTAGCACCACATTCACGCTTGAAAAAAAAACAAAAAAACAAGGGATTTGTTTTTTTATGATCATCGCACTGTTTTGCCGGCATTTTGCTGGGCTAAGGTCACCAGTTTGTGCGACATGCCAGTCATCCACACACACACTACCTACTGGTGCCCAATATGGAAGGAAGTCATTCACTATCTAGACGATTACCTCCGTATTGAAAATCATAAACAAGCCCCCGCCGATCTGCAGGAGCTTATGACAGTTTTTTCTGCTCTTAAGATCCCACTGGCAGTTAAGAAAATTGAATGCCCGGCTACTGCACGCACTTTCCTGGGGATCACATTAGACACCCAGTCCATGCAGGCAAGTCTGCCTACGGACAAGTTGGCAAGAATCAGAGACTGTATCCATGCGTTTACGATCTACCAAGCCTGTTCCAGGAAGGAATTGCAATCACAGCTAGGTATGCTAAACTTTGCCATGAGGATCATTCCCCAAAGTAGGTCTTTCATTTCTCGGTTGTTGGCTCTATTACCCATAGCCCCCCGACTGATTCTTGGGATTAAACTAGTTTCTGCGGCTTTATCCAATTTACACATGTGGGACGAGTTCCTCCAGCACTGGAATGGCGTCACCATGTTAAGCTCTGCAGCGTCTGTGTTATTTCCTCGAGTTATTGCTGATGCTGCAGCCACCAAAGGCTATGCAGCAATTTTTGGCACTCACTGGCTAGCAGGACCATGGCCGGATGAAAGCCTGGCAATTCCCAGGTTTGCGCAAACGTCAGCATTGTTTAAGAGTCACCCTATAGTGTCTGCAGCGCAGGTGTGGGGTCACCTATGGACAAGTAACACTGTAGTTTTCTCCACAGACAATCAGCCTACCTCTGAAATCATTAACAGATGTAGGTCCAGTTCGTTACTCATGTCTTCGTACGCAGGCTCATTTGGCTGTCCCTCCAGTTCAAATTCCATATTCACTGTAGGTTCATCAATGGTGTAGAGAATACAGCTGCGGGTGCTCTATCCTGTTTTAATCATCCACTGTTTTTCCAGCAGATCCCAGATGCCTGTGCCACTCCGGGACGCACTTCTCAACTTTAACGATGGATTAGATATTCACTGGGCCGGCACAGTAGCATTGATCGACAAGTCATTATCAACTAACAGATGGAAGGCTTATAACATGGCCTGGAATACTTTCCAGTTGTTCCAAACATGGTACCCCAGGATTGATTGTTACAACATTCATTACCTGCTGGCTTTCGTGGCCTACTGACATTCACAGCCTAAACTTTCCCACAACACTGTTAAGACATAATTGGCAGGGATCCAACACTTTGCGTCCTTGCTGCACGCTAATAAGCCCTCTATTTTTGGCACATCCCATTAAGGCCATTTTAAAAGGAATTCAGAAGAGTAATCCCCCTGCCCCGGCTAGCAGCCTCCCCATCACAGGGCATATATTCCGTGCCATGTCTGATATGCTTACCAGGTCCCTATTCGGGCAACTACCTAGCCTAGTCCTCAAGGCAGCCATGTATCTGTCTTTCTATGGTTTCCCAAGGCCACGTGAATTTACATGTACTGCAACAAAGTCCTGTATGCTCTAGATGCTTGCAAGACACAGCAGACAGGTGCTGGTACCTATATTCATTTTTTTGAGACTAGTACTGCTTGGTGCCCGGTAACAGTTCTAGACGTACTCATGGCGCAGACAGCAGACAAACCCAGGGATAGTCCACTCTTACCAATCCCTAGTGCTCCCCTCACTACAGCACAAATTTGTCAAACATTGCCGCACCCTTCTGTTGAACCTAGGTTTGGACCCCAAATCATACTCTGGCCATTCTTTCAGGATGGGAGCTGCTTCTGCGGCCTCTCGCCAAGGGGTCCCTGTTCACGTCATTAAGAAGTTAGGTAGGTGGAATTCGTCATGTTACTCCAGGTATATCCTGGATCCACACGTTGAGATGTCTCTCACATTTGCACACTTGGCTGATTATTATGTTATGCAGTTGTTTAAAATAAACCTCCTTTTACGTTTTCATCCTACTGTCTTTATTTTTGCCCCCTTTTAAGCATATGGACCTCGTGACCACAGCACACCCCAGGTCACTTTTCCTGCCTTCTTCCCCTACCTTTCCTGGACTGTCTGCAAGAGACTCAGAGAACAAATAATATGCAAAGTGGTTGGAGGGAAGCTTCAGAATGGCAAATATGTTTTTATTACAAATGATGTGAGAAGACTGCAGTTCCTCTTTAATACTACTTGAATGTATAAAATTACTATGTACATATTTTTTGTAAATGCCAAGCAATTATTAAAATAAATTCCATGACAGTCTGATCCACAATTTTCTTGACTTGTATTCTATACATATTAGTTCAGAGGTAATAACATGTTCACGTTCATCACATTTAAAAAGGCCAAATCAACCTTTGTACAGGAAATGATAAAGATGCCAGTCTCCGCTATTACTGAGTCACATATGATAATTTAATTCAGCCTTCATGCAATAAATGAGAAAGCAAGCTGAGATAACAGAATATTGCCTCATTTAACCCATTCAAAGTAAACAATCATCTGATGGTTGCATAGACTGGCGCACCTGCAGGCTGCCAAGCCCAATCCGTTGGGTTTACGTAATGGGAAAAAACATAGCTTGAAGTAAAAAACTGAGACCTCACAAGATGTTGTCACTGAATTTGGTTATAGGGGCAACGGTTTATTTTTTCCATCATTAAAATTTATTAAATATTTATTTAAAATAATTACAGTTGGGGGCGTTGGGGGGCTACCTCAAAGCACCCTCCCAATGTTGAGTGCATGTGGTCTGGTACGGTTCAGGAGGGGGGGCGCTCTCTCGTCCCTCCCTCTTTTCCTGCGTTCTGCCAGGTTGCGTGCTCGGATAAGGGTCTGGTATGGATTTTGAGGGGGACCCCACGCCATTTTTTTTAAATTTTGGTGCAGGGTTCCCCTTAATATCCATACCAGACCTGAAGGGCCTGGTATGGAGTTTAGGGGGACCCCCACACATTTTTTTTTATTTTGGGTCGGGGTTCCCCTGTGGGGAAATCCCATGCAGTTTTTATCAATGAACTTTTATGTGTATTGTTGGACCGACAATTCATTAATAGCCGCGAGTCGTTTTAAATGACTTTTTTCCTTTGAAATGTCATTTTGCTGTCAGACTGTTCTTAACACGGGAAACATGCATACTATAGACCAGTGATGGCGAACCTTGGCACCCCAGATGTTTTGGAACTACATTTCCCATGATACTCAACTACACTGCAGAGTGCATGAGCATCATGGCAAATGTAGTTCCAAAACATGTGGGGTGCCAAGGTTTGCCATCACTGCTATAGACACCCCCCGGTACGAAATTTAAAGGAATATTACACTTTTATTGTTTCACTTTAAGCATTATTAAAATCACTGCTCCCGAAAAAACGTCCGTTTTTAAAAATTCTTTTTGCATTGATACATGTCCCCTGGGGCAGGACCCAGGTCTCAAAACACTTTTTATGACAATAACTTGCATATAAGCCTTTAAAATGAGCACTTTTGATTATTCATGTTCGTGTCCCATAGACTAACGGTGTTCGAACAAATTTTTTGCCTGTTCGCAAGTTCTGCTGCAAACCAAACCGGGGGGGGTGTTCGGCTCATCCCTACCCCTGAGTGCCTATGCCTAAAACCTTCAACAAGCAAAAGCTTTGCAATATCTTCCACAAACATCAGATAGCAAGGTGCCTAGAGTGGGTGGAATTAGACATACTAGACTATACATTGACATAGTTCTGAAAAACAGGTTACTGGAAACAAGTGACTGAAAACAGTAGGATGGTTGGTGTACACGACATTTGCTTTTATTGTGGGGATAATCTTTAATGGGAGACACAAACAGCATTTTATAGTAGAAAAGTTTCTGTTGTCTGTTGGTGTCCCACTGAGGTTTTCTTTGTGTGTCAATTGTACAAGAAATTGTGTAACAATTCTGTAATGGGGCAAAGATATTAGTAAAAACCTGATACGGAGTCTAATGTTTCCCTAATCTAAAAGGTAAAAAAATTAAATTGCATATATTTTTTTTTTTAATATTTTTCTAATATGGCAATAATTGTATTTCCAAAAAGGCTGTAGTAACCCTACCTTCGCTCCTCTGCTTCTTTTTCTGCTTGCTTGCGTGCTCGTTCTGAAATGATCTCATCACAGATATCATCATATGGTTTGTCCAATGAATGATCACCCATGACCCAGACCCATACTTCTTCATCTGCTCCAAATTTCCAGTTTACTGATTTATGTGAAGCTGGAAAACAATTATTTTTCAAGATAAATTCCAGGATTGCACAAAATAAAAGCACACACATTTTTTCACAACCACTTTTTGGACAAATCTTTTAAATGTCCTTTTTTTAAATGGAAAGGTCTAAATCCAGCTTACTAATTTGCCAAGGTACACTCTAGCACAAGTGCTGTACGAATTTGACTGGGTAGGGATTTAGATAGCATTGCTTTGTTTTGTAATCCCCAGCATAATTTAATCATACTTTATGTCAATATAAGAAATAAACTGGTCATAGCTGGAAAATTCTAAAACTGCCATTCCAATTCTGGAGGGGAAAAGAAAAAACGTGCTCATCGTGCTGCAAAAAGTAAAAGGCCCCACCATACCATTAACACAGCTGTGTCTCCTCACACATCTTTGGGACTGAAGTTTAGAGGACGACCTGTGTATAAATACTGTATTCTGATAACTACAATACCGTTTATTGCTTGTAATGTGAAAAATCCTTTTTGTGTTCCAAATTCCTTTATTTATATTTTTCTCCACATTTACAGGTTAACTAAGCTGTCCAGCAAAAAACTGCTGTGACACACTGTAAAGAAACTATAACACTAGTGGGGTAAAAAAATATGGCCACATTTTATTCATATGTTTTAAATATTAAGGCCCCTTCACACTTGTTCATGTGTTTTTTTGTGTGCATTTTTTAACACGTCCCTTAGTGATAATGTGGGTGGCCACCATTTTGGTTGATTTTAGCAACAAATGTAATTAAGGCAGGACACGACAAAATCTTTGTATGTAGAGAAAAAAAAAAAAAAAAAAAAAAGGTATAACAAAGGCGCAGTTGACCTTTAAGTTAATTAGGTAGACCGCTTCCCATTAAAAAATACCTTTCCATAAACTGGTAATTTCTACAACTATTATCGATAAACAACAAAACTCTAATAAACGCATCTTCACACTTTAGGAAGCCATGCAAAAAGAGAGATGGGAAATGTGAAAACACTACTACAGTCATGCAACAGCTTAAAGTTATATTATACAACACAAACATTTAGAAGACTGGCACTGCATTTACAACAGCAAGTGAATACGGGGTAAAAACTAAAATTTAGGTCTGATGGTTCAGAAAATATAAAAAAAAAAAACTAATGTTTACCCAGAACTTTAAAATGTAGAATTTCCTTTGGCAATGACAAGCGAGATTCATGGGCTTGTCATTTACCAAACCTTGCATAATAATGAATCCCATTTTGGTGCATATATCGGTATTGCAGCTTTACAAAGAGGTACTGCATCACTACAATGGGGCCATTCTCAGGTTGTTTAGGAAGTTACACTATCCTTTTTTCATTTAATATGGACCTATTCAACAAGACAGCCAGTGCAGTAACCTGTGGCAACAATCAGACAGAGTTAAAATACTTGACAGATATGGAGCCACTCAAAGCCTCCTGTGTACCATCCCACCCACTCTTCTCTCCACTGCAGGTGCTGATCCCTCTAAGGAGAATGTCCTGTTTCGACCATCCCAAGTAATGCAAAGCCCTGGGCCACACTCTATATGTATCAAATACTTTTCAAAGTGAAAGTATAAGCTTCAGTTACAGTCACCTCCTGTTGGCCATGACCCTCTATCGGACTGCTACAATTACGCCCGATTCTGGTGAAACACATCAGTGAGGTGTGGCCAATGGGTGGGGACTGTAGCTGAAGCTTGTACTTTAACCAATCAGTCAGATTTTACTACTTAAGAGTTTGACGTAGCTATGATAGAGAAAATGATAGCCAATTGATTACAATGAGCTAATTGCATTTTTATGTTGCTCATTGTAATATTATTATAATTTTATTAAGCATATATTCTTCAGGGCTTATTCATACCAGCGCATGCACATTAATGTTCGAATAGCATGTACATGCTGATGTGTGCTGTGAACCCGAGCTACATTGCATTGTTAAAATGCATCACAGTGCTTTATTTAATTTTTTATCCAGCTGTATGTAGTTCTTAGTTTGTGTCACGATGCATTACAACATGTGGGAACATGCAAAAATGCAGCATGTCCTACTTTTTTCAGCATAGTGGTGTGAACTGAAACCATAGGACTTAAGGCAAATTGCCTCGTTCTTGCACTAAGGCTTCCTTGGGCAACGCTGTCCTACACAGCTGGCATGAACAAGCCCTTATGGTTTTGAAAGCTGGTCAAATAATGCAGGAGGCATGACAAATAGCTTAGGATATAAATAATTTGTCTGTTTCTCACATACAAAACTAACTACGCGATCTGGAGCTTAAGAAAATTTTGCAGTGTTGATCCTATATCCCAGTAGATTCCAAATAACAAAACCTGAGCTAATCTCACATAATCTACCATGCTATGCTAGACTGAAAAGATTTTCTTTAGTTTATGTCCTCAGACGTCAAGTAATTGCTTGATTGGTTTTACCCTAAACCCACCTTGCCCATGGCAATTAAAAAATAAAATTCTCTGTGAGGTTACATTTAGGCAGGGTAAGCTGAATTAATAAATACATTTTCTTTCACAAAAGTTGAGTTTTTAACAGTTTAAAGAGGAGCTTAATCCTGTAAACAAAACTTTAAAAGTCAGTATTTGTGGCTGCTGACTTTATAAAAATGCACACCTGTCCCGGGATCCAACAATGCCATTACCTGACCAGTCTCTTTGCCGGTCTTCGAAATAAAGTATAAAAATAACAAATATAGGATATCAGGTACGCTGTGTAAAAGTTAACATAACAAAAAAGCGAGGCGTCACATTCAACACTGCATATTAAAAATTAAATGTGTGAATGGGAAAGGTAGAAATGGCACTGTTCTAGGGTGCAATGTCACATGCCCCTGTATGACTTACAAGAGATCCCAATGTAATAGATCTCAAAATTAAAACCAGAAACAAAAACAAAGTGTCTTGTGCTTAGTGTGAACCAAATATGTGCAAATGATGCCAATGCACTTGTGCAGCAATCAGGTATGCTTCTATTTAAATTGACAATAACTCTATTAAATGTAGCCTCAGTGTGGCACATAAGGTCAATATCAAATGCAAAGAAATAAAACATAGGTATGCGAACCACAATGCATCTACTAGAAATGTATACAAAGAACCTTATTCATAAAGTGACTAGTGCCCTTTGGATGCGTGCCTGAGTGATACTCCCCTGTATCAATTTCAACAAACTTATGTACTGTGTTCAACAATACTCCATAGTTCATTTTAAAGCAAAAATCATAAAAATAAATAAATGCGACAGGTGCTCTTCAAATCTGAGCTCAGTGCTTCTTATGGGCAATCACAGCACCGGAGCCTTGCGTGCCTGAGTGATACTCCCCTGTATCAATTTCAACAAACTTATGTACTGTGTTCAACAATACTCCATAGTTCATTTTAAAGCAAAAATCATAAAAATAAATAAATGCGACAGGTGCTCTTCAAATCTGAGCTCAGTGCTTCTTATGGGGAATCACAGCACCGGAGCCCAGGAACCAAGAAATAACTCCGGGACGACATTTTGCCGGTCACATCGGTGTGCTGGGAGAGCTGCAACAGCATTGTTCTATGGTAAGTATTTCATAATGAGCTAGTATGTGATGCAGCATCCAGCACAGGACACAGTGTCCTGTGCTGGATGCTGGAGCGAACGGTCACAAGTCCAACAGTTGGGGTGACTGTGCTTTCTACAACAACAAAAAAAAAAAATTTCCCTGTATATTCAAGTGGTTCTTACTAATCATCTGCAGGGTCTTTTTCCTCCTTTGGCCTCAGTGGGTCCTCTGGCCTCCCCCTCCCGGGGTTGTGTTGTGTGTGGGGGAGCTGGGTCTGCTTTTTGGGCCAGGCACCCCTCTTTCTGAGGCACGCCACCTGCGTTGGATCTACGGCTCAAGCAAACTGGGAGCATCTTTTTGCACTCATAGGTTTTTAATCTGCGTGGTTTGAAAAGGTTGTCATCCCACTACATAAAGTATTCTTGCTTAATTATACCCTTGAAGAAGGAGAGACACACATGTGCTCCGAAACGCATCGGGAGCAAGAACTACTAGTTTACTACTTGTATCATGTTATGATGACAGCATTGAAAATCCGCTCTAATACATTTTTATGCGTTTTTTATACATGTTTTGTATGCATCATATTGAATAAATATTTTTCAAACTAGATTAACTTTCTTAAATAATTTTTGTGCCTTTAAAGTCCACCACAGAGGATTTCGTTCTTTTCTATAATATTGGATGTGGCACAACCAAATGCTCAAACATAGCCGACTCACCACTTGCAACCAAATCTTGGTGATTAATATAGGCCATTGCTGTGGCATAAACGGATAGACTCCTAGCAGAACAATACCTTAAACTGAACCTTCAGGCCCTCAGAACCAAATGTTCTGCCTGAATTTTTAAAATGTTAATGGGCAAGGCCATTTCTGATCTAGGACACTTCTCCTGGCCAGCTGCCTCTTTCAGGACTGTCCCCCAACCTAAGCAAAAAAGGTTGGCATATGTTGTTACCATTTCCCAGGTAACTAAAAGAAGTATTTTCCCCTTCGCAGATGTTTGAATGTTAATCATAAACTGAGGCTCCAGCGAACTCAGCCTACAGCACCTGGTATTTCCAGGTGGTCTTTCATCCGGGTACTAACCAGGACCGACCCCGCTTAGCCTTCAAGATCAGATAAAATTGAGCGCCATCAGGGTGATCGGGCCATAGACTTTGGAGTCAGACACATTGGGAATATAGAGCTTGAATTCTCTGTTTCAAGCTGATAGGATACTGCTTTTGCAGCAATCTAGAATGAGACTGAGCATCAAGAACGGCCTCAAATGAAGCCACCATGTTTCCCGACAACCTCACGCAAAGTTGAATAGGAGAAAAACATCTTGCTTCGACTACCTAGATCAGTCCTCTTTGGCACTGATCCTAGCCTGGGGTACGAATACCCTTTTCTGGGTGTACCTATGATCAGACCCATGTATTTTCTTCATGTTTTAAAGAAAATTCCTCCTAGGTTGAGAATCCAACCTAGATATTCCAGGTAGTCAAATGTGGCGACCCTACTTTTGGTCTAAGCGGGCTACCGACTGGTCTAACAGGAACAGATCGACTAGGTAAACCATAATCGTTATACCTTGGGCCCTCAATCTGGCTAGAAAAGTAGCCAGAACCTTGTACTTGAGGTATAGCAGCTAGATTGGAAAGCAGAGCTACACACTGAAAAAGAAAATTTTCCACTTTGAAAGAGAATATTACTAGTGAGCGAGGGAATGGGCATATGGAGATATGCATCTTCATGCAAAAAAGGGAGAGATTATATTCAGCAATTAAATTTTAGATTTTTGAGATCTTGAATGTCCATTTAGATTTAGCCAAATCCCAATCTCTGCTCTTACATGGGGCCACCATGAACACTTTTTGCCAAAAGATGATCCAGTGCTAGAGAGAAAAAGATTTATTTTTCTCTGGATCCTTAGGAACGTTTGACCTGAAAAAAACGAGGAGACGGAAACTTTTTGGAACTCCAGTTTGTACATTGGAGCTATTGAGAAAGTCCCCCATTCATCTTGGCATTCCTTCTGCCAGATCCCCAAGAACTGTAGAAGATTTCTCCCTATTGAGCAAGCGGGGGCACCTCCTCCTAAGGAGGCTATAAGTATCTTGTAGGCTACCTCCCTCAAGACCTCTTTTGTCCCTGGGGTTAACCCTGAGGATTACCCTTTGAATCTGATGGAGGAGGCCGTCGTGACTGCCTGGAGGCTCATGCCCCTGGAACAGAAGAAGGAACTTTGGAATGAAAAACAGAATTAGTCCTTCACTTAAAAAGGCAAAAGGGGGTATCTTCCTTTTGCCAGAAATACTTTGGATATATCCAAAATATCCCCAGATAGCTGTCTTACCGCAAAAGGGAAGACTAGCCAGGAGCTTCTTGCATGACGCGTAGCGTAGGCGCAATCTGTCATAACAACTATTGCAAACATAAAGCTGCCTCCTGGACCTGCTGAAAAGGATAACACCTGTTAAAACTGGTTTATCAACGATTACCCAATTACCGTCAGCGCAGGCTGAGACACTCAACCTGCCAGAGAAAAAAAGTGCTTTTTTTTTTTTTTTTTTTTTTAATAGGAATTCCAACCTTTTATCCATTGGATCCCTAAGTATTTGAGTAATGTCTGCCGGACAAATCAAACTTACCCACAAAGGATATAGTAGCGTTAATTGCTGGTATACCTTGCTTAGTGAATTTTCTCTACCATAGGATAAAGTGTGAAAACTTTTTTAGAAAGGAAAATAATGCTTATCTGGGTGATCCTCCAGGTACAAAAAAGAATGGACAGGAAAAAGCATGCACAGCTTGAGGAGGCTTTAGTGAACCCAAACACTCAGTTACATAAATGTGGAGCGGATCATTCAGCAAGAAATTGTACCATCAATCTTACAGATTGTCAAAGCTGACTCTCCCGCAATTGACACCTCAGAAGAGGAGTCATCAGCCTCACCACGGTCCCCTGAGGGAATAGTCTTCTCCTGCCCCTAGTTCCTGAGTTTGAGGGTCTTAGGATAATGGAAGAGAACCCGTCACATCTTGACCACACTGTGATGCGATTAAAGTCGCTAAACAACTTCTTAAAAACCTACCATGGCTGAGGAAAAAGAGTAAAATGACAGGGGCTGCAGTGTTGAAAACAGTTGCAAACATTTCATGGCCCCCGATGCTCACTCTGACCAGCCACCCCCTCTCAGGGGAGGATGCTATTTGAAGAGTAGGCTTTCCGGAGCTTGAGGGAGACCCTTTTAGCTCCTTTTTTGGGGGTGTTTCAACCCCCCTTCTGAATATAGCCTGATGCACAAAGCAGAGGTACTACCAGAAGGAATCCATCCATTGCTTGAACAATAGTCAGCCACTGCCGCCGCTATTACTGCTCAGCCTGATGCAAATAATAAATGTGTTCAAAAAGAATGCTTGTGTCACCAACCTCTTTCACGCTCTTGTGTCTCTCTGCAGCTTGCAGCAATACCACTAGTGCTTTTTTTTTAAAAGCACCCTTTCCTGCGCTGGGCATTGAAGGACGCCAATGCCGCGTTAAGCCCCTCCCCCCTTCGTCGCCTATGCCCCCCCTCATCTCTTTTAAAAAAAAAAAAAACGTTTTCCCGCGCGAGTGCGGGCCTATGATCCTATGGGACCTTACAGGGAGGAGAAAATGGCGAGGAGAGCCCGGAAGCCGCCGAGTAGTGCGGCGTGCCATTTTTTTCCCTAGTGCTTCTTCCTCTTGAAGAAGGGTAGCAAATAGCACAGGTGGGGGACGTCTGGTGGGGAGGATAGCCCCCCCCGGACTTACCGACACATTGTGAGCTCTCTGAGGAAGCGTGAGAAGGAATGTGCTCTATACACCCCCCAGTGGTGACACATAAGCATGACAACATTTACTAACTTAAAGGAGACATTCATAAGAAAATTCTAAAATTTCTTAGAAAAACTCCACTAATCTTTCCCGCCGCAGGTTTTTCTGTGGTAAAACCAACAGACCCAATCTTCACCCTTCACGGTGGGTTCCGTTAAACCTTCAGGAGCTGGGGATCCTCAAGGAAACCCACAATCCTGGACCTGCAATAGCACCACTGCCAGTAAAACTTTATGGCCTTATTACCAAAAGTACTGGATCCCGGGGTCCAGCTCTATAAAAAGAGAAGCGTTTACAGGAAAAACCTTGTTTCTTCGGACACGAGGCCCGGGTACCATTCAATTTGGCCTAAAAGACACTTTAAATGGATCCGGCTGCATGGCTAGCCCCAGCAAGGATTGCTCCAGTGGAGCTCAGCACAGCACATCTTTACTCGTAACCAACACCTTAGACACTGGCAAAAAAACTGAGATACTCCCAGTAGTGGGAGGGGTTATATAGGGAGTGTATTTTTTATCTTAGGGTGTGCCAGTGTCCATCACCTGAAGGTGGCCTATAACCCACATAGTAACTACTATGGCTCCGTGTCCCGTGATGTACGATAAGAAAATTACTTACTACATCTTTAACACCAAGAATTTTTCTACTTTCAGAGTGAGTGCAGCTGTTCATTTTTTAAATAGTCACTGTAGTATTTATGATCATCTCAGCCAATGAGGCCTCTGTTAAATAGTCAATGTAAGAATTAACAAGGACAGCTGAGAGCTTGCAGTCCTTTTTTTTTTTTTTTTATTGAAACGGATGGGATTTTGAATGAGAGAGTAGAGTTATATAAAAATGTCACAACACAATACAAACTATCCAGCTCAGTCACTAAGCACTAATAAGGAAGTCATCAATTATCAATAGCTAAAATTCTCCAGAGGCCACTAAGATTTCACAAATGCCATAATATGAAATTTGTTTGTCATCATAGAATCACCTTATGATAAATGTATACAGCCTCAATTGTGACTACGGTATTAAATCTGAATATATTATACAGCTAATATATAGGAGGAGTCCCGGCAGAAGACAGGAGGACAGAGGGAGAAGAACCAGAGAGAGAGGGAGAAGAACCAGAGAGAGGGGGAAGAACAACTGACAGAGGCGGCATACGTCAGCGAAGGACACAGAAGAGCCGGAGAGGGGAGAAGAGATCGGAAGAGACGATGGAGCTGTCATAATAAATTAATTACTTTAAAAACCTGTGTAAAGTGTTTTATTTTTGACACTTTTTTTTCAGGTGAATGGGTAGGGGTACAATGTAACCCGTACTAATTCACATAGGGTGGGGGCCAGGATCTGGGGGCCCCCTTGTTAAAGGGAGCTTCCAGATTCTGATAAGACCCCCGCCCGCAGACCCCGACAACCAACAGCCAGGGTTGTCAGGAAGAGGCCCTTGTCCTCATCAACATGGGGACAAGGTGCTTTGCATATTGAGGGCATGTGGCCTGGTACGGTTCAGGAGGGAGGGGCGCTCGTTCGTCCCCACCCCCTTTCCTGACCTCCTGGGCTGTGTGCTCCAATAGGGCTCTTGTATGGATTGTGGGGGACCCCTACGTAATTTTTTTTTAGGTGTGGGGGTTCCCCTTAAAATCCATACCAGACCGAAGGGCCTGGTATGCTCTTGGAGGGGAACCCACAATGTTTTTTTTTTTAATTTGGCGTGGAGTTCACCTTCAAGATCATCAGAACACAAGTCGCATGCCAAAATCAGATCAGTCAAGACGGCGATCCGACTTCAGTGATATTCAATGGGCTGAAGTAGGTTTAAAGTTGGACCAAAGTAGTGCAGGGAGCATTTTCAAAGTTGGATCGACTTGTGTCGGACAAATTAAGACATTGATTTTCACACATCCAATTTTCCAATGTCCAAGCGTCTTTCGTACCAGTGTGGACCCGGCCTAAAGTTAACCATCCTCACCTGTGATCTGTTTGCGTGTAGTGTGTGTGTATAAAAGGTCAATGCGTTTTTGGACTCCTGACAGACCCTTGCATCTTTCATCCAGTGTTGCACTGACGTTTCTGGATTCTGAGTCATGGGGAGGCAAACTAATTGTCAAAGGATCTGCTGGAAAAGGTAGTTGAACTGTATAAAACAGGAAAGGGATATAAAAAAATAATAAAAAAAAAGATATCCAAGGAATTGAGAATGCCAATCAGCAGTGTTCAAATTCTAATCAAGAAGTGGAAAATGAGAGGTTCTGTTGAAACCAAACCACGGTCAGGTAGATCAACTGAAATTTCTGCCAGGAAAATAGTTTGGAGTTTAAAGAAAAACCCACAAATAACTTCAGGTGAAATACAGGACTCTTTGAAAACATGTGGTGTGGCTGTTTCAAGATGCACAATAAGGAGGCACTTGAAGAAGGATGGGCCTGCATGGTCGAGTCGCCAGAAGATAGCCATTACTACGCAAATGCCACAAAGTATCCCACTTACAATATGCCAAACAGCACAGAGACGAGCCTCAAACCTTCTGGCACAAAGTCATTTGGAGTGAGGAGACCAAAAAATTGAGCTTTTTGGCCACAACCATAAACGCTTCATTTGGAGAGGAATCAACAAGGCCTATGATGAAAGATACACCATTCCTACTGTAAAACACGGAAGTGGATCATTGATGTTTTGGGGATGTGTGAGCTACAAAGGCACAGGGAATTTGGTCAAAATTGATGGCAAGATGAATGCAGTATGTTATCAAAAAATACTGGAGGAACATTTGCATTCATCAGCCAGGAAGCTGCGCATGGGATGGACTTGGACATTCCAACATGATAATGATCCAAAACCAAGGCCAAGTGAAGGTTCTGGGGTGGCCATCTCAGTCTCCTGACCTCAAAATCATTGAGCCACTTTGGGGAGATCTCAAAACGTGCAGTTCATGCAAGACAGCCCAAGAATTTACAGGAACTGGAGGCTTTTTGCCAAAAGGAATGAGCAGCTTTACCATCTGAGAAGATAAAGAGCCTCATCCACAAAAGACTTCAAGCTGTCATTGATGTTAAAAGGGGGCAATACACGGTATTAAGAACTGGGGTATGTAAACTTTTGATCAGGGTCATTTGGGTAGTTTCTGTTGTCAATTATGTTTTATATTTAAAAAGAGTAAACACAGTTGATTGATAATAAATGGCTTCAGCCAAACACTAACTATGATTAGTGAAAGAAAAGTTTTTGTGTTATTTCATATTCTCTGAAAAATTGCCCAAAAAAATCATAAATTCTGCCAGGGTAATCTTATGAGCACAACTGTATATACATACATACATACACCCAGAGTTATATTACAAAGTTATACACTTTTTATGTTTGAAATTATACCATAATAACCAAGGAAATAAACACATTATTGGCGTACCATGTTTATATAAACAGTTATTCATGTGATGTTACAATACAAATGAGTCTATTAGTTTAGAAAGGTCAGAAAATTTCTCTCCAGCCAACATTGACACTCCTTGCAGTCTTAAATGGGAAAGGGAATATTTTGTTGCATAACCCCAGCATGGAAACTATGAGCTAAAGATCATAATTGCCACAGTTTGTACACTACTGATAAATTTCTATTGGGAAATATAACTATCTTTCCTCCACTTTAAGAACCACAAAAACAAAACAATTTAGCATTTTCTTCTTTGTTTGGAATGTTTTGTGTATGAAATTGTTAATCATTTTTACCAATACATGTCTGTACGGAATCCTTTTATATATGAAACTAAAAACGCGAAACAACATTTTTCATGATTCCCTAAACAAACTCTAAGGCTGGGCTCACAAATATGCAAAGTGCCCACATCCAATTTGCATGACAGCCGTGTGTTAGGCTCTCAATGGAGCCGGTTCACACAGGTCCAGGACGGCTGCAGTCCGGATTGCAGAAGGTTCCTGTGCATGTTTGGGTCTGGTTCAGGTGCGAATTCAGGCAAATATTTGAACCTGAAGTGGTAAACAGACATGCACAGGCACGAACCCATGGCCGCACATATACCCAGTGAAATGAACACCCTCAGATGATACACAGAGATGAAACAAATCTCCCTACATAAGTTTTACATGTATATCTGCTGTCTTCAGCTTTACATACTGTTTAGAAAGTGCATGTCCTGTTAGAATTTTCTCTTCCTGTTCCAGCAGGGGGAGGGAAGTCTTGCCATACACTGTGAGACAGCCGATTGGAGGAAAGGCACACACCCCCCTCTCCACATATACAGCACAGCAAGTCTCTGCCTATGTGCTGTAATCTATTTATAGCACCCACCCTGACACAAATTTCAGGCTGGTTTTATCACGTGTCAGAGAACTTGTCAGAAGTTATAATGCTAATAACAGAAGAACGAAGCAAGAAAAACCACTGGACATAGTGCTTTGGAGAGAGATAAGAAAACACTGCAGCTGTATGTGCCCAGCTCAAATGTCATGAATCGGGTTTACATCTTCTTTAACCACTTGCCGACCAGCTCACGTACATTTACGGCGGCAGGTTGGCTCGGTCCCGCGAATCGCCACACCTGTACGTCGGCTCCTTTACGAGCCAAAGCAGGCACGCGCATGCCCGCTGCACAGCGGGGGACCAGATCACGGGCACGAGAGCCAGAACAGGGATCTGTGTATGTAAAAAACACAAAGCCCCATTCTGACAGTGGAGGAGAGACAGATCTGCTGTTCCTAGTAATTAGGAACAGCGATATGTCTCCTCCTCCAGTCAGTCCCATCCCCCCGTTAGAAACACCTCCCAGTGAACACATTTAACCCCTTGATCACTCCCTAGTGTTAACCCCTTCCATGCCAGTGACATTTATACAGTAATCAGTGGCTATTTTTAGCTCTGTATAAATGTCGATGGTCCCAAAAAAAGTGTCAAAAGTGTCCAATCTATCCGCCGCAATGTCGCAGTCCCGCTAGAAATCGCTGATCGCCGCCATTACAAGTAAAAAAAAAAATAATAAAAAATGCCATAAATCTATCCCCTATTTTGAAGACGTTATAACTTTTGTACAAACCAATCAATATACACTTATTGAGATTATTTTTTACCAAAAATATGTAGAAAGATACATATTGGCCTAAACTGATGAAGACTTTTTTTTGGATATTTATTATAGCAAAAAGTAAAAATATTGTTTTTTTGTTTATAGAGCAAAATATAAAAACCACAGAGGTGATCAAATACCACCAAAAGAAACTATTTGTGGGAAAAAAATAACCTCAAATTTTATTTGGGTACAGTGTTGCATGACCGTGCAGTTGTCAGTTAAAGCGACGCAGTGCCGTATCGCAAAAAATGGCCTGGTCATTAAGGGGTAAAATCTTCCAGGGGCTGAAGTGGTTAAGCTGTGTTGTGAGAATGCTTATTTACGGTGTGTAAAAAGCATGAATGCTGATGTAGCCAGTTTTAAAGTAGAACTAGAAAAGCTACAATTTCTGGGGAAATTGTGTGAAGAGTTCTTGCCTCCATCTACAACTGGAGTGAGCGGAGTAACTGGGTGGAGTGGCTTGAGTAACCGTTGTGTGGTTGGAGTGGCTGGAGTAACTGTGAAAAGTGTTAAAAAGCTTAATATTTTAAAAAGTATAAATAGTAGTAAAAAAAGTTGAAGAAGTCCCATCATTAGCTGAAAGAGCTGAACATTTTTTTTTTTCAAAAAAGGTTTTTTTTTTTTTAATTAGTATTTTTTTAAGGGGTGGTCATAATGTTTTGGCCGATCATGGGGTGGTCATAATGTTTTGGCCGATCATGGGGTGGTCATAAATTATTTGGCCGATCATGGGGTGGTCATAAATTATTTGGCCGATCATGGGGTGGTCATAAATTATTTGGCTGATCATGGGGTGGTCATAATGTTTTGGCTGATCATGGGGGGGGGGGTCATAATGTTTTGGCTGATCATGGAGGGGGGGTCACAATGTTTTGGCTGAGCATGGGGGGGGGGTCACAATGTTTTGGCTGATCATGGGGATGGTCATAATGTTTTGACTGATCATGGGGATGGTCATAATGTTTTGACTGATCATGGGGGGGGGGGGGGGGTCATAATGTTTTAGCTGATCATGGGGGGGTCATAATGTTTTGGCTGATCATGGGGTGGTCATATTTTGTCACCTCCCACTCTAGTTTTAAACATTTCGCCATTCATTCCTATGGGACCAATTTCGCCGCAAAAACGACGATATTTCGTGAACCATTCTGCGAAACGTTCCACAAAGTAATAGCACACCAATCGGGAACAATCCGCACGTTTTGGTATATTACTTGACACAGGGGGTCTAACACCTCACCGCTTCAAATTAAAAAAAAGTTTGCTTTTAGCTATACTTCAACCCCTGAGAAAATGTTCATGAGAGAATTGATTCCTTCATTAAACTGCTTTCACTCTAGTTCTTTTTTATGTTCAAATATTGAAAAATGACATTCGTCTGCTACTTCAGGATGATTAAAAATGTTTGCTGTAGACGGGAATTTTGCTATTATTTTTTTTTTTTCGTGGTTTATCCTGGGGGTGGAGTTCTGACTAAGTATTTTGAAAATGTACACCTCTCTGTATATGATGGATCGATTGCTTCTCTTTCTAATTTGTAATGTTTATATGATACATTCGTATATTACCAAAAGTATTGGGGCGCCTTCCTTTACACGTACATCAATTTTAATGACATCCAAGTCTTAGTCCGTAGGGTTCATGGGAAGGCTGGCCACAAAGTTTAGGAGTGTGTCTATGGGAAGGTTTGACCATTCTTCCAGAAAGGCATTTGTGAGGTCAGGCATTGATGTTGGACGAGAAGGCCTAGCTTGCAGTCTCCACTCGAACTCATCCAATAGGTGTTGTATCGGGTTGAGGTCAGGACTCTGTGCAGGCCAGTCAATGTCCTCCACCCCAAACTCGCTCATCCATGTCTTTATAGACCTTGCTTTGTGCACTGGTGCGCAGTCATGTTGGAACAGGAAGGGACCATCACCAAACTGTTCCCACAAAGTTGGGAGCATGAAATTGTCCAAAATGTCTTGTATGCCGACACCTTAGGAGTTCCCTTTGCTGGAACTAAGGGGCCAAGCCCAACCCCTGAAAAACAACCCCACGCCATAATCCCTCCTCCACCAAATGATTTGGACCAGTGCACAAAGCAAGGTCCATAAAAACATGGATGAGCGAGTTTGGGGTGGAGGAACATGACTGGCCTGCACGGAGTCCTGACCTAAACAGGATAGAACACCTATTGGATGAATTAGAACAGAGACTGTGAGCCAGGCCTTCTCGTCCAACATCAACGACTGATTTCACAAATGCACTTCTGGGAGAATGGTCAAACACTCCCATAGACACACTCCTGAACCCTTCCCAGAAGAGTTGAAGCTGTTATAACTGCAAAGGGTGGGCCAACTCAATATTGAACTCTACAGACTAAGACTGGGATGCCATTAAAGTTCATGTGCGTGTAGAGGCAGGTGTCCCAATACTTTAGGTAACAGTCTAAAAAGACCTAATAAAAAGATAACAAATTTTAAAAATCAGCCTTCACCCTACAAAGTGACCAGTAGCATTTAGTAAGTTTGCATCAGAATGCAATACAGTACAGAAAGAAAAATAAGGCACCTATCAAAATCATACACCCTTCTGCAAAGTGTACTTTACATTTAGAATCCTTAGTCAGAAATTCTGTGCTTCCTAAATATTCATGTTATCATTTATTAGAGACCAGTATAGGGCAAACGAATATAGGTTGCATAGAACAGCTGTCTGCATGCTGTTAACTTTTACATTTTGCAAAGTGTAACCTAAAAACATGGTCTAAAAGTTCAAAAATAACTGCATGCCCACATCATAAAATAGTTAACATTTCAGTAATGATTGTTCAAATTTGAGTTAAAAAAAAAAAAAAAAAAATCCGATATATTCCATCTGGAAAAAAACAAAAAAAAAAAAACAAACAAACATACAAATGAAGTACACAAATGAGGACAATTCAGGGTCATATCTCAATTCCCCTGGAGGCAATTCATTCATCCCTATTCCATACGATAGATTTTGTTGGATGCCTATTATGTATCAATACAAATAGTGTGCAAACTAAAAGGAGGTAAATCTCCGAATATTGTATAATATATATATATATATATATATATATATATATATATATATATATATATATATATATTATATAAAATATTGCATGATTCAACACAAAGATGTTTACACTACCCTAAAATTATTTAAAATCACAAGTGGCCATGTTTTGTTTCTAAAGAAAAATATGAATAGTTAATGTTTAGGTATTAGACATTCAACGGGCAGATCATGGAGCAGCAGGGCTAGTAGCATATAAGCACATTTGTTTTTTTTTTTGTTTTTTTTGTTTATTCTGGTTTTGTATTTATTTTTTGAAAGGTTTCTCTGGACACTTCTGCGTAAATTCAAGAGCAAAGCCATGGTAATTATCAGAATATTTAGTGTATCTTTAGTGTTCTTTAGTGTATCTTTAGTGTATCCTGATTTGTTTGATAATTATTAAAAATGGATGAAGGCAAAATAGGTTAAAGATAAAACAAGCATCATCAATAATGTGTGACATGAATTTTAACCACACAACTGTACTTACTAGAAAGAAAAGGTATAAGTAACAGAAAGGAACTTTATTCGCTCCTTTTACATTGTATTTTTGTTTTCTTTTAGACCTCCTATCCTTCTGAAGAAGCGGTTTATACTGCGAAACCGGTAGAGGAATTTTGAGGAACTTTCTATACCCTACCTTAACAGAAACTTTACGGGGGAACCTGTTGTTAGTTATATGTGGTGTATATTTTGTCATACATTCATTTTAAAACATTTTTGCATATTGTTATAGAATAAAAATTTGCATTTTATCATATCAATTTTGTCATTGTATCAGTACCGCCGGGATGCGCGCCCCCGGGGCCCTGCAGCGGCTCCATATCCCGATCACGTCATATGACTTCCGGTCAGGATATTGAAACCACTTTGCCGCCGTCATTCTGCTATATGGCGGGCGGCAAGTGGTTAAAAGGTATACTAAGGGGCCTAGTTATAAATGTTGTCTCACCTTCACCCAAAAATTAACAAATTTTTTTAAATGAATTCAATTTAAAAAGTATAAATTAATGGGTAAATGTGAAATAGTGAAAATATTTATAAAATAGACCCTTAAAGCTACATTAAGCCTAGGTTCAGACTAGTGCGATGCGGGAACCTGCGCCGGTTCCCGCATCACTTCTCTCTCTTGCAGGCTATATTGACACCCTCTGCGAAAACCGCTGCGGGTGTCAATACAATGTTAATGAGACCCCCAGAACGGTTTACAGATCGCAGTGCGAACACCCATGCGATCTGATTCCAGTGCAGGGAAAAACAAGACCTGCACTTTTTTCTGTGCGAATCCAATGCGAGTCCAGCCAAACAACTGTATAGCTTAACTCGCATTGCTCAGACATTGCATGTGATCGGCAGCTGCAGTGCGGGTGCAAATCACATGCAATTTTTGAGATTGCACTAGTCTGAACCTAGGCTAAAAGGTTGTTTTTTTTTTTTTTTAACAAACATGTTATAATTTCTATGTAGTTTTGCACAGAACTTCAACGATAGTCCTCTTTTTGGGTCCCACGCCAACATTCCTGGCTCCTCCTCCTCAAGGTGCTTGCTCTGACACACAGACCCGCAGCTCGGCCCAGCCCCCGCTCTCTCCTCAATCACTCACTGGCTGTGATTGAAAGTAGTAGGAGCCAATGGCTCCTGCTGCTGTTTCAGCCAATGAGGAATGAGAGACCCGAGAGAAGCTCAGCTCTCGTGCACATCGATGGATCGAGTGGGAGCTCAGGTGAGTATTAGGGGGGCTGCTGCACACAGAAGTTTTTTTACCATCATGCACAGAATGCACAAAGGTAAAAACCTTGATCCTTTAGAACCACTTTAACTTAATTTTTAAATACACATGCCTGTTTTTTTTCTTTCAGCAATTTCGGTAAATTACACAAACTGTACAATTACATTTTATTACTGCTAACTTAACAGAATCAAATGAATAGTTGGATAAAATGCAAGTCTTCTTATTTTGTATTACTCAAGTAATAAATTATATAAAAATGTATAAAAATAGCATTAACACATTTTAAAGAAATCATGAAATGTACCACTTTTTCCACACAAAGCGTCTAAAAATAATATTACCTTTATAATATAACATAATATAAACAACATAATAGTCTCCTTTGTAAAACTAAGTAGGTTGTATATGTACACAGTATTCAAATTAGCTGACAGTGTCACTATTTTAAGCTAAATAACATATGATCTAAAAAAATAAAATAAAAGAGGAGACGACAAAATGTTTATCCATGTGAATTATGTAAGATTCCCTGCATCGCTCACATGGATCAATGCTACAGGACGCACATGACAAAGTACGTTTAAAACTCTTTAAAGTTTAAGTGCCTGTAATAGTTTTATCAAATTGATATGCAATTAAGGCTCTTTGAGGATAACGTTATTGTTTTACTCCAGCTTACGTAACATTCCCGAGTGCGTGTGTTATGTCACATCCATGTTATGTTTACTGCATAACACTCATTCAGGGGATAAACATTATGCTTACATCATGTTATAGTAGAATTATAGTTATATACATCATGAACTAGTCTACATTCCAGCTTGAAAAGCACTGATAATGATGCTACGAATTATTAGGTGCCGAGTACCATTGCATTTTGCTGGAAGATTAGAGTTAGGGATGAGCTTCGTGTTCGAGTCGAACCCATGTTCGACTCGAACATCGGCTGTTCGACCGTCCGTCGAATTGCGAACGTTATGGGCCGTTCGCGCCCAAATTCGTGTGGCGCGTCACGGCCCATAATTCACTGCGGCATCGCAGTGCATTGCTGGCTGATGATTGGCCAAGCATGCACTATGACCCGCATGCTTGGCCAATCACAGCGCCGTCAGTAGAGAGAGCTGTAATTGGCCAAAGCCAGGGTGGCTTTGGCCAATTATGGCTCAGGGGATTTAGTACACGCCCCACACTATATAAGGCCGCCTGCACGGCGGCCCTGTGTAGTGTGTTCCGGTGTGCTGATAGAGAGAGAGACAGACAGTGTCATTTGATTTGAGAGCTAGATTAGGCTAGATCTGTTCCTGCTCTTTACATTTAGTGCAGTGCGTCCTGCTCACAGTGTTCAGCTAGATCTGTTCCTGCTATTTACATTTAGTGCAGTCAGTGCGTCCTGCTCACAGTGTTCAGCTAGATCCGTTCCTGCTATTTACATTTAGTGCAGTGCGTCCTGCTCACAGTGTTCAGCTAGATCCGTTCCTGCTATTTACATTTAGTGCAGTGCGTCCTGCTCACAGTGTTCAGCTAGATCCGTTCCTGCTATTTACATTTAGTGCAGTCAGTGCGTCCTGCTCACAGTGTTCAGCTAGATCCGTTCCTGCTATTTACATTTAGTGCAGTGCGTCCTGCTCACAGTGTTCAGCTAGATCCGTTCCTGCTATTTACATTTAGTGCAGTGCGTCCTGCTCACAGTGTTCAGCTAGATCCGTTCCTGCTATTTACATTTAGTGCAGTCAGTGCGTCCTGCTCACAGTGTTCAGCTAGATCCGTTCCTGCTATTTACATTTAGTGCAGTGCGTCCTGCTCACAGTGTTCAGCTAGATCCGTTCCTGCTATTTACATTTAGTGCAGTGCGTCCTGCTCACAGTGTTCAGCTAGATCCGTTCCTGCTATTTACATTTAGTGCAGTGCGTCCTGCTCACAGTGTTCAGCTAGATCCGTTCCTGCTATTTACATTTAGTGCAGTCGGTGCGTCCTGCTCACAGTGTTCAGCTAGATCCGTTCCTGCTATTTACATTTAGTGCAGTGCGTCCTGCTCACAGTGTTCAGCTAGATCTGTTCCTGCTATTTACATTTAGTGCAGTCAGTGCGTCCTGCTCACAGTGTTCAGCTAGATCCGTTCCTGCTATTTACATTTAGTGCAGTGCGTCCTGCTCACAGTGTTCAGCTAGATCCGTTCCTGCTATTTACATTTAGTGCAGTGCGTCCTGCTCACAGTGTTCAGCTAGATCCGTTCCTGCTATTTACATTTAGTGCAGTGCGTCCTGCTCACAGTGTTCAGCTAGATCCGTTCCTGCTATTTATATTTAGTGCAGTCAGTGCGTCCTGCTCACAGTGTTCAGCTAGATCCGTTCCTGCTATTTACATTTAGTGCAGTGCGTCCTGCTCACAGTGTTCAGCTAGATCTGTTCCTGCTATTTACATTTAGTGCAGTCAGTGCGTTCTGCTCACAGTGTTCAGCTAGATCCGTTCCTGCTATTTACATTTAGTGCAGTGCGTCCTGCTCACAGTGTTCAGCTAGATCCGTTCCTGCTATTTACATTTAGTGCAGTGCGTCCTGCTCACAGTGTTCAGCTAGATCCGTTCCTGCTATTTACATTTAGTGCAGTGCGTCCTGCTCACAGTGTTCAGCTAGATCCGTTCCTGCTATTTACATTTAGTGCAGTGCGTCCTGCTCACAGTGTTCAGCTAGATCCGTTCCTGCTATTTACATTTAGTGCAGTGCGTCCTGCTCACAGTGTTCAGCTAGATCCGTTCCTGCTATTTACATTTAGTGCAGTGCGTCCTGCTCACAGTGTTCAGCTAGATCCGTTCCTGCTATTTACATTTAGTGCAGTGCGTCCTGCTCACAGTGTTCAGCTAGATCCGTTCCTGCTATTTACATTTAGTGCAGTCAGTGCGTCCTGCTCACAGTGTTCAGCTAGATCCGTTCCTGCTATTTACATTTAGTGCAGTGCGTCCTGCTCACAGTGTTCAGCTAGATCTGTTCCTGCTATTTACATTTAGTGCAGTCAGTGCGTCCTGCTCACAGTGTTCAGCTAGATCCGTTCCTGCTATTTACATTTAGTGCAGTGCGTCCTGCTCACAGTGTTCAGCTAGATCCGTTCCTGCTATTTACATTTAGTGCAGTGCGTCCTGCTCACAGTGTTCAGCTAGATCCGTTCCTGCTATTTACATTTAGTGCAGTGCGTCCTGCTCACAGTGTTCAGCTAGATCCGTTCCTGCTATTTACATTTAGTGCAGTCAGTGCGTCCTGCTCACAGTGTTCAGCTAGATCCGTTCCTGCTATTTACATTTAGTGCAGTGCGTCCTGCTCACAGTGTTCAGCTAGATCTGTTCCTGCTATTTACATTTAGTGCAGTCAGTGCGTCCTGCTCACAGTGTTCAGCTAGATCCGTTCCTGCTATTTACATTTAGTGCAGTCAGTGCGTCCTGCTCACAGTGTTCAGCTAGATCCGTTCCTGCTATTTACATTTAGTGCAGTGCGTCCTGCTCACAGTGTTCAGCTAGATCCGTTCCTGTTATCTTCCTACTGACAGGCAGGCTTGTCTGGTTACAGTATATAAAGCTACCTGAAGAAAATTACAGGTGTTCTATCCCAGCTTAGTGCAGCTACAGGCCATTAGTATGTCTGGAAGGCCAAGAAGGAGAGGCAGACAGTCACAAGCCAATAAGAGAGGGCAAGCAGGCTCTGTGTCTAGTGCTGGTCGTGGAGACGGTGCATCCTCATCAGCACGTGGCCATGGGACACGCTTGGCCTTTTTTTCGGCAGCTGGCCGTGTTGAGCCGCAACATGCAGAAAACTTGGTCGAGTGGATGACCAAGCCGTCCTCATCCTCCTCATCCTCTCTCACCCATGCCCAGGGTGCTTTGTCTGGCAAAGCAGCGGCCTCTTCCCTCAGCTCAATGTCATCAGTGACTCCTTCCCTAGCTCCACCATGTCCTCATGAGGATTCCCTCGAACTGTTTGACCACAGTGTTGGGTACATGCTCCAGGAGGATGCCCAGCGTTTGGAAGGCTCTGATGATGATACTGAGCTCGATGAAGGCAGTAACATGAGCACGGACAGAGGGGGTGCCCAAGAAGGACAGCAATCTGGCAGTCATGCTCCCCCTGCTGCAGCATACTGCCAGGTTTGCTCCAGTGATGAGGAGGGAGGGGATGATGAGGTCACTGACTCAACGTGGGTGCCTGATAGGAGAGAGGAGGAGGAGGAGGAGGAGGAGGAGGCGGCACATCACCAACGAGGCAGGATGCCCTCCAGGGGCCAGCCTAAGGGCAGCACATTGACTGCATCACACCCCAAAGCTCCACATGTGCAGGGCGCTGCAGTCTCTGCGCGTTATTCAAAAAGTTCTTTGGTGTGGGCCTTTTTTGAGACGAGTGCATCAGATCGCACCGCTGCTATTTGCAACATATGTCTCAAGCGTATCTCGCGTGGCCAAAACATCTCCCGCTTGGGTACCACATGCTTGACCAGACATATGTTGACCTGCCATGCAGTTCGTTGGCAAGCATATCTAAAAGACCCACACCAAAGAACAAAGAGGATCTCTCCTTGCTCCTCATCAGCTGAGATTTCCAACCCCACTAGACCTTCAGTCCTCTCTGAGACCTGCAGTGAGAGGAATGAAGGTGTAGAATTAGGTGTGTCACAGCCAAGTACTTGTGGGCAATCTGCTTTTGGTACACCGACGCCAGATTGTACCAGGCAAATTTCCCTGCCCCAGCTGCTGCACCACCGAAAGAAGTTTGCTCCCAGCCATCCACATGCCCAGCGGTTGAATGCTAGCTTGGCAAAATTGCTAGCACTTCAACTGCTGCCTTTTCAGTTGGTAGACTCTGCCCCCTTCCGTGAGTTTGTGGAATGTGCGGTTCCTCAGTGGCAGGTACCCAAACGCCACTTTTTCTCACGGAAGGCGATTCCAGCTCTCTACCGGCATGTGGAAGGCAATGTCCATGCCTCGCTGGACAGGGCGGTCAGCGGTAAGGTGCATATTACCGCTGACTCATGGTCCAGCAGGCATGGACAGGGACGTTACTTAAGTTTCACGGCGCATTGGGTGACTCTGCTGGCAGCTGGGAAGGATGCAGGACAAGGTGCAGTAGTGTTGGAGGTTGTTCCGCCACCACGCCTCCAAAATGCTGATTGTGACACACCTCTCTCCTCCACCCCCTCCTCTTCTTCTTCCTCCATGGCCTCTTCCTCGGAACCAGCGGTGCTCCGTAGGCGTTCAAGGGGCTACGCAAGTACGCAGGCCAAAAGATGCCATGCGGTGCTTGAGCTGGTGTGCTTGGGGGACAGGAGCCACACTGGGGCAGAGGTTCTGTCAGCTCTGCAGGGGCAGGTTCAGAGGTGGTTGACGCCACGCCAACTTAAGGCAGGAATGGTGGTTTGCGACAATGGCACCAACCTCCTCTCTGCCCTCCGACAGGGACAACTGACCCATGTGCCCTGTTTGGCTCACGTCCTTAACTTGGTGGTGCAGCGGTTCTTGGGCAGGTACCCGGGCTTACAGGATGTCCTGAGGCAGGCCAGGAAAGTCTGTGTGCATTTCCGCCGGTCATATAATGCCAGTGCTCGGCTGACGGACCTCCAAAAGGAGTTTAACCTGCCCAAGAACCGCCTAATCTGTGACATGCCCACCAGGTGGAACTCGACATTGGCCATGCTGCAGCGGCTGCACACGCAGCAGAGGGCCATAAATGAGTACCTGTGCGACTATGGCACCAGGACAGGGTCAGGGGACCTTGGTTTTTTTTCCCCACGCCAGTGGGCCATGATCAGGGATGCATGCACTGTCCTGTCACCATTCGAGGAGGCCACGAGGATGGTGAGCACTGACAGTGCATGCATCAGTGACACTGTCCCCCTTGTCCACCTGTTGGAGCACACGCTGCGTGGAATAATGGACAGGGCACTTGAGGCAGAACAGAGGCAGGAAGAGGAGGACTTCCTTAGCTCTCAAGGCCCCCTTTATCCAGACAGTGTTCCTGCGTGCCCGCCGATCACACAGGAAGAGGACGAGGAGGAGGAGGAGGAGGAGGAGGAAGATTGTGTCAGTATGGAGGTGGAGCCTGGCACTCAGCATCAGCAGTCTTTAAGGGATCAGTCCCAAGGAACACATGGACTTGTACGTGGCTGGGAGGAGGTGGCTGCAGACGTTGTTGTCCTTAGTGACCCAGAGGACTCCGGACCGAATGCCTCAGCAAACCTACGCTGCATGGCCTCCCTGATCCTGCAAAGCCTGCGTAAGGATCCTCGTATTCGTGGTATCAAGGAGAAGGACCAATACTGGCTGGCAACCCTCCTTGATCCACGTTACAAGGGTAAGGTTGCGGACCTTATCTTGCCATCGCAGAGGGAGCAGAGGATGAAACATCTTCGGGAGGCCTTGCAGAAAGGTCTGTGCAACGCGTTCCCAGAGACTGGGAGGTTACAAACTCCTGTTTCTGGACAACGTGTTGCTGAGGCTTCGGTCAGTCAAAGAAGGAGCGGTGGAGAAGGTGGCCGTCTGACCGATGCGTTCAGACAATTTTTTGGTCCGCAGCCCCAAGGTATGATCGGTTCCAGCAACCATCGCCAGCGTCTGTTTTACATGGTGCAGGAATACCTAGGGGCAAGATCAGACTTGGACACCTTTCCCACCGAAAATCCTCTGGGTTACTGGGTCTTGAGGATGGATCACTGGCCAGAGCTTGCACAGTATGCAATTGAGCTACTGGCCTGTCCTGCATCCAGCGTTCTTTCGGAACGCACATTCAGTGCTGCTGGAGACGTGGTAACCGATCACAGGGTGCGTCTGTCCACTGACTCGGTCGATCGGCTGACCTTCATAAAAATGAATCAGTCTTGGATCACCACCAGCTACCAAGCACCTGATGCTGATGTAACTGAATAATTTTTTTCAGATCCCTTCAAAGACTGCCTATGCTGATGCTGAGTGACTATCCCTGAGTAATTATCCTCTTCCTCCTCAATCATCACGCTGATAGCTTGTAAGAACATTTTTGGTTCTGGGCGCCACCACCAGTGCCTAAGGCACAATTTTTCAGCCCCTGTATAACAGGGGCGTGTAATTACAATTTTTGATGTAATACTTTGCAGCAGGGCTCGTTCCTGCGTTCCAACTAGAGTGTCTGTGAGGGGTTGCAGTGTTGTGGCACCAGCACCAGTGCCTAAGGCCCAATTTTTCTGCCCCTGTCTAACAGGGGCGTGTAATTACAATTTTTGATGCAATACTTTGCAGCAGGGCTCGTTCCTGCGTTCCAACTAGAGTGTCTGTGAGGGGTTGCAGTGTTGTGGCACCAGCACCAGTGCCTAAGGCCTAATTTTTCAGCTCCTGTTCAACAGGGGCATGTAATTACAATTCTTGATCTAATATTTCACAGCAGGGCCCTGTGAGGGCTTACAGTGTTTTGGCCACAGCAACACCTAAGGCCCAAATTTCTGCTGAGTATATAGGGCAGGACCCTACTTTCAAACATCTAACTTACAAACGACTCCTACTTGCAAACGGAAGGAGACAACAGGAAGTGAGATGAAATCTACCCCTAGGAAGGGAAATTCTCTCATGTAAGAGTTAATATGGGAAAACAATTTCTCCTTTCCACTGATGCTTTCCAATCCTTGTTCCACAAAAAAACCCAAATTTTCAAAAAACATTTTTCATTGGGACAAAAAAGTGAGGTGAAATCTTCTGAAGAGGAGGAAAGACGCAAAACAAATGTCACAGGGGTGATAACCCTTCCCTATGTTTTCCAAAAAGCTTAGAAAAGATTTTTTGGCTGGAGCTAAACACGTTAAAAATGTTCAAAATTACAAACAGATTCTACTTAACAACAAACCTACAGTCCCTGTCTTGTTTGCACCGCCTGTATACTGCTGTTCAGAGTATATAGGGACCTTTCCTTATTTTAATTTGGGTGCGGGGTTCCCCTTAATATCCATACAAGACCCAAAGGGCCTGGTAATGGACTGGGGGGTACCCATGCCGTTTGTCTCACTGATTTTCATCCATATTGGCAGGACCCGACATGACATTAAACCCGCAAGCAGTTTTAAATGAGATTTTTTCCTTTAAAAATGACATTTGGTGCAGGGACTGTTCTAAACATGGGAAACACGCGTCACTTTACAGGCATACTATAGACACCCCCCAGGTACGATATTTAAAGGAATATTTCACTTTTTTTTTTTTACTTTAAGCATCATTAAAATCACTGCTCCCGAAAAAACGGCCGTTTTTAAAAGTTTTTTTTGCATTGATACATGTCCCCTGGGGTAGGACCCGGGTCCCCACACCCTTTTTAGGACAATACCATGCAAATTAGCCTTTAAAATGAGCACTTTTGATTTCGAACGTTCGAGTCCCATAGACGTCAATGGGGTTCTAACGTTCGTGCGAACTTGCGGTCCGTTCGCGGGTTCTGGTGCGAACCGAACCGGGGGGTGTTCGGCTCATCCCTAATTAGAGTTATTAATGTCTTGTGAAATGCTTGTGTGCTATTCTAAAAAAGATGCTTTTCAAAAGTTTTTTTTTTGACAATTGCCGCTTCCCCTTCAAATATTTTCCACAACCCCTCGGATTGTTCAATGACCACCATTAGAGCCAACAGCAGCTCTAATGTTTTTATGGTCCTCTTCTTGAGATGGAAAGCCATGCTATACTGAAGACAAGGAGCTTTTCTTCATAGGCTCCACTGAAGTAGACATTTCCCTGCAGCCAACTAAAGTCTGTAGTACAGGGTTAGAAGGGATAGGGAAGCCAGAGAGACAGATTGCCATACCAACACAGAACATACTCGTCATCAGACGCTGGTCTTCCAGCATGTCCCTAAGACAAAAGCCGATCATTAGACTGGCTTCTGTTGGACAGACAGCTGTACACACTGACCGAATGTTGGCGGGTTCCTGATGAACTGGACGCTTTTCTGCCCGTGTGTACACAGGTTGGGTGGCAGCGGCTAAATGGTGTTGGTGGCAAGAACAGACACAGCATGACTCCCATGCTGTGACTTCCAAGACTAATACAATCAGTGACAGATTTCCATATAGACCACACAGGCTGTGACACACAGCCACTAACACATCAAGTTGTTGATTGTCTATATACATATTTGAGTACATAACTAAATATTATAGAAGGCTACCCTTTCTGCCAATAAAATCACAATTTTACTGTTCTTTACCAAAACTGGAGTGTGTCAAATATAGTGCAGCTCCCATGACATCACAACTCCTTCTCTTCACCTTGCCGAATCAGAGAAAGCCTTGTATTCATTGGAAAAATGCAAGATGTTCTATGAATTGTGGAGGTACGGAGCAACCAACTCCCTGTGATCAGTCTAGAGCAAGGGTCTCAAACTGGTGGCCCTCCAGCTGTTGTGAAACTAGTCCCATGAGGCATTGTAAGGCTGACAGTTACAAGCATGACTTCCACAGGCAGAGGCATGATGGGACTTGTAGTTTTGCAACAGCTGGAGGGCCACCAGTTTGAGACCCCTGGTCTAGAGAATGGAAGCCAATCAAATTTTTTTAAATGCATAACAAACTTAAAGGGTGTTTTTATTTGCTTAGTGTTCAGCTTAAAATCTTAAAGTGGTTGTAAACTCCCAAGAAAAACAAAAACAAAAAAAACCTGCAAGACAAAGGCATAATGAGCTAGTATGGATCGCATACTAGCTCATTATGAAATACTTACCCTTAGATCAAAGATGTTGCAGCGGTCGCCGCACACCGTTGTGACTGGCGACATGCCTCCCAGAGTTATTTCCAGATTTGCGGGCTCCAGCGCTGTGATTGGCTGGAGCCACGATGGCGTCACTCCCACGCATGCACATGGGAGCTGCCGTTCACGGCACGGCTCCTGAAGAAATGGCACGAGCGGACCGTTTCTTCAGTGCGCATGTGCGGATGACATCGTATACAGTGAATATCTCCTAAACTGTGCAAGCTTAGGAGATGTTCACGGTACCTACAGGTAAGCCTTATTATATGCAACAGGGTTTACAACCACTTTAAGGCATCATGCACACAGGGCGTTCGAAAAAATGAGCTGCAAAGCCACTACCAATGCCAGGAAAAACTTGATTTTAGTAGCTTTTTGCATTGGCGTTAATGCACGTTTAGCCGCGCTAGCTTTTATCTGCATTTCTCTGCCTCTATTCAAAATCAATGGTTCTCTATGAGAGACCATTGCTTTGGATAGAAGTCACTCCACAAGTGGCACAGCTTGTGCGCTGAGGATCTTGAAGGGAAACCCTCGCCAAGATGAAAAAAAAATAAAAAATTGGCATGGGGTCTCCCCCCCCCCCCTAAAGAGCATACCAGACCCTTCGTTCTGGTATAGATTTTAAGGGAAACCCCCACGCCCAAAAAATTGCCGTGGGGTTCCCCCCAAAACCCATACCAAACCTTGATCTGAGCAAGCAGCCCGGCCGGCCAAAAACGGGGTGGGTGGGTGCGTTGGGGCACATTTAGCAGCCTTTACCAGCGTCAGATGTTTTTACAGCTCTAACGCCGGTCCTCAGAACGTGCTGGCCCGGGGTTTTTTTTACAGCTTGAAAACGCCTATGCCACTTACAGCTCCTAAAAGCCTGTGTGTGCGCATGGACACATAGAATAACGTCTGACGCTGCTAAAAGCAGCTGTAAAAATGCCCTGTGTGCATGAGGCCTACATGCTCATGTTATACTTTCCAAACAGGTTACATAGGACTTTGCTAGTTTGTTGTTACAGATCTGCAATTTTGACTGTAGGTTGAAAAAAAAAAAAAAAATCAACAATATTGTTGTGCCATATAACATGCATGCGATAAACTACATTTTAGTGCTGGTTAGGAGGAGCAGAAAAATGTTGTTATCTCCAAAGAGCAGCTACTGTACCTAACTACAGATAGAGTTAACAAGATCCACATTCCTCAGCAGTAGAATGAAGCATAACAGGAATTAGAATGCTCAAACAATTCATCACAAAGCACTAGTTCCCTGAGTCATGGCTAACAATTAACTTTTTTGTCTGCTCTTAGTGACAAGCGAATGACGGTTTTATTTTACCACGACAAAATAGAATGTAACACTACAACAGAACTGCCTTATGTATGAAAATATTAAAGGTTAGAGTGCTCCTTTTCACAATTTTGTTATACCAGGTTTCAATATAATTCTTTGTTGCTTCTCAGATAAATCTTAGCATGATTGTTGCCAATATATGTCACAGTACGATCCCTTTGATATGGCACCGTTCTTTTGTTTTTTGAAGTCTCCTGAACAATCCATTGGTAATGAACCATGTTACATCTGGGACTGATCATTCAGCAGGGAAAAAACGTTTGAACAATTACAGAACTGGCCCATTAACAGTGTATAACTAAAAACAGCAAACACAGCAGTGCCAAGATATGAGAAGAATTTTCTACTGGTGAGTTTTTTACGAACGTTTTAAAAAACAGAAAAAGATACATTTTCAAGCATATATAGTTTTTGGCCCATTAAAGAAGCTCCAAGAAGATAGTACAGCCACAATTTAGTGTTACTGAGAATGCTAATAAAAATAATTACATTTACGTTAATATGGAGCAGGCATGCACATGTGCTGACAGGGAACATGTTAATAGGAGGAGAAGGCAAAGTGATGACTGGTGATAGTGTTGCTATTCCTTTACTTTAAATTAAGCCTGCAGGAGGAGAAATGAAACTGTTGTATTCCTTTTTGTAAGGAAAAAAAGGCTCTTTTCCTCCTGTCTGTGCTGCCTTGCAGAGATGTATATGTAGCGCTTCTATCCGTAATTCACGCTTACCACCTAACCCATCGCAGCCCATAAATCCAAGAACACAGTCCATATTGCATTTTTCTCTTGCTTTATTAAGTAACATGAACTGGGATAGGAGAAGGGTTTCTTTTGAGATGCTCTTTTGTTGCATTATCATCGTTTCACTGTCTCTCATACAAGAATCTAGAATCATTACGGCCAATAGGAAATCCCTTTGCAATCAGGGAAGATGGAAGTAGATTTGATAGAGAATAATCAATAAAGAGTCCCTCATAAAAACTTCTTCATCTGCAGAACTTTTCAAGAACAGTCTGTATCTCTATATGTGTGCTTGCAGCTTTACCGCTACCTTTTTACCACTACTTCCCATCTGCATGGTACTTCCAAGTTGAGCTAAAGAAAAGTCACTCTGAATAACTCCTCCCGCTTGACTGATTGGAATCCCGGGGCATTGCTGAACCCAAAGTCACAGGCCATCACCGCTTGTCTCACTGACTTGCGTACCAACATCCCTCAGCCTCTGGCAGTACCCTTCCCTTGGGCTTTCACTCACGTGATCAATAGTCCATGTGCCACTCAAACGATCGATCGCCCAGTTTCCTTCCGCTTTGTTGCTACTTCTTCCGCAATGATTCTTTGTTCCCTTTTCTCTTTTCTGGCACGCTCCCTTCCCTGCAGGGGCGGCCAACGACACCAGCGACTACATGCTGTACGGGGTCGTCTCTTCATTTATGAAAGCCGGTTCCCCACCCTTCTCACAAGGGGGGCTCCGTTGGCTCTCCGGAACCAGGCTGCCTTCTCCAAGCTCGCACCAGGAACTCAAAACTCCTCTGACTGACCTTGTGACTCGGCTTTTATATGAGAGTCCCGGGGCATTTCCAAACAAATTAATGATTGGCTGGGTCTCGCATACAAACTACCTGCCACTCAAATCCCAAATGAGCAAACAGGCCTGCTGTAATGGTACAAGCCTGCCTAAATTTACCTGAACTATAATCTAACAAAAAAAAGTCACATACTCAAAAGTAAGTGCCCGCTACATATAAAATTACAAAAGTGACTGAAAAGAATTACAAATCCTTTGACAGCTAATACACATATGTACAATTCAAGAATTTGGCTTTAACCTCTTGCTGCCCACGTAATGCATATGCGCAGCGGCAAAGAGGGTGGGTTTTAACACTCACACCCTGCACATATGCATCAGTGGGTGGCAGTGGTTTCTGTGCTCAGAATGTGTCCAATGCATGCTCCCAGCAGAGACTGAGCTGTCAAAGACTGGCTTATGATCATGTGACCACGGACAGCCATTAACAGTGGTCACATGACCAGGCAGACCTCACTCCCCAGTCATAATAACCCAGTTATTGCGATGTGAGGGCAAGCAAGAAGGAGTTAGAAAATACAGAGTATTAATTTTTCTTATTTTACATTATTTCTTACAGTGGTGGACAAAGCTGAGACTTTGACAGAAAGCCCAATGCCCCGTACGAGCTTGTTGACGGAAAGTCCGACCGTGTGTATGCTCCATCGAACATTTGTTGTCGGACTTTCCGCCAACAAATGTTGGCTAGCAGGTTCTCAAATTTTCCGCCAACAAATTTTTGTTGTCAAACTTTCCCGGTGACGTAAACGGGCGACCCCGCCCCCTTCTGGTGCCATGTGACATCAGAGGAAGGTGGGGTCGCCCGTTTACGTTACCGAGTGGCCCCGCCCTCAGCTATATAACAGATGATACAGAGAAGAAGCGTCACTTTGCGGGAGCCTCCCATGGAGGCGGAGCTGTTGCGGCTCTTTTTTTATTCAGCTCTTTGGGTAGCGTGTGATGGATCCCCAAACACTTTTTATGGCAATAAATTGCATATAAGCCTTTAGAATGAGCACTTTTGGTTTTTCACGCTAATGTCCCATAGACTTTAACCACTTAAGCCCCGGACCATTTGGCTGGCCAAAGACCAGAGCACTTTTTGCGATTCTGCACTGCGTCGCTTTAACTGACAATTGTGCGGTCGTGTGACATGGCTCTCAAACAAAATTGACGTCCTTTTTTTCCCACAAATAGAGCTTTCTTTTGGTGGTATTTGATCACCTCTGCATTTTTTTTTTTTTTGCGCTATAAAAAAAAAAAAATAGCGACAATTTTGAAAAAATAACAAAAAAAAACACATTTTTTACTTTTTGCTATAATAAATATCCCCCAAAAATATATAAGAAAAACATTTTTTTTTCCTCAGTTTAGGCCGATACGTATTCCTCTACATATTTTTGGTAAAAAAAAAATAATAAAATAAAAATCGCAATAAGTGTTTATTGATTGGTTTGCGCAAAAGTTATAACGTTTACAAAATAGGGGATAGTTTTATGGAATTTTTATTCATAATTTTTTTTATTAGTAATGGTGGCCATCAGTGATTTTTATCGTGACTGCGACATTATGGCGGACAGATTGGACACTTTTGGCGTGATTTTGGGACCATTCACATTTATATAGCGATCAGTGCAATTAAAAATGCATTGATTACTGTGTAAATGTGACTGGCAGTGAAAGGGTTAACCACTAGGTGGCGCTGTAGGGGTTAAGTGTGTCCTAGGGAGTGATTCTAACTGTGGGGGGGAGGGGCTGTGTGTGACAACACTGATCACCGCTCCGGATTACAGAGAGCTGTGATCAGTGACAGTGTCACTAGGCAGAACGGGGAAATGCTTGTTTACATTAGCATTATCCTGTTCTTCCTCTGCGTGAGACGATCGCGGGTATCCCCACGGACATAGAGTACGCAGGACCTGCGATCACACTCACGAAGTCCCCCTCTTAAAGGGCAACGTACAGGTATGTGATTCTGCATGTACGTGCCCTTCTGCCGACATATATCGGCGTGAGGCTGTCTGGAAGCGGTTAACGGTGTTCCACAGCTTTCAAATTTGCCGCAAACACTGCATAATGTTCGCTGTTCGACGAACAGGCGAACACCCGATGTTCGAGTCGAACTTACATTCGACTCGAACATCGGGCTCATCCCTACTGTTGGATTGTTCCCCTTACTCCCTGTCTGGAAAAATATTGTCAGAAAAACAGGAAGTGAGGGTAGATCTCCGTAACCCCGGATAACAATAAAAACCCAAAAAGAGTTCTAACCCTTACCCACTTTATCCAAACCTAAGTAAAAGCTCAGAGTACATTACAGCACCCACCCTGTGCTGTTATAATGTTATTCCTGTACGCATGTGCATGGAACAAACCCATAAGGAAGAATGGGTAATGATGGAAGCGCTTGAGCACTGACAGCACAGCCCTGGTGATCTTCCTTTAACAGGTGTGTCTGCCATAAATGTGCTAGTATGCAGTGCATACCAGCACATTATGGCATAAAGCTGAAAGGGGCCCTGATACATTAAAAAATTCAGGTGTTTTGTAACACTTTAAAGCAGAACTAAACTCTCTCAATCAACATTAACTATTTTTTAATCCTCTTCCTGGGCATTTTTTTCTTTCATCTGGAGGAAAGGAGGTGGAACTTTCTCAGCCAAGCTAAGTGAGTGAACAGAAGAAGTATCTAAATCAAATCAATATTTGGTGTGAAAACCTTTTGGCTTCAAACCAGCATCAATTCTTACACTTGCACAAAGTCTGAGATTTTGTGGGATTACAGTCAGGTGTATGACTAATGAATTATACCAAGCAAGTGCTAATGATCATCAATTTCATATGTAGGTTGAACTGAAACAAACAGCTGTGTAGGATGCTTTAAATTGTGCGAGGAACAGCCAGACTTTGCTACTAAAGTGAAGTTGTGGAAGACAGTTTCAAGTCACAGCAACAAGACACAAGGTAGTTATACTGCATCAGCAAGGTCTCTCCCAGGCAAATCTTTCAAAGCAGACTGGGGCTTCAAGATGTGCTGTTCAAGCTCTTTTAACCACTTTAATACCAGGCACTTAGACACCTTCCCGCCCAGACCAATTTTCAGCTTTCAGCGCTGTCGCAATTTAAATGACAATTGCGCGGTCATGCTACACTGTACCCAAACAAATTTTTTATCATTTTGTTCCCACAAATAGAGCTTTCTTTTGGTGGTATTTGATCACCTCTGTGGTTTTTATTTTTTGCACAACAAATAAAAAAAGACCGAATTTAAAAAAAAAAAACAACAAGTTTTTCTTTGTTTCTGTTAAAAATTTTTGTAAATAAGTAGGTTTTCTTCTTCAATGACGGGCACTGATACGGCGGCACTGATGGGCACCGATGAGGTGGGACCAATGAGGTGGCACTTATGGGCAAAGATGATGGGCACTGATAGGCGGCACTGATGGGCACTGATGGGCACTTGTAGGTGGCATTGATTGGCACATATGGGTGGCACTGATGGGTACTTATGGGTGGCACTGATAGGTGCCACTGATGGGCACTGATAGGTGGGCACTGATGGGCACAGATGGGCAATGACAGGTGGCACTGATGACACTGATTGGTGGCACTGATAACATTTATTGGTGGCATTGCTGGGCATAACTAAAACATAATGGTGCCAATCAGTGCCCACTTGTGGGCACTGATTGGCGCACATTGGGCACATGTGGATGGCCATGGGGTACATACCTGGCCATCCACATGTTGCCCCTTCCCTGGGGGTCCTAGTGGCGATCCCTGGTGGTCCAGTGTGGTGATCTGAGGGGGAGCTGCGCTGATAAACAATCAGTGCAGACCCCCCCTGTCAGGAGAACCGCCGATCGGCTCTCCTCTACTCGCGTCTGTCAGACGCGAGTGAGGAAAAACTAATCAACGGCTCTTCCTATTGACAGCGTGATCAGCCGTGATTGGACACGGCTGATCACGTGGTAAAGAGCCTCCGCCGGAGGCTCTTTACCAAGATCGGTGTAGCGGTGTGTCAGGCTGACACACCGCTCCACCCATCGCCGCGATGCGCGCCCCCGCGGGTGCACGGCGGCATGTTATCCTGCTGGATGTCATATGACGCCCAGTCAGGATAACGGAACCACTTCCCGGATGTCAATCCGCTATAGGGCGGGCGGGAAGTGGTTAAAGAAGCACAAAGTAATGGGCAATGTTGAGGACCATAGACACATTGGTTGGCCAAGCAGCAGATGAAAGACACATCATGCCTACTTCCCTTCAGCATCTGAAGATGTTCAGCAGTGCCATCATCGCAGAACTGGTGAAAACCAGTGGGACCCAGGTACACCCATCTACTGTCCATGGAAGTCTGGCCATAAGTGGTCTTCAAAGAATTGTGGCCACAAAGGCATACCTCCAATGTGAAAACAAGGCTAAGCGACTCAACTTTGCATGAAAACATTGGAACTGGGGTGCAGAAAAATTTCAAATATTTGGTTGTAGCAGGAGGCGGTTTGTTTACCAAAGGGCAGGAGTGCAGCACAAGAATGAGTGTCTGCAGGCAACACTGAAGCATAGTCTGCCTGGGATTATATGAAGAGATGGAAGGATTTGAGGCAGCCCACATCCACAGAAGATCTATGGTTAGTTCTAGATGCCTGGAACAACCTATCTGCCGAGTTACTTCAAATACTGTGTGCAAGTGTACCTAGAAGAATTGATGTTGTTTTGAAGGCAAAGGGTGGTCACACCAAATATTGGTTTGATTTGGACTTCTGCTCCGTTCATTTACTTTCCATTTTGTTAATTGATAAAAAAAAATAACTTCTATTTTTGAAAGCATTCTTAGTTTACAGCATTCTTTCACACCGGCCTGAAACTTTTGCATAGTAATATACATACATATATACATACATACACACACATATACATACATAATCTCACAAAATTGAGTACACCTCTCACATTTTTGTAAATATATTATTATATATCTTTTCATGTGACAACACTGAAGAAATGACACTTTGCTACAATGAGTGAGTGAGTGTACAGCTTGTATAACAGTGTAAATTTGCTGTCCCCTAAAAATAACTCAACACACAGCTATTAATGTCTAAACCGCTGGCAACAAAAGTGAGTACACCCCTAAGTGAAAATGTCCAAATTGGGCCCAAAGTGTCAATATTTTGTGCGGTCACCATTATTTTCCAGCACTGCCTTAAAGGGATTGTAAAGTTTCGTGTTTTTTCACATTAATGCATCCTAGGCATTAAGGTGAAAAAACACCTGTCAGTGACCGGCCCCCCAGCCCCCAGTTTTACTTAGCTGAACCCTCAAACTTGTCCCACGGGGACGCAAAGTCTCTCTGCTAGGGAGTTCTCGGCTGTTGATTGGATAGATTGATAGCAGCGCAGCCATTGGCTCCCGCTGCTGTCAATCAAATCCAAGGACGTGGCCGCCGGGGGCGGGGCCGAGTCCTGCATTCGGCATCTATGGACGCTGAATGCTGGACTCGGGAGCGCGCCCGCAAGGTAACCCCCCAGGAGAGCGCTTCACAGCACTGCCTTAACCCTCTTGGGCATGGAGTTCACCAGAGCTTCACAGGTTGTCACTGGAGTCCTCTTCCACTCCTCCATGACGACATCACGGAGCTAGTGGATGTTAGAGACCTTGCGCTCCTCCTACGGATGCTCAATAAGGGTTTAGGTCTGGATACATGCTTGGCCATCACCTTTACCCTCAGCTTCTTTAGCAAGGCAGTGGTCATCTTGGAGGTGTGTTTGGGGTCATTTTGTTGGAATACTACCCTGCGGCCCATTCACCAAAGGGAGGGGATCATGTTCTGCTTCAGTATGTCACAGTACATGTTGGCATTCATGGTCCCCCCAATGAACTGTAGCTCCCCAGTGCCTGCAGCACTCATGCAACCCCAGACCATGACACTCCCACCACAATGCTTGACTGTAGGCAAGATGCACTTGTCTGTGTACTCCTCACCTGGTTGCCGCCACACCCGATTGACACCACCTGAACCAAATAAGTTTATCTTGGTCTCATCAGACCACAGGACATGGTTCCAGTAATAAATGTCCTTAGTCTGCTTGTCTTCAAACTGTTTGAGGGCTTTCTTGTGCATCATCTTTAGAAGAGGCTTCCTTCTGGGACAGCCATGCAGACCAATTTAATGCAGTGTGCGGCGTATGGTCTGAGCACTGACAGGGTGTCCCCCACCCCTTCAACCTCTGCAGCAATGCTGGCAGCACTCTTATGTCTATTTCCCAAAGACAACCTCTGGGATATGATGCTGAGCATGTGCACTCAACTTCTTTGCTCGACCATGGTGAGGCATGTTCTTAATGGAACCTGTCCTGTTAAACCACTGCATGGTCTTGGCCACCATGCTGCAGCTCAGTTTCAGGGTCTTGGGTCTTGGCAATCTTCCCATAGCCTAGGCCATCTCTTTTTCAGATCCTCAGGGGAGTTCTTTGCCATGAGATGCCATGTTAAACTTCCAGTGACCAGTATGAGAGAGTGAGAGCGATAACACCAAATTTACCACACCTGCTCCCCATTCACACCTGAGACCTTGTAACACTAATGAGTCACATGACACCGGGAAGGGAAAATGGCAAATTGGGCCCAATTTTGATGTTTTTACTTAGGTGTGTACTCACTTTTGTTGCCAGCGGTTTAGATATTAATGGCTGTGTGTTGAGTTATTTTGAGGGGACAGAAAATTTACACTGTTATACAAGCTGTACAGTCACTATTTTACATTGTAGCAAAGCGTCATTTCTTTAGTGTTGTCACATGAAAAAGGTATTATTATACCTACTATATTATATATATTTTTAATATGATTCGTTAAACTATAGTATAATGCAGCAATACTAACTAGCCTGTTTTAGGCTTTGAAGTGGTTCTAAAGGCAGACTTTTTTTTACCTGAATACATTCTATGCATTAAGCTAAAAAACACCTTCTTGGTACAGCCCCACCCCCCCCCCCCCCCACAGCCTCCCCGATACTTACCTGAGCCTGATCTTGATCCAGCGATGTGCATGAGAGCAGCAGCTCTCTGGGGTCTCTCTCTCCTCCTTGGCTCACACAGCAGCATGAGTCATTGGCTCTCACTGCTGTCAATCACAACCAGTGAGGCAATGAGGATAAAGCGGGAGACGGAGCCAAGCTGTGCTCTGTGTGAATGAACAATGTCAATTTACAGTAGAGCAGCTCAGGAAGATGCTTGCTATTGGGGGCACTCGGCAGAGGGGAGAAGCCAGGATCGCTGGCGTGGTAACCAAAAAGTAGAGGATCGGGGCTGCTCTGTGCAAAACCATTGCACAGAACAGGTAAGTATAACATGTTTGTTTAAAAAAAAAAAATATATATATATATATATATGACAAGCTTTAGAATCACTTTAATATAGCTTCTCCTTACAATACACACAATGAAGAAGGCACCTGTTACATAAAAATGAGGATATAATGGAAAGCAACAAAAGAAAAAAAATAGGGGAAAAAAAAAGGAAGGAAACTTGAAAGGTCTAAATAAACTGTGAAAAAAGGATATGGTATATCCTGTGTGTACCATAATACAGTCAAACTATGCATTCACATGTTCTTTTCATAAGTTTCTATATCACCAAAGATAGTGTTACCTTCATACGTTCTTTTAAATATCATTCTTTAGATGTTGCTATCATGCAGCACTTATTCTAATGAATAAAATGGTAGACCTAGAAACAGCGAATCTGTCCAACTCACTTTTCAGCATAGCATACTGTTGTGCGCTCATCAACATACAGTATAAGTAGCTATAGTATTCATATGCTTATTTCATAAATAATTACAGAATATAGTATATACTGTAACTTTGCTCTAAAGGTTAGACCTCAACTAAAATGTGCATGCACATTTTAACTTAAAGGACAACTAAATGCAAAACTTTTTATTTTTTTTTTGTATAGAGGGGAGAGGGATTAGAACACTTGTCAGTTCTTATTGCTGTCTGTGTCCCTGTTGGGAAAATTCCCGCTCTCTATTTGTCTGTTTACCATCATCATAGAAAGTGAAAGTTAAAAAAAAAAAAAATCCCAAATTTGATGGTGTCCCTTGAAAAGTAAAAGAACGGAAATGTTCCAATGGGGACACTACTTCTGGTAATCAGTAGTCCCCAAGAGATTTGTAGGGAAACCCTCTTCCTTCCTGTTTTGGCTATGGGACAGGAAGTGCGGGTAAATCTCTCCAAAGAGACAAAGATGCCAAAAATAAACATCTTACAAGGGCCCTCCCTCCCTTTATCCAAAATGAAAAAAAAAAATGCCTATAGTTCTATTTTAATGGTTTAGAGCATAGTCTAAAACAAATGTTTCAGTTTTGTGTGGTTCCTGTGAAAAGAAATGTCCCTCTTGGCTTCTTCTTCTCTGGGACTCCAGTGCTAGACATTGCCACCAAATTCCTAGTTCTCTGGAACTGCAGTCATTACAAAGCTAAATGCCATTGTTTTATGAAATCATGGATTTTCCATATTGTGGAATAAACAGCCTTCATTATTTGCTTGTGGGAATAGCATGAACACCAAATACTGCGGACAAATCTTCATCACATAGTCAATTATGTAAACAGCCAGAGGGTGATTAAACTCACCACTGCCTACACAATACCTAGTATTGGATTAGGTTCAATTGGCCTTTAAGGTAAGGCTGTTATTTTTTTTTGGGGGGGGGGGGGGTGTCGTCCATTACTGACTTCCCTTTTAAAATGCCAGTTGTCTGGTGACCATTTTTGTCTAGGAGAAGGCTGTACTTGAAATGTTTTAGCCTGAAGATACAAAAATAGATGTCAGTAGATAAGAGGGGACAATCTGACCACTAAGGGATCTTTTTGACAAAAGTCTTTCCATAAACATGAATACTTTGATTGCTTGAGTAAACCTCAGTGTACAAGAGGAAGTATTTGTACAATTAGAAGACATCCACATTGGCTTATCCCTGTGGCAAACAGAAATTATCTGAGAAAATCCAACCATAAATGATCAATTTTTGCCACTAGAACATTTAGCCAGAACATTGTCTAAAAAAAAAAAAAAAAAAAAAAAAAAAAAAAGTCTCATAACCACAGACATAGTGTTTTACCAGTCAAAATTCAACAAACCAAAAATACAGTTCTAATCACTTTGCATGGAAGCTTTGGGTGAATAAACTGGGACATTGGACAGGAGCTACAACTGTTAGTTCAATATGTTCCAGACAAAATTACCCTCTTGATGACTACAAGACCTACACTAAATTTTTTGTGCGAGAAATTGTATATCTTTTTTCATTGAGGTGTGCTACCCCCCCTAGGAGAGCTGGATTAATGGGTCCTCCTGCAGCTCCCAGTGATGACTTACCCCAAAATGACCCAGAACTCACAGACACACTAGTTTAAATTATAGACATGTCAATCCCTTAGCAACAGGCAGTAAAGTATTCGGACCATTGGTCCTCAAGAGGCCTCTTACCCCAAATGCTGCTCTAAGTCAGTCCCTTTAAGGCCAGGCGACAGGCCACAATAGAGGGATCCTCTCCTAGGCCAGCGCCCGCTCTATTTTGTGGCCTTCTCTACCTGGAGTCAGCAGTCTCGCTCAGCACTGGGCACTAATCTGCAACTCTGGATACTGTTCTTTTGTAGCTCTGCCCTATATTGCTTTGCCACTGTGGCTCTCTGCAGTCAGTCTCTCAGTCAGGATCTTTCAGTTCGCAAGCAGCTGTGTAGCACTGCACAGCTCTCCATTGCCCAAGGCTCTCCACTTAGCACAGTACATCTCACAACTCAACATCCTTGCGATTCTCCTCTCTATGCAGCACAGTACAGTACACACAGAATTAACCTCTGGTCAGCACCGCCATTTCTGGTCAGAGCAACCTCTGGTCAGTATGAGGCAGTAGCTCAGTCTCCGTTACAGGCAGGGGTATAGGGCTGCTCTCTCTGGGTCCCAGCTCAGCAGTGCTCACTAAAGCTACTCTGCACAGCTCAGTCCCTGGGGAGTCGCAGCAGTCTCCTTTTACCAATAAGCACCCCTAACGCTCCTACTCAGAAGCGCAGGCTCTCTGCCAATTCAGCCCACTACGCTTTTACAAGATTCTGGTATATACTGCCAGAGCCTGTTCTGGAACTGCCTCATGGCCCTCTCTCACCCTACAGCACAGTCTATCCTCTTGCCCCCCTTCAGGTCTGGACAGAGGTGCTACTATCTGGCCAAAGTGGTGGCCAATAGAACCCCCCCCCCCACCCCCCAATTGCTAGGAGCAGACTTAAGCCCCATACACACAATCAGAATATTGTACAAAAAAATACTGCTTTCAAAACGATTGTATGATAATCTGATCAACTTTCATCCAAAATTTTCCGAAGGGACACACACGACAATTTTTTTTTTATTCAGTACAGATTTCTTCCAAAAATACATTACAACACTTCCAAATCTTTATTATGTCGTACGGGAATTTTCATACTTTAGTAACCTATTCATTTTCGATATGGAGACTACCATTCAGAAAAAAAGAAAAACGGAGGTAATCTCTTTGCGTGTAACAGGCTTTAGTCTCAGGCTGCAACTGCAACCAATTAATATGCTTCTTTGCTCCTTCCCTGACAGTGATTGACAGAGAGCAGGGAGAGGAGCAAAGATCTGCAAAAAGAAACAAAATTCTGCCTAAAAGCTAGTGCTTGAGCAATAATTCATTTCAAGGGCCAGAATAAATTAAAGTGTTACTAAACCCACAACAGTAAAATCAGTCTACATATGCAATAAAGCATGCTTGTTATACTCACTGTGGAACCTAATGGGTTAATCCTCAGCATTGTGAAAAAGGCTGTTTGATCCCGCCTTCTCTGCTCCTCCCCTACTTCCACTGTCCCTGATAATTTCCTGATAACACAGTCTATGGAGTCAGACTGCACATGCTCAGTTTGATGTGTATTGCTATGGAGGTTTTGTTTTCTTGGGAGAGTGCATGTGATCACCACAGGACCAATCAGCACTGTCCAGACAGAGGGTCAGGGATCTTGCAGTCCCATAGCCAAGTCAGAAAACTCCTCCTACAAGCTTTATCTGGCGCTTGGCTGGACTCTGATAGAAGTCACAAGTCTGCTCTAACTGCTAAAGAGAAAAGGTGTTTAGCAGTTTGTATTTACTAAAATAATTGCATTTCCATGTTCTGTGTACTGTGGGAGACCATATATAGTGAATGCAGGGTCCTGGGTTTAGTAACACCCTAAATGAATTAAGGCTCCATGCACACAGGACATTTTTTTTTTGTTTTTTTTTTTTAACTCCCATAGAAGCCACAATCGGTGGCTACAATCAGTAACTTTGGCACAATGACAAATAGAAGTAGATTATAAATGCTTTATATGGACACACTTGAAAACTTTTTAGCATTTTTCTTTCCTAAACATTTTGGTTCCAGAGCTCCAGAAACATTTCAAGGAAATTAAATGAAAGATTTCATCTTAGTATATCCAATGTGGCCTCCAAAGCCATTGTTCTTCAGAATCCATCTACTGGTATTGACATTGAAAATTCTCTTGTGTAAGACCATGGAATGCTTGTTTTATTATAAAAGCACCCACATGTAAATACCAGCTATCATAATATGCTTTTTTAGGATATATGATCTGAAAACAATACATTTTACGATTTTGATGCAGGAACTCCGCAAATGCAGCTTAACCACATATCAAACTAGGTATTATACAGAACTGAAAAGTCTTGCCCTCGCCATGGGCAACATCTCTTGACTATAACTTTATGGAATGCAAGTACTGTACAAAGATTCTCAGAAGCTGTTGATCAAGCATTCTTTATCAAAGCTGTGAGACACACCAACTAACCAAACACTTCTGTTTGAACCTCCAGAGGTGTGGTGTAACCACTCCTTACTGTAGCTAAAGGGATATACAAAATCCATTCTCTGAAACAACATCTCTTTAAACATCTAGTGTAACCACATATGTATATATATAAAAAATAAACATGACACAGTGACCCTAGCAAAATGAGCATATTAGTTCAGCAGTTTTACATAGTTCCCAACTGTCCCTGATTTCGAGGGACTGTTCCCCATTCAGAACAATGTCCCTCTATCCCTCTTTCCTGCCTATTTGTCCCTCATTTTGGTCTGATCTATATAGTTGTATATAAAATGGACTATTCATCTATCATAAATTGTTTTACAATGCTAAACCTTTCGGCCAATTTCTAAATTGCTGCATTTGTTAATTCCAAAAGCCAATATAAAAAGGTATAGTAAAGGGAAAAAAGCACTTGTGGGTTTAACCACTCATTTTTTTGGTACAATTCTCCTTTAATTGGGGCGTGACCTATGCCTACATACTTTTGTTAATAGGTGTTCCTCATTCCCATCGTATAAAGTTGGGAGGTATGGTTTTAGCATGAGGGCTGTTATCAGTTTTGTTGGGTTGCAAGGCAGTGCAATACAATATTGTAGCACGACACACCTTTTACTTTTTGTCATTCCTTCTTTTGCTTAACTTTGAGAGTGTAAAAAGTTATACTCCATTCAAGCTCCAGCAATGCAGAGGTGCTGTGATGTGGTGACCTGCAATGCCATTTGATGCGCTGCCCAAAAACGCAAATGTTTCCTCATGGCACATCACGCCAGCTTTGTAATGTGAAGGGGCCACATAGAAAACAAATGTTGACTGACATTGAACAGTAGAATTAAAATGCCAGTCACTCGCATAATATGAACAAACCCTAACAAAAAAATTCCCAGCACATGTAACAGCTAGCCTGCAACAAAACCAAATTTGGCCTTTAAGGAGGATTGGAGACAAAACTATAGAGTAAGGATGGCCATACACTATACAATTTTCTTATTCAATTTCCTTTAGAATTACCTTCAACCATGTAGTGCAAGGGCCTGCCTGATAGCATACAAATTGAAAGGGTTTAGGTTTGACCTCATATTATATGGTTTTTGTAAATCTAAAGGAAAGTTGAACAAGAAAATTGTATAGTGTATGGCCAGCCTTAGGACCACAGTATACATTTGCAAATGTGTGCAATTAAGGCCTCTGTTTTAACATGAACTGTTACAGGGCTAATTTGGTATTGTTTGGTACTTACATCAGGGTCCCCAGAGAGCCTCCCTTTACACCAGGGTCACCAGAGAGCCTCCCCTTACACCAGGGTCTCCAGAGAGCCCCTCCTTACATCAGGGTTCCCAGAGATATTCCCTACTTACATCAGGGTCCCCAGAGAAATCTCCCCCTACATCAGGGTCCCCAGAGAAATCTCCCCCTACATCAGGGTCCCCAGAGAAATCTCCCCCTACATCAGGGTCCCCAGAGAAATCTCCCCCTACACCAGGGTCCCCAGAGAAATCTCCCCCTACACCAGGGTCCCCAGAGAAATCTCCCCCTACACCAGGGTCCCCAGAGAAATCTCCCCCTACACCAGGGTCCCCAGAGAAATCTCCCCCTACACCAGGGTCCCCAGAGAAATCTCCCCCTACACCAGGGTTCCCAGAGAGATTCCCTACTTACATCACGGTTACCAGAGAAATCTCCCCCTACATCAGGGTCCCCAGAGAAATCTCCCCCTACATCAGGGTCCCCAGAGAAATCTCCCCCTACATCAGGGTCCCCAGAGAAATCTCCCCCTACATCAGGGTCCCCAGAGAAATCTCCCCCTATACCAGGGTCCCCAGAGAAATCTCCCCCTACACCAGGGTCCCCAGAGAAATCTCCCCCTACACCAGGGTCCCCAGAGAAATCTCCCCCTACATCAGGGTCCCCAGAGAAATCTCCTACACCAGGGTCCCCAGAGAGGGCCCCCTTACACCAGGGTCCCCAGAGAGGGCCCCCCTTACACCAGGGTCCCCAGAGAGCCCCTCCTTACACCAGGGTCCCCAGAGAGCTCCTCCTTAAACCAGGGTCCCCAGAGAGCCCCTCCTTAAACCAGGGTCCCCAGAGAGCCCCTCCTTACATCAGGGTCCCCAGAGAGCTTCCATACTTACATCAGGGTCCCCAGAGAGTCTCCCCCCTACATCAGGGTCCCCAGAGAGCCTCCCCCTACATCAGGGTCCCCAGAGAGCCTCCCCCTACATCAGGGTCCCCAGAGAGCCTCCCCCCCTTACACCAGGGTCCCCAGAGAGCCTCCCCCCCTTACACCAGGGTCCCCAGAGAGCCCCCCCCTTACACCAGGGTCCCCAGAGAGCCTCCCCTTACACCAGGGTCCCCAGAGAGCCCCCCCCCTTACACCAGGGTCCCCAGAGAGCCCCCCCCCTTACACCAGGGTCCCCAGAGAGCCCCCCTTACATTAGTGTCCCCAGAGAGCCCTCTTTCATTAGTGTCCCCAGAGAGCCCCTCCTTACACAGGGTCCCCAGAGAGCCCCCCCTTACATTAGTGTCCCCAGAGAGCCCCTCCTTACACAGGGTCCCCAGAGAGCCCCCCCCTTACATTAGTGTCCCCAGAGGGCCCTGTCCTTATATTAGTGTCCCCAGAGAGCCCCCCTCTTACATAAGTGTCCCCAGAGGCCCCCCTCTTAGAGCAGTATCCCCAGAGGGCCCCTTCCTTACATTAGTGTCCCCAGAAAGCCCCCCTTCTTACATCAGGGTCCCCAAACAGGTGACTCCCACCCTTGCAGAGGTTCCCCTGTACCTGGCTGGTGGAAGTGGGGGGCAGCGATCGGCAGCTCTATGGTGTCCACAGGCAGGGAGATCTCCCTGGGGCTAGTAGTTCTATCTCGGAATGTATACAGCGGAGAGGGGAGGGGCCTCTGACCCGGGCATCAGCAACAGTGTTCAAGCAGAGTGAAAGTGAAACTGATACCTGATACCAGAGGCCCCTCCCTTCTCCTCTCCACTGTATAGACTAACACTCGAGAAAGAGTACTAAAAGCCCCAGGGAGATCCCACTGCCCACACAGGCACCATAGAGCTGCCGATCGCCGCCTTCCACCTCCTCCCACCTCTCCCTACTGCACTCTAAATGGCCAGCCAGAGGTGCAGGGGGGATGCTGGGTCTTGGGGGCCCCACGCAGCTTGCGGGGCCCTACGCAGCTTGCGTAGTGAGCGTATAGGGCAGATCGGCTCTGCTGAAAGTTACACAAGCCTGTCTCTGTGGCTTAATCAGGTTAACTTGTGGCTGTTAGCATAGTCTCAATAAGATTTGCTTTTTCTATAATCTCTATATTTGTATTTGCTCGATTCCCCCACAGTCAATGTTGATGGGGGAATACCTCCAGCTGCACTATAGTATTCTGACGGGAGGTTTCTCCACCATCAGAATTCAATGATTATGCGATCGTACAAAAAAAAGAAACAAGCTGGTTGAACTGTTGAAATAAAAGTTAAATGACAGATCAACCAGCCTGCAAGAGATTCCTGCTGAACCGGCCGAGTTTCAACCCATCTATGGCTGGCTTAAAGGATAAGTTCACCTTTTCAGAAAAAATAAAAAACGCAATTTTTTTTGCAGGTACAAAAAAGTGAATTTAGTATTTTTTGCTGCAGGAGCCTGTAAAGCATTGACCAGCGAACAACAGATCGCTGATGCCATACAGGTCTCCTGCAGACCTGTCAGTGTATTTTCTTCCTCGTATGAGAAAGTCAATACATGCCGATAGGAAGAATGAATGATCTACCACAGCGCTCACAGCGCCGTGGTAGTGCATTGAAAATAAAAAGCCGACAACCGCAAAGGCTGTCGCACCTTGTAGTTTCCCATTTACAGAGCAGTGTGAATGAGTGACGTGGCCGGGTGGGCAGAGCCCCGCTCGGCCACGTATTTTTTTAAAATATTGACAGCTAGCCGGTGGAGAAGAAAGCCCGCTAGCTGGCACAGCGGGGATCGGAGAGGTGCGGGATCGGTGCATTCATAACATGTTACATGTTACACCCCGAATATGGGTGTAACACGTTATGAAAGGTGAACTTATCCTTTAAGACCTTCTAATAGAGAGTCAAGCTGAGAATCATTACTTCAGTAAAATAGCGCAGAACACAAAGGGCTACTTGTGACTATCCTTAAAACAGCATCCCTCTCAGTTATAGGAAAAATTAAAGCAGAGTTCTGCTGCCCCCCGCTAAAAATAAAGAGTCAGCAGCTACACATACTGTAGCTGCTGACTTTTATTAGGACACTTACCTGTCCTGGAATCCAGCGATGTCAGCACCCCAGCAGATGTTTACATCGGGTCTTGAGTGCTGTCGCCACCATTCGTAAGGGAAACCGGCAATAGAAAAGCTAGGATTACTGAAGTCAAAAATAGGTGAATGTTCTGGTTTTGGCATAGCTATGGGGTTTGCTGGATAGCATCATGAACTCACTGATTGGTTTCACTTGCTGCCTGATATGTAATTTATTAAAGTACTCTTTAACCTCTGAAATATAGGAAATTTATCCTGGGAAAAAAAATAACACTGGTCACACAACCTCAGAAGCTCAGCTGAGCTTGTGCGTCCATTGCACAGATATAGTTTGCAGATTATACTTTTCTGCAAGCATTAGTTGTACCTGCATATTCAGTAAAAGCTATAGTCTTTTTTAAAAAAAAATCATCACGGGACCCTAATTTAGCCTTATATAAAAAAAGTGGATTTTATTTTGACCTTTTGAAAACAGCTGGTGTTTTTTTTTTTAATGCATCCTTTGTGTGACTTCCTTTTTTTTTTACTTGTTTAAATCCTATCTTCCGGCTTCGTTGTAATAATCCCTGGCACTCTAAATCACTTCCACAAACAAACAGGAAGCTTTTGTATTTAGCGATTGCTTTTTTCTAAAAGTGAGATATTTAATCAGGGATAACTGTCACGCAGACTCAGATTGCCCTGAATCCAGACAGATTTAAAGGCAAAGTATAGTACATTTTTCATAAGCACATATTTAAAACACCAATGAATGCAGTAATGTATTCAGTTAAATATAAAGAAATAAGCTTTTAAATTGATTATAAAGGAAAAATGGAAACAAAAATAACAAACCTCTCTATAGTTACCTGCTCTGTGCAATGGAATTGCACAGCAGCCCGTAACCTCCTCTTGTCCGGTCCCTCGCTGGTGCTCCTGTCTCCTCCCCTCTGTCCAGTCCCCCCATTATTATTATACAGGATTTATATAGCGTCAACAATTTGTGCAGTGCTTTACAATATAAAAGGGAGACAGTAAAGTTACAATACAATAAAATAAAATACAAGAGGGTTAAGAGGGCCCTGCTCAGAAGATCTTACAATCTAATAGGGTGGGGCAAGTGGTACAAAAGGTTGTACCTGTGGGGAATGAGCTGATGGAAGTGATAAAAGATTAGTTGGGAGGTGCGATAGGCTACCCTGAAGAGATGAGTTTTCAGGGATTGTCTGAAGTCAGCCAGAGTAGGAGATAGCGAGTTTGAGAGGATAGCAGAGGCTCTGGAGAAGTCCTTGAGACAAGCATGGGAGGACCAGACAAGGGAGCTTGAGAGCAGGTCTTGGCTTTGTATGTTGTAGTTAGTATTTTGAATTCAATTCACTGGGCGATCAGAAGCCAGTGTAGGGATTGGCGGAGAGGGGTGGCAGACACTGAACGGTGGTAAGGTAGATGAGTCTGACAGCAACATTCATGATAGACTGAAGTGGAGAAAGCCTATGAAGGGGTAGGCCTATAGGAGGAGGGAGTTGCAATAGTCAAAGCGAGAGATAACAAGGGAGTGAATAAGTAGCTTTTTCATTTCATTACTTAAAAGAGGCTTCCCCCATGGTAAGCCTCTTCCTATGGGGGCACGTGTGTGTGTGTGTTCGCTCCTGAGCCCAGCTGCTTTGTCCACTAACAGACTAACACGCCCCCCGTTCCCTCGTCACTAGCTGTGATTAACAGCAGCAGGAGCTTGTCAGATTGACAGCAACGGCTCCTGGTGCCCCAGAAAAGCCAGAGAGACACGGAATCAAGGGGAGAGAAGAGCTGAAGACATGCACATCACTGGATCGAATGAAGGCTTAAGTAGGGGGATGAGGGGACAAAACCAATGCCTAAACATTTGTTACCATAATGCAAGGAATTCATTAAGGTAAAATATGTGTAAGCTTTTTTATCCACTTTAAATGTCCCTAAGTCCCTAAGCCTTTTTCCTTATTAAAGTCTTGTTTTTTTTTTGTTTAAAAATAACAAACATGTGATACCTACCTGCTCTGTGTAATGGTTTTGCACAGAGCAGCCTAGATCCTCCTCTTCTCGGGTCCCTCGTCGGCACTCCTGGCCCCTCCCTCCTGCCGAGTGCCTCCACAGCATGCAGCTTGCTATGGGGGCACCCGAGCCTAGTAGCTGCTCTGTGTGTACATTCAGACATGGCGCCACGGCTCAGCCCCACCCCCCCCTCTCATTTGCTCACGGACTTTGATTGACAGCAGTGCAAGTCAATGGCGCCCCACTGCTGTCTCAGCCAATGAGGAGGGGACAGCCGAGACCCTCGTGCAACATTGCTGGATTGAAATATTAGGGGGGCTGCTGCACACAGAATGTTTATCATCTTAATGCATAGAATGCATTAAGATAGAAACCTTCCGACTTTATAACCATTTTAAGTCGTAGTGCGTTTTTTTTTTTTCTACGATGTCACAAGTCGGCATCCTATATCATATTAAGCCAAATATATATATATATTTTTATTTATTTTTTTCTAGATTTTATTTTGGAGAAAATAGGGAACAATTAGAAAAAATCAGCAGCTCTAGGTATTTAACCCAAAATATAACCACAAAATCTTGATTGTTGATAGAGTGGTCTGACACTAGTTTGAACCTCGTTTTAGAGGCAATTTTCAAAATTGAACTTTAGATAATAAATCCCACACTAGTTCACGTATACAAATGCAGCATGTAACAAAAAATGGTAAATAGGAAAAATGCATTGTAATTAACTGCAATTCTAAAGACTGTACTGTCTACTCTTCACACCATTGTGAAACTGAGAAATCTCTCTAAAATGACATTAAACACTGGTAGAAAAAAAAAAAAAAAAGAAGAAAAAAAAGAAGAAGGATACCTTCTATACAAGTATGCATTCTTAACTCAAAAAAGTACCTTCTATTGCCCTCAGGCTTCTCCTAATCTCCAAATTCCTTTTTGTTCCTGCTGTGATCTGATGTTCTGTTAGAGCAGGGGGAGGCAACCTCGGCCCTCCAGCTGTGGTGAAACTACAAGTCCCATGAGACATTGCAAGAAGCTGACAGTGACAGGCATCACAGGATTTGTAGTTTCACCACAGCTGGAGTGCCAAGGTTGCCTACTCCTGTGTTAGAGTGTGGCTAAATTCATTCTCTATGGAGCCAATGTATGTAGGAATGTAGCCTTCCTCTGTGGCTCACTCCCAAGATGGGCTAGGGACTATGGAAATAGTGTGTATTGAGCATTACACATGACTGCAACTAACATGCACTGTTTGTTCCAATCAAAAGTGAGGAAGAAAAGGAGAGGTTTCATAAACTCACACAGCACATTACAATGAGGCAGAAAAAAAAAACAGTATAAGAAACAATTTCACGAAAAACAGATTACATGGCCATTAAGTAGTAGATACGTATGGATTATTTTTGGAGAATAAGGATGTTGTTTAGCGTCACTTTAAAATGGTGTTCCACCCTTAAAAAAAAAAAAATAATTTATGAGACTGTGCCAAAAAAAAAAAAAATTTAAAAAAACATTTGCAATTTTTTTTTTACTTGCCTCTAAATGCCTGTTGCTAGGGGGTCCCTCGTAGTCTGCCTCTTCCAGTGCCTGGGCTGGTGACATCCCTTCCCCCTCAGCACAGGAAGGGCTCGACTCTGCTCCCTCCCTCCTGTCAATCGTCTGGGACCCATTACAGGTCCCAGGTGACTGAGCGGCCAATCACGGTGCACGGAGCCGCTCGCGCATGCGCAGTGGGTGCCAGGCTGTGAAGCCACAGCCCGGCGCCCACAGTTGCAATGCCGGCGCCGCTGAATGGAGCGGGAGACGAGCGGGGCTTCGATCCCCGCATCGCTGGAGCCTGGGACAGGTAAGTGTCCAATTAAAAGTCAGCAGCTGCAGTATTTGTAGCTGCTGACTTTTAATTTTTTTTTTTTTTTGATGGGCCCTCCTCTTTAAAGACAAAGTCATTGCTAAAGAAGAAAACCATTGTTCCCAAAGCCAGAAGAATACCCAAACCAAATCATAAAAATGTAAACTGTAAACTGATTATAATAAAAATCACATCCTTACCTTTTTTTGGTTTGTTGCATTTCTGTAACACTTCATTTTGCTCAAGCTTGGCCTCTCTTTCTTTCCATCTCCGTATCTGTTCTTCTCTCATCTTGAAGAACAAGATCTGTTTCTGCTCTTCACTAAGTTCAGATAAAAGTTCTGGGTCAATATACATGTCAGCTAATATCTGCTTAAGCATGGCTGCTGTTATTTATACCAGGTTATATAATGAAATCCTTGGGATCCAATTCCAATAGGTAATCTTTTTAGGATTCTTAAAATGTTCTTAAAAATAAAGTTTTATTTCTTAGGATTCAACAATGAAGAACACATGAAGACTGTGTAACATCCATCCCATAGTGAAAACTACCTTTTCATCTCTGAAATAAAAAAACAAAAGGGTAACATGTTATTTAAAGAATGCAGGATATATAAAACAGCAATCACAAAATTACGCTGTATACTATGTATGCACACTGTTAGATAATGATAGAAGAAGGCAAAAGTGGTGACACCTGCATCTTATAGTCCCATCATTGATTGATCCAAGACCCCTTTCTGTGACACTTTTGAGTTCATACTTGCATATAGGTTGGAAGGAAATTGACTTACTGCCTGAGGCCCATTCAGGTACAAGACAGTAGTAGCTGAAGGGCAGAGGCGGCTCTCTAATTAGGCAAACTAGGCGACCGCCTAAGGCCCCGCACTGACAGGGGCCTCGCGGCCGCCTACTTTGCTTGTGCTCAATTACTGACGTTGACACCAGCGGCTCCGCCTACCCCCACTGGGGCTCTGTGGCTGACTGACGAATTGGGTACTGCCCGGAGAATAGCGGCTCCAGCACGGAGCGGTTGCATCCCGGTCCGGTGGCAGCAGGTGCGGACAGTGGGACATTTGAGGCCTCTAGGTGGCGGCAGCGGCCGGATGACAGCACCCGGCTCCTGGTGCCATCTCTACAAGGCGTGTGTCGGGCAGCGGCATGTCAATGTGGGAGCCGCAGCTGGGCTGCTCCTTCAGCCTGCGCTCACCCGACCTCTCCGCACCTGCCTCCAGCTGAGCTGCCCCGTGACTGAACATGAAGGAGCTCCGCCTCCAATCTCCTGATGCCACCTGGCCGACCAGAGAGAAGGTGAGTGCCCGTGCAGCCTTCCTGTGTGCCTGGTTAGGAGGAGCGGTGGGCGGCGGCATATAGTGGAATTGATCTTTCTATATTCCTCCTGCAGCCGCTGAATCATCTGCAGGAAGGAGAGGAGGAGAAGTGAGCATTCAGCGGCTGCAGGAGGAATATAAAAAGTTCAATTCCACTATATGCAGCCGCCCACCGCTCCTCCTATCTAACTTCTTCTGCACCCCCTGTGCTCTCCGATCCTCATTGTGCTCCCTGGCTCCTCCCCCAGTGCTCTTCAGCTCCCCCTGCTTTCCCCTCGCATTCTTTCTGACTCCCCTCCTCTCAAGCTCCCCCGCACTCTCCAGCCCCCACCCCTCCTATGCTCTCCACCTTCCCCAGTGCTTTCTGCCCCCACAACCCCAGTACTCTCCAGCTCCTTCCTGTTCTTTGCCCCCCTCTCCTGCTCCTGCCCAGTGCTCTCACAGACTGGGACTTGGAACACAGGAGGGTCTGCAGACAGGGACAGGGCTAGGGATCTCTCTCACCCCCCCTTTCCCTCACCCCCCTCTTTATCATCTTCTCCCATCTCTCTCTCCCCCCCTCTTTATGTCACCCTCCTTTCTCTCACCCCTCGTCTCTCACCCTCGTACCACCCCTCTCTTTCTCACCTCCCTCCTCTGTGTCACCCCCAGTCTCTCTCACCCCCTCCCACCACTCACTCCTTCTCTCCCCCTCCCCCTTCTCTCCCTCCCCCCTTCTCTCTCCCCCTTCTCTCTCCCTCCCCCCCTCCCCCCTCCCCCTTCTCTCCCTCCCCCTTCTCTCCCTCCCCCCTTCTCTCTCCCTCCCCCTTCTCTCTCCCTCCCCCCTCCCCCTTCTCTCCCTCCCCCCTCCCCCTTCCCCTTCTCTCTCCCTCCCCCCTCCCCCCTCCCCCTTCTCTCTCCCCCCTCCCCCCTCTCTCTCCCCCCCTCCCCCTCCCCCTTCTCTCTCCCCCCCTCCCCCTTCTCTCTCCCCCCCTCCCCCTTCTCTCCCTCCCCCCTTCTCTCTCCCCCTTCTCTCTCCCTCCCCCCTTCTCTCTCCCCCTTCTCTCTCCCTCCCCCCCTCCCCCCTCCCCCCTCCCCCTTCTCTCTCCCCCTTCTCTCTCCCCCCTCCCCCCTCCCCCTTCTCTCTCCCCCCTCCCCCTTCTCTCCCTCCCCCCTTCTCTCTCCCCCCCCCTCCCCCTTCTCTCTC